>OX123190.2:63241777-63395201 GCA_944739405.2 Euclidia mi
ATACCGAGTTTGGGCTCATTTTATTTGAACATAAGAGACCCAACCACTTCAACTTATGAAGTAACCTTTCAGGGTTATTCAATGACTCTTGCTGGTTCTCATATGTGAGAAGAGCTAGGCATGGCGAGTTTGGGCTCATTTTGTTTGTACATAAGTGGCCCTGCCACTGGAACTTATGAAGTAACCTTCCAGGGTTATTCGATCACTCTTGCTGGTACTCATATGTGAGTAGAGCTAGGCATACCGAGTTTGGGCTCATTTTGTATGAACAAACAGAGACCTACCCTACCACTGGAACATACCTAGCTCTACTCACATATGAGTACCACTAAGAGTCTTCGAATAAACCCGAAAAACCTGAAAGGTTACTTCATAAAATGCAGTGGTAGGGTCTCTTATGTACAAACAAAATGAGCCCAAACTCGGCATGCCTAGCTTTACTTCCATATGAGTACCACCAAGAGTCATCGAATAACCCTGGAAGGTTACTTCATAAGATGCAGTGGTTGGGTCTCTTATGTACAAACAAAATGAGCCCAAACTCGGCATGCCTAGCTTTACTTCCATATGAGTACCAGCAAGAGTCATCGAATAACCCTGGAAGGTTACTTCATAAGTTCCAGTGGTAGGTTCTCTTATGTACAAACAAAATGAGCCCAAACTCGGTATGCCTAGCTCTACTCACACATGAGTACCAGCAAGAGTCATTGAATAACCATGCAAGGTTACTTCATAAGTTCCAGTGGTAGGGTCTCTTATGTACAAACAAAATGAGCCCAAACTCGGCATGCCAGGCTCTACTCACACATGAGTACCAGTAAGAGTCATTGAATAACCCTGGAAGGTTACTTCATAAGTTCCAGTGGTAGGGTCTCTTATGTACAAACAAAATGAGCCCAAACTCGGCATGCCTCGCTTTACTTCCATATGAGTACCACCAAGAGTCATCGAATAACCCTGGAAGGTTACTTCATAAGCTGCAGTGGTTGGGTTTCTTATGTACAAACAAAATGAGCCCAAACTCGGCATGCCTAGCTTTACTTCCATATGAGTACCAGCAAGAGTCATCGAATAACTCTGGAAGGTTACTTCATAAGTTCCAGTGGTAGGGCCACTTATGTACAAACAAAATGAGCCCAAACTCGGCATGCCTAGCTCTACTCACATATGAGAACCAGCAATAGTCATCGAATAACCCTGGAAGGTTACTTCATAAGATGCAGTGGTTGGGTCTCTTATGTAAGTACAAACAAAATGAGCCCAAACTCGGCATGCCTAGCTTTACTTCCATATGAGTACCAGCAAGAGTCATCGAATAACCCTGGAAGGTTACTTCATAAGTTCCAGTGGTAGGGTCTCTTATGTACAAACAAAATGAGCCCAAACTCGGTATGCCTAGCTCTACTTACACATGAGTACCAGCAAGAGTCATTGAATAACCATGCAAGGTTACTTCATAAGTTCCAGTGGTAGGGTCTCTTATGTACAAACAAAATGAGCCCAAACTCGGCATGCCTAGCTCTACTCACACATGAGTACCAGCAAGAGTAATTGAATAACCCTGGAAGGTTACTTCATAAGTTCCAGTGGTATGGTCTCTTATGTACAAATAAAATGAGCCCAAACTCGGCATGCCTAGCTCTACTCAAATATGAGTACCAGCAAGAGTCATGGAATAACCCTGGAAGGTTACTTTATAAGTTCCAGTGGTAGGGCCACTTACGTACAAACAAAATGAACCCAAACTCGGCATGCCTATCTCTACTGACATATGAGTACCAGTAAGAGTCATTGAATAACCCTGGAAGGTTACTTCATAAAATGCAGTGGTAGGGTCTCTTATGTACAAACAAAATGAGCCCAAACTCGGCATGCGTAGCTTTACTCACACATGAATACCAGCAAGAGTCATTGAATAACCCTGGAAGGTTACTTCATGAGTTCCAGTGGTAGGGTCTCTTATGTACAAACAAAATGAGCCCAAACTCGGCATGCCTAGCTCTACTCACATATGAGTACCAGCAAGAGTCATCGAATAACCCTGGAAGGTTACTTCATAAGTTCCAGTGGTAGGGTCACTTGTGTACAAACAAAATGAGCCCAAACTCGGCATGCCTAGCTCTACTCACACATGAGTACCAGCAAGAGTCATTGAATAACCCTGGAAGGTTACTTCATAAGTTCCAGTGGTAGGGTCTCTTATGTACAAACAAAATAAGCCCAAACTCGGCATGCCTAGCTCTACTCACATATGAGTACCAGCAAGACTCATCGAATAACCTTGGAAGGTTACTTCACTAGTACCAGTGGTAGGGTCTCACCAAAACAAATAAAATGAGCCCCAACCTGGCATAACTAGGTCTACTCTTTTATGAGTTCCAGTCGCAACACTTGAACGGGATGGTATACCATCAGTCCAGATAATCTTACCAGATTTCAACGCAAGAAACAAAATAATATCTAAATACCGAAATATATCCTGACTCAACATAACGGAGAAAATAAAGTAATAATGTCCATTTATACAAAATAAATTTACTTGTATGTAATTCGCACAGAATACGAGAAGTATCAAATTGATTTTAGCGAATATTTTGTATTCGTATATTGCTTTTTTCGTCTTCGGGCTGCAGCGACAAGCGACATAGAATCCACTCCCGACGGCGCTCAAGCGCAGACTGAGATCTCATTGCAGAATTTGGATATATAAATCAAGAAAGTGACTAAATAAAACGAACCTTATTGCCACACATTAAGACACACGTATGCGAGCAAAATAGAAGAAAAATGTAAGATGATTTTTTGCTTTTTTTGAGTCAATTTACAATATTTTGAAAAAAAAAATCTAATTGTTTTTGAGTTGACTGTATTTACTACCCTATTCTATCTTTGAAAATCTAAATAAATGTAAAAATAGAGAGAAAATTGTACCCAAAAATAGCAGTATATGCCTATTTTTGATTGAAGAGGCCGTTTCGAATCGATTTTACATTAATATTAATTAAATATTTTTTATTTATTTTCAAATTGATTTATAGATAAAAAAGTAATCAATTTATCGTAATAATTAGTTTTATTAGTTATTATCTAAAATTGTCGTAAAATGTACTGGAAATATGTGGTTTTTTGATACAAGCGTAAACGCGTCCTTAAGGAGATGCTGTTGAGAGATGAGTTCTTTTTATATGGCTGATTTACTTTTTTATTTTACAAAGGACATGTATGAGTGAATGCTATCAGTGTGAATAATGATTATTATTTTTTGTATTTTTCAGAAGTACTTAAATGTAAAAGTGAAATAGCTTCTATTTGCTCCAAAGTTTCGGCTTTGAATGTGAATCATGTCAAGGAGTTTCTTCATTTTTAAATAATTACACGATTGCGACTTGTTATGAATATATTTTTAAAAAGGGATAACATTGCCCCAATGATACCGTTTTAGAAGTTTACATAGAATTTCTTAAATCATTTCAGAAATTGTATTACTGTAAAGACAGTTTTATAAAAATATTTGTGACACTGATTTATAAATGCCTTCAGGAATTTATTACTTACTTACGCGGGAAACATCCCGCGGTTTCATCCGCGTCCTGAGGGAACTACTTCGCGTAGCCGGTAAATTTATAACCTAAGTTACTCCTTGGTACATCAGCTATCCGCCAGTGAACGTCCCATCAAAATCGATTCAGCCGTTCCAGAGATTAGAGAGAACAAACGGACAGATAGACAGACAAAAAGTGTAAAAAAATAATTTCGGTATATGTACCGTGTATACATCCATGTGCATTTAGTAAAAAGCGGTTATTTTAATATTACAAACAGACACTCCAATTTTATTTATGTGTACTTATAGATTGCAATATATTTTTTCTGTCCTTCAAAAAAATTGTATGTACCTTAAGCGTCTTTCCCTTAAGTTCGTGTTCCCACCGTCATCAATAACTGGCAGATACTAATAGATTTGATATAAAACGAATAGCCCAATCATGTAATACGTGGCTGTAGGGCATTAAAACAAAGATGGAAGATTTTTCGCCACCCACGCGCTATAAAAATATTAATTCAGTCATACTATGTATATTATATCGTCGATATTATTTATGAGAATGATTTTATTAATTACTTGTCAGTTGGTCCCATGGTGAAAGATTAAGGTTAATACATATATTTATGTACCTATTGATCGTAAGCCGTAAGACAGCTGATATCGCCAGACGGAGCAAAGTGTTGTTAGATAAGTCTTCAGGTTATACACAGAGTCTGGACATATAAATAATCATAAAGATTACTGCAAATTGTCTCTCCATACAGACAGACACAGCATTCCAGATGGAGCAGTCTTTGGTGGGAGGGGATGTCAATTCTAGTCTGGCATATTTAGGAGTCGGCGGCGTAGAACCTGTCACGGATCCACTATTGTTTCGGAGTTTATTTCGGTCTGGTGAGGTTTGAAAAACGGTTTTATGCAGAGAAACACTAAAAAGTCTATGAGAAGGGAAGAGATGCTTTGGGTGGAACGGGACCTCTCCACTGGCTTCGCCCGCACACAGGATCCTGACGATTAATGTAATTAAATCACGAAATCTTTTTTTTTATGGTAATGAGGCTGCAGAGGCTGCAAACGAGCAGACGGATTGCCTGATGGTAAGCAATTACCGCCGCCCATGGACACAAGCAACACCACAGGAGTCACAAGTGCGTTGCCGCCTCTTGGGGTTGGGAAAAGGGATAGGATGAGGAGTAGGATTAGGGAGAAGGAGTAGGGGATAGGGCCTCCGGCACTCACACTCACCGAACGAAACGCAACAGTTTAGGTACTGTTACTTTACGTCGATTTTCTGTGAGAGGGTAGTACTTCCCCGGTCAAGCCGGCCCATTCATGCTGAAATCAGCAAGGCTCTACTACCTTGAAAAATGTTTGTTAGTGACTTTATTTCACTGTCACACAGCAACACAACAACAAATAAGGCAAAACAGGAGCGAAAGAATGTTGGGCTTTACATAAATATAACCGGCGAAATCTATTATATCGCTATCGAAACCAATCAAGCAACAACAATCTAAAAGAATTTAAACAACACCCTGATAATTTGTTATCGTTGCGTCAATTCATGTCGATTACATTTTCAAACACTCTCTATCGTGCACTGAAAAAACGTGATGCCCATTACAGATACCAATTTCTTGGTATCATCGTGCATATTCGGTATTCACTAATTAGCACTTAATTAGTATTTGCATTCATAAATATTTACACCTTTTATCTATGTTTTTACATTACACGATCCGTCGGTAGAGATTCATTCTTGGAAACGGCTATTAATGAAGTGGTTGCTTATTAATAAGAATAGTGTATCGGTAAATATTAATGAACTTTGTTATATGTGTCAGAAAGAAAATTGTTTGCTATGGCAATTTGTAGTTGCTAATTGATATTGCAAATGAGTTCGATTTTAAGGCGCTGTACTTAGTCAAAATAGGCTTCACAAAACAGTTTTTTAGCCAAATGTATACATTTTAGAGCAGCTAAAAAAATATATGTTAATCTTGATCATATTTATGGGGGGACCATTGTGTTCAAAACACGTTTTCGGTAAATTTTCTCGATAAAAAAAAACCATAAAATAACCATTTAAATTGAAATTGTAGCAATTGTAACTGTATTATTTATAAATAAATCTTGATAATATTAATAACAGTGATGTAATATATAATAATAAAGGGAACTGTTGTTTTTATTTATCGATTGGAATAAGATATTTGTAAGGATTAATGTACCTATTTAATGATAAATAACTCGTTCTGAACGTCCCGTCGTCGTCGCGCTTCTCTTTCTTATGTATACAATCCGACAGTGACAGCAACAGCTGAACTCAGTAGCTGTACACGGCGCCTTAACCGGTATACCATGAAATAGTTTCATATAATTTAGCACTAGCAGTCTGAGACGTTGTTCTATCTCTACGAATAGTTTTCATTCTCCATGAGGTAAATCGCTGAAACTCACATAATTAAGTAAAATATTCACAATAAACATAGCTGACTTAACTACATAATGAAAATGGGTTTTCAAACTGCCATGTCATCCATTCAGTTCATAAAATCAGTCAAGGCTCTGTTCATATCCAACAAATTAAAGATAGCAATGATAATTATTAATATCGTTTCAATATGACTAAAACCAGTTCACTACTACATGGTTGACGTCAAAAAGGTTATGTGAACTCAAATTGGGTTTAATAACGTCCCACCACAATCGAATTCTAAAAGGAATCATAATAAAAGGCTGCGTTCTAGGTTATTGACTTGATCATATGATTAAGTCACATGATTAACATGTAATAAAAATTACAGTCGAAAGTCTGCGTCTATCATTATCGTACCGCATAAAGGTATCGTTGTAACTTCGACCCCTATTTTCCGCTTCAACATTAAAAATAATGAATACCCCTGCCCCACTATGTCTTCTAAATTATCATTTCTCGAAAAGAATTATAGTCAACCTACATCCGTCGATTAAAACCCAATTTGAGACCAAATATTGATATTTAAATGCGTGGTACATCTCTACAGGTACACGGTCGGTGATTGGTCCAATTTACTATTTTTTATTTAGATTTTTATGCGCTTTGTGTTTAAAAATGGAACAGTTTTTATAATTGATGGTTCGTTCTTTATAATATCTAAAATATTCGAACAGCTTGAAGACCCTTCAAAATCTAACTAGCCCAAAAGAGCCTTCAAAATCTAAATGCACGTTGCTAAACGCGAATTTAAAAATATCGTAGGACCATAGATATGGCATAACTTTATCACAACATTTTTTAAGCCGCTGAATGTCAGTCTCACTTTATTATCACCACGGAAACATAATAATAGGTAATGCAATAAATCCAAACTAATTATTAATGATTTATACAGTGTTAAAAAAAGGCTTAACTGTGAATTAAATTCCCGGTTACGTGACGATACAAACTCTTGAACACGAATGACAAACGACCAGCATTTAATGTCAATTAGCGAAGCGTTCCGGAGGAATCGCCTGTTTTCCTATAAATAATGTCTATTTACCTCTATCACCTGGTTTTCAACCTTATGCCACCGACATAAGGGTGTCCCCGTGAAAAGGAGCAAATATGTATTAGAATGCATAATAGAAAACGCTGCCATGGCAATTTCCATTTATTTTCTCGTTTATTTCAACCGTGGAATGTTTAAATGCAACGGTTGAGATTCAATTATAATAAAAAGTTTTTATTAGTGCTAAAATATTCACGGCTATAAAATCTTGTTTTTAAGTAAGTTGTAAATATAGAGCTAAGGCAGACAGCGTGAGCCTAGGTAGTGATCATTAGATTTGGAGCTGTGGAATGTGCTTTTTTATACACAGACGCTTTCAGCAGTTTAGTAATTTTTATTTTATTAGCTAAATGCTAATAAAATAAAATGAGGTACAATACCTACTAACTAATAGCTTTATTGTTTGTATCTGCAGATGGGGCATCAGATTTGAAGTAAAAAAAAAATGGTTTTGTAAAACGATTAGTGAGATTGGGCTTGTCACGGATGGACAAAGCAAATCTAGGTTTCCTTCCAACATATGGAAGCGTAACTTCATCCACTTACTAGACATGAAATCTGTAGGTATTTTTTAAATTTTAGTCTAAGTATAGATAAAATACATTACCTTAGAATACATTTTGCAATGGAGTTGAATAGCAGTCGGTGGCGTAATTGTCAAGATTAATACAACTACTAACTAGTTCCTGTATGTAGCAGTTTCATTTTCGTTTAAACAGCTAATTTATCTACCTAGGCACCTAACGATTAAATTATACAAATATCCGAACAAAGAATAACACAATAAAATTCGTTCACGCAACCATGCGGCACGCAATCATCAAACATTAGAAACCCTTAGGTATAATTATGGAGGTCAGCGAAATCGTATTACAACTCAAAAATAAAACGAAAAATAATCGCTCTATGGAATAACATAGAGGAAGGGTATCACTCGAAATAGTCGACGATTGTTTAATGGTGTTGATACACTTGAGCATTCACTAATAGGCATTCTTGCGAATGTTACATAACAGAAAAACAAACAGGAGTGCTATAGCGAGCATTCTACCGGTCGATCTGGCGAGCATTCCAGCAAAAGGCCACTAAATTTACTTTACTTTGTGCTGATTAAAAGTTCGTTAGAAAGGTCGTTTTGTACCAATGTTTGGCTCTGTTCAGTTTTACAAAACTAAAATCCGCGAATGCTCGTTGTTCTATTACAAGTGAATGCTCAGGTGTATCAGTACCATAACAGAAGAACAAACGAGTGTGTTTTAGCGATCATTCTATCAAGCGTTCTGCCGAGCATTCTAGCGAATGGTAGTAGTAAAATTGTTTGGTAAAACGGGAGAATGCTCGTTGTTCTGTTACAAGTGAATGCGCCAGTGTACCAGCGCCATAACTAAGTCTTTAAGACATTCGGTTGTCGGTCGCGGTCGGCTTCCCGCGCCGACGGTGGGCGGCTACCCTATAATCACCCCTCCCCCGCGTGCTCTTTGGGAGCGGTCCACACTGATTATAGGAGGAATTTTACGGCTCCTTCGTTAGCCCGTCAAATCATAGCTCCGTCTGTTTAATGGCTTAGACGATAGCTCCGTGAAACGATTTTGTGTCATTTCCGAGACCTCGATCGTTTTAAAATTATAAGTCTAAAGTTTGATTTTTTAAGGTAATTGCCTGTGAAGTATGTGAACTACTTGCATCCGTTGTGTTGTTGTTGGCTGTACGGTGGGACGTCCTGTTTCGTTCAGCTGTTCGGGCGGCGCCAGTCTAGAAATTAAATATCACCTGTATAGCATTTTCAAGTTAATTTATCGTGAAATGATGCGTAATTGATCGCGGCAGCTGCGTACCGCGGCTTGCATAATTAGGTATAAATAAAAATACAAGATTATGTCTAGCCGTGCAAGGGCTAGCATAAAATGGCGACAATTTTTATAGGAGATTGAAAGTTTAATATAAAATGAGATTTCTGAAATAGCTTTTGATGCTAGGAAGATCAGGGATCAGTTTGATAAACTAACACTGAGACCAGTTCAGTTCTCAAAAACCATAATATTCATAAAATATAATCTTCCGAAAATCATATCCACGAAGGAAACCCCTATTTCAAGTTTCCTTTACATAAATTTACAAGAAATATTACGCTTGCCTTCAACAATAACAATATCTCATATTGAGCGTGAACTTTAACGTGATGCAGAACATTGAATAAAAACAAACAGTCCAAACGTATTGTTCAAAACATGCGATAAATAAATGATTAAGTTACGCAGCACACGATACGTTGTAAGTGAAATTTAAAATAAACAAGAAAACAAATACTGAAAATGTATCGATTATACATTTTCAGTATTTGTTTTTTTATATGAGAGATTCGTCAGGATTCTTGCCTATCATTTTGAACTACTTACTCTTTTTTAATCACAGATTTTTAACTCGCATGATTATGGATTTATGGATACGTCATCAAAAAACTCCTCACTAATTCTAGGGATTGAACAATGGCTAGCCCAGGTCAAGGCCCAATCGATAGGATGAAAAGTTTTATTAGGAGTAGTAAACCAAAAGTGGTTTACTAAGAATACGCGATTTTCAGTTTACCAAGCAAATAGCACTATGTGATTATTAAAGCCATTAAAAATATGAATATAAGAAACTAGTATTTCATGCATAAATTTAAATGTTTCTTATAATCTAAGTGTTATGCGTTATGCCTTAGTTGTTGCCTGATGATGATTCGTTTTATTATTTCACCAACGCGTTTTATATTTAGAACCCACAGTCAAAGTACGATAATTATAAAACTGTAATAATTGAAGTAGGTATTGGTACTTTATGATTCACTTCGAATTCCCGGTTGCATTTTAAAATTCGTAACCTTTATTCGATATTTAAAACGCAGACGGGTATAGTGACGCACACACGAATGTCGATAATAATGCCCCTTAATTATACAGAAATAGTTTTGAAACGAACTTATGAAATAAAAACGCACTTTACGATCACCATTAAAGTTGATTAAAGCCGTAAAGTTGTAATCCATTAAGCAAATATTGGATTTTAAATTAAGGATTTGCGTCGCCAATCCATTGTTTATAGCACGCCTCCGTTGCTTTGATAATGACTTTATAACATTACTTACATAGCGCTAAGCTACTGCAGCTTAGCGCTATGTAATGTTGACTGAAGGGTGAAGTCAATATAATGTACTAATTTCAGCCCGCGGCTGCGCCCGAGTAGGTGTTGATTATTACGACAAAAGGTAGTGTAATTCTGTTTATAAGCTATGTTACTGAATTTTCATTAAAAAGCGTACAGTAGATTTTGCGTGCAAAAGTATCAAACATCTATACATCCTCACAAACTTTCGCGTTTATGAAAGTTGTTGGAAAGGATTTCTACTTATAAACAATTCGTCATCAACTGGCCGCAATCCCACTCATATCTTAGAAATTCTTGACAATGAAACCTGATAACGCTAAGCAAGACCTAGGCTATGAACCCGGAACAATATGCAATTACCCTAGCGCTAATGCTCAATTTACTAAACCAATAAGGTAGTTCTGTGCGTTTTAATGACTGCGCTGTGTGTAATAAATGCGTTATGTAATAAGACCGTACTAAACACATCGCGAATGAATCTAATATCGCGAATAACTTTAATAGCGAACCAAGAAAGTTACAATACAAGCAATTATTTAACAGATTACATGTAATTACATTTTCTTTTAGAAACCGTTGAAGATCTATTACGTTTCGCACGAAAAATACACACGTTTTCTCGTTCTGTATGCGAACAATTCTAATTATTTTTATGTTTGAAATATTGCTATCAGAAGTAAAAGTCGGTGAACATAATAGTCATTAAATTATTTCTATAATCACTTTACGTATCAATAGACTGAAAGTGTGTACTTAAACAGTAGAAAATGGTTAAGTTTCTGCGCAATATAATGTCAAATAACTCTAGTAAGACATATCTTTACGTTTTATGGAGAGAGCTAAAATAAACAATCGCAAAATGACAAAATCTTACAGCTTCGTAATAATTGATTAGCTCTTTCAAAGTTGTAAACTAAATGGCTTGTATGACAAAAGCTTATTACATACATACATACATACATAGACTCACGCCTGTTTCCCGGAGGGGTACTCAGAGACTACAGAACGCCATTTGCAACGATCCTGACATACCTCTCTTGCTTCACTCACTCCCATCAAGTTTCTTATGCATGCTCTACTGTTAGAGTACTTCTGACTTGTCCTTTTTTTCAGGATGTCTCCAATCTGGTCAGAGAAGGTCCGCCTAGGTCTTCCCCTTTGTCCTGTCCCATTCACACTTGCCTTATATATCTTCTATGTCAGTCTATCGTCATCCATCCTCTCCATGTGCCCAAACCATCTTAACATGCCTTTCTCAATGCTTGTCACTACATCTTCTTTTACCCCACAACACTCTCTTATCACACAATTCTTTACTCTGTCGGTCAAAGATACACCACACATACTTCTCAGTGCTCTCATTTCTACAGCATTTATTCTACTTTCAAATCTCTTCTGCCATACCCAACTTTCACTACCGTACATAAGGTTAGGCAATAATACCCCTCTATGCACAGCAAAACGTGCCTTTTTGGACACGTTTTGGCTATACGTAAACGCCTTCAGAGCTCCATTCACTCTATTACCTGCATTAACTCTTCTTTCAATATCTTCTTCATTCTTACCATCTCTTGTAAACAACGTACCTAAGTATACAAACTCATTCACTTGCTCCACTCGTTGTCCATCGAACAAAACATTACAAGCCGTAACGCATTCCTCCTTTTCAAAAACCATAACTTTCGTTTTACTTACATTCACTTTCATTCCTTTCCTCTCTAACGCACCATGCATGATTGTTACCATCTCCTGCAATTCCTCCGCTGAAGACGCAAGTATTACCTGATCATCAGCATAAAGGAGGCATTTGACAAGTAACCCATTCATCCTTAATCCGCAGTCACTATGTTTTAGATCTTGCAAACAACTGTTCATGAAGAGGTTAAACAGCCACGGCGACGCTACACATCCCTGTCTAACACCTGTCTCGATGGTAAACCAGTCAATGTATGCCCCGTTTATCCTCACCGACTCTAGAGTCTTCATAAAGGGATTTCAGAGCTCGAATGAGGCTGCTGTCCACCCCATTCATTGACAGCACCGACCACATTTCATTCCTCACCACTTTATCGTAAGCCTTTTCCAAATCTACGAATGCGCAATAGACCTTTTGACCTTTGGCCAAAAACTTTTCGGCTATGCTTCGCAAGGAAAAATCCTGATCCGTACATCCCATACCCTTTCGGAATCCCGCTTGTACATCCCATATTTTCTTGTCGGTTACGGTTAATGCTGAGAAGGCTAATGCCTATATAGTTAGTTGGCTTATTAAAACAATGAACAAAACTTAATATTCATAAGTATAATGGATATTGTAGAAGTACCAAACTTCCAGAATAAACTTGCATTAAGAAAGTGTCTGACAATAATTTACCTGGTAAATTATTGAACGCGTATTTCTAAGAAGCGAACTAACGAGGTTTTCGAGACTCATTGCCAGGTTTAGTAGCTCAGATGTGCCGACTCTGTAATTGACTAACAACCGGCCTATCTAGTAATTTCAGTTTAGTGGTTAGTCTGTCCTAGCAAGTCGTAGCTCGTAATTCGACTAATCAGTTAGGCGACTATAATTAGTCACTGTCGAGACGCCAGCACTCAACTAGTTAGGTACCTACGCAGTATCGATAACTTGACATCGATAAAATATTTAATCAAATCATTCACTTATCGATACATGGCTGATCTCGGTGCCTGCGTTTCTTGGTTACGTGTATTGTGTGTACCATTTGTTTTCGTTTTACTAACATTAGTATTTATGATGTTGCTTTAATTAAGTTTGAAATTTAAGTAATAATTTTCAGCGCAATGACAGGTAGACATTTCGCTCTTAAGTTTTATTATCTTTTTATAATATATAGCAGCGTTGCAAAACCGTGTAGCGTGCTGTAAAACTTCGTTTTTATTTTAATTTATTAGTCCCGATATGTAGGTACCTACTTTAATGCTGCGTTCATTTTCTGTTAGCAACTGTGAGGTAGAATTACCGTCACTTTCCCATCCAATCTTGCGTTTTACCATAGTAAAAACAGAATAGTAAGATAGCTTCATACAAATCGGCCGCCGCGCTGCCGCGCTGGTTTGAATGTACGCGTGAGTCGCCGGCGCCGTGTACGCACGCACTTTTCACGCACACAATCTCACGAGCGCGGCAAGCTCGGCGCGGATTCAGTACGGGATGCGCCGCGCGTCTGATCGAGCGCATTCATGTAGGTACTTCACTGCTCGCCCGCTTGAATTGTTTATATACATTCAGTTTTGTAATAAACGTTATTAATAATATACAATGTGTTAAACGACAGTAAATTTAACTTGTTACTTTTTCTCATTAAAAAAGGCATTTAGATAGTTATATAACGCTTAGGTAGTCAGTAGGTATGGGAGAAAAAATAAATTCAAGCTTAAATTGTGAAGTATTCAGCGCGATCACTTAAAAAAGCGGCGAAAAAGCGCGAGCGCCGACAAAGCCGGCGCCGCGGTGTAAACAAGTGACAACCCGTGCGTCAACGCAAGAGTAGGCAATTAACACGCCGAGCGGCCTTAGCTAACCTACTATTCTGTTTTTACTATGGTTTTACCCATCTATTCTTCGGCGACCTTTAATCTTCGCTTAAAGATGGGTCCCTTATTAAAGTAATAACTGATATTTCAAATAAAACAAATGTTCAAACTGCTTGAGCCCGGGGCGGGTCTGTCGGCACGACACGCTCGTGTTCGCCGTCCTGTCGGCAAATAATCGTCTCGTCCGATAATTGCCGATTCCACCCGAACGCGGTCGGAGCACAAAGCACCCCAATGATTGCGCAAGATTGCACTACAATTTACTTCAAGCAAACAGATATCTGTGGCTTTATTGTTTGATCAATATCTTTGAAGATGTAAAACAATTTGTGGGATAACTACGTTAAATAATTTTCCTTGTGCGTTAATCGTTATTTTATTATGATAGCGCTGTAAGTATGCCTGACATACCTGATTAATATACACGTATATAAAACTCTGATGTGAACAGTATTGATCATTAAGGTTCATCAATTATTTGATACCAACATAACGGTTTATGAATTGTGTGTGCAATGTGGCTTTTTTTTAAATATACGCGTACACAAGATCGATGAAATAATTAAGCTTTTAATGTTCGTATCATAAGTTGAGAAAATAATATCGACAGCAAAAGGGTTCATGAAAAAAATACGTTCTCAGCATGCATTTTACCACCAGGTAATTTTTAATTTTGAATTGCGCTCGCTCCGTGTTCGGCAATAAACATTATTTAGTTACTAAAAACAATAATTCGGTACTGGTCGGTGCCCCGTCGCGTCCGGCTCTGGACCACACATCGGCCGTCATCGGCATTGCTTTGTACGATGTACGGTGCACGTTTCACTTGTGACGTAATTTAAGGCAAAAGCTGCAGCGATTTCTGAATTGAAATTCCATCGCCACTTTAAAGATGTCGAGCGTAGTACTTCATTTAAATATATATAACCTCTAAATAAGCATAATCGTAAACAACACGTACTTTACATTTGCTCACAATTACGCCAAGCGTTTGTGTATTCGCCGACGAACACGTTTTGCACATAAATCTAAATGATTCATTTATGGCATAGATTATGCTATAAATGACTCATTTTTATTTGTTTCTAGCTAGGTAACTCTATTTCGCTTACTAACTAGCAAAGGCACCAGCGCGTCATGCGTTACTCTATCTTTGAGAGATCTTTCTTGAAACCACTAACACTTAGACCTCGTCGATACCCAAGGGTTTTCATACATAATTATATGAAAGCTCTGTTATTTCTTACATAAGACTTGTCAATTTACTACAACTACATGCCCTAATAACCTGTAATCATCTTATTTGCAACAATATGGTGTGTATGTAACGGAGGATTAGTCGCTCTCGCGTCGGCCTTTTCTTTGAGCCACACAAGCACTATCGTCTGTTTAAATATTAGTTGTTATAGTACGAGATGCTGTTTGTTTCTACCGTCGAGTGCCGCGGTAGTTAACTACTGTGTATGTTTGTACATATACTTACGTACGTGTTTTAGCTAGTTAGACAGAAGGTAGTTTTGTGGGTGCCCACTTGACGGTAATCGTTTACGTTGACGTTTTTTGAGTGCAGGTTTCGAAAAGCCCCACTAGAATTTCTTGTCTAATATTTAAAATAAAATACCAATGTTTTAACATCAGGATCTTAAGTCTAGGTATTTGGAAAAAAAGTGTTTCGTTTATAATTTAACAATAAACAAGGATCGTTTACAAAAAAAATACGTTAGTTTTTTCATGGCTGTGCAGGTATAATAATGTAATACTCGATGCGTAGTGTGTAAAACATGCCTACAAGTTTTAAACACGTTTGTTAGGTGTTAGTCTATCAACTCTAAACATTTTGATATGCCTTCCGTTATGAATAATCACATCACACCAATAATCATAAATACTTCTACTACTATAATTCAACATTTCACTTACACATGACGAAAAAGAAACTAATAAATAAATCGGCACAGATTTTTGCTTGCAACACTAAGTAATAATTCAAACAAAGCGTTAGAAGTTATTTTCTACGAAACCTGAGAAGTGATAATTATGTGAATTAATCAGTTGGTATGGTAATGTAATTACCAATATAAAACTCTAGTGGAAAGTAGTAAGAATCGAGACTGGTTTATAGCCACAACATCTCGTTTAAAAAAAATGTTTACAAAATAAAATGGAAATACAGTTGCTAAGTCCGTATAATTTGTCGATATATTCGATCGATATTCAAAGTGATGTCATTTTGCAGAAAGCTGCGGGGCTTTTGACCGCTCGAGGACGCCTATCGACCTTGCTACGTCACTAGAAAGTTGAGAAAAATTAAAATTCATTTTTAATGTGCCATGTCTGTATAAATTCAGAACATTAAATAATTTTCTATTTAAATCGGTGGTTCGTCAAGTAGTTCTAACAAGTATCGGGGCCATTCTCTGCTATTCAAATAATGGCAATATTTTTTAAGAATATATTCTAACTGATTATTAAGATTGTTTCTATGAATTTGATGGGTTACTTAACCTACATATACAAATAAGTAAAACATTTTGAAGTACATACATACATACACTTACTGTAGAAGTCTTTCCTTCTAAATTTTTCAACAGTCATGTGCTTACCTACTTAATATGTGTTGAACTTTATAATAGTGGCTTATGAGTTTAATGTTATCATGCCTCGGAGCAACAGAAAGTTAATTAACGAACTGACTATTTAATTAAGCGAAACAATAAATTAATTTTGCTTATTTAGCTGCGCTATACATCAAAACCTACGAACATTAATTTGTCAAAGTTAAAATTAACCTAAAAATTAAAATATGCCATTCTGAAAATTAATGTTATATTATCATAATCGAATTAATTATCGATTGTCAAGTTTAAGAAAACTAATAAACAGTTTTTAAGATAAATAGCATGTTACAAGATATAACTGCATCGCATATTTGGGCACCGACCTCAGAACTCACAACATTTACTATTCTGAAAAACTTTATGAGTCTTATTTTCTATGCTATAGAGTTCAAAATGCATTTGTCTTATGTCACTTCGACTGCATAATATGAGTGTAATATATAATCCGCTATAAATATCGAGAAATACCAGTGAATGTAATTATACGCCTCATTAATCGTATGGAAAGTTAATATAAACGATTTGTATGGTGTTGTCAGATCGTGAGACGCCTTCAGACGAAATAATAAAAAATATATTTTTATAGTAAGTTTGAGTGGCAGAATAAGTAGATAACTGCAATTCATGCAAAGATAAAGACACTTACTGGTTTCTAACAGGAATTGCTTAAGTCGATATCTTAATTTTCTAAATGTTTAATCTAAGGCGAAAAGTCTTGAATGTATCTGGCATATCGCTAGAATAATGATATCTTTAATTTTCTGCATAGGTGTATGCACATAAGGATTTGTTTTTTAATTAATACTTTTGGGAATATGTTTTAGTAGTTGACAGACCCAAGGCTAATGTTCTGTCAAATCTGGTCTAACCTAAGCTGACCTAGGGCTCCGAGACAAAAAGTATTGAAAGTTAGATGTAACCGCAATAACGCTAGGACGATGAGAAGTCGACAGCTCTGATTATAAATAGCCTTCTATAATTTATGTGATGTATTTAAGTATTCTGTGAATGTACGATAATCTCTTGATAGAAATGTTGCGGTCCGGCTGCTAGGATTTGTGTTATTAATGTTTGTTGATATTTGTATTTCTCTATAATTATGCTTTGGATACGAAATGCGTAATAAATGGGGATTTGTTTGAGTAATCGTTTATCGTTCTCTAAATCGTTTTAAATTCTGGAAAATGTTGTTGGTTTGGTCTAATCGATGGAATTAACGTGTTCGCTACTTATAAGATAACGTTCTCAGTATACTTCGACGTTCAATTTTGCGTTTAGCAGACAGATCTGATGTGTTCATGAAAATTACGAATGCCGGATTTGTTTGTCGTTTATTATGCGTATGATATATTCACTTTTTAGGTGCATCGTACCTGTTATGAAGATTACATAACATTAGATGAGAAGTCCTATACTCACGTAAACCGTAATTTCATCCACTTAGCGTTATCCCAGTTTCAATCTGGGGTCTGCTTACTAGTCTAACCGGATTTGGCTGAATATTAGCTTTTCCACAGAGCGACTGCCTGTTTGACCTCCGCATCCCGAAGGGATAGCAATATTCCATGGTTTAGCTTTAGACTAGTGTCAGTTTATTTAGAAGGTACTGACGTCCTGTAACGACTGTCAAAGATCTTCATGACAACCGGAACCGACAGCTTAGCGTGCTCTCCGAGGCACGGGACAAGCGATAATTAACAATTCAATACGCACATAACTCTGAAAAGTCATTGGTGCGCGCCATGGATTCGAACCCGATACCCTCTGCATGGCAGTCTGTTGGTATCTCCACTCGGCTATCGCTGTCTGTAATCATCTATACTCACGTAAACATAAATAAAAAAAATACAGAGTGTTCACCTTTTCAATTCCGTTATTGAATGAAGCTATACTGTATATCTAGGATGTAGTTTACAATCAGATAGTAGATATTCACTTAAAAATAGAAAAATAAAGTCAGCCTTTTTTTTTCTTTTTCTTTTCTATCCTATACTGTCCCATTATTGGGCAAAGGTCTGCCCTATACTTCTCCAAAGCTCCCTGTCGCCAGCTATTTCTGTCCATGTCTTTGAGAATGCATCTAGCTCATCTCGCCAACACTTCCTTGGTCCAACCCGACCACGACGTCCCTGCGGTGTCCACCACGTGGCGAAGCTTGAACATTTATATTCCGTATACCTAGAAAACAAATTAAAAATTAAAACTAGCTTCAGCAATGAATCATTGAATCGAATTGACTAAAGGGTCATAGACTTATGACGTATTGATTAGATTAATAGAATATTATACAATGTAATCCAGATATATTGATAAATTAACCAATTTGAGTGATAGAAATGCGATTATATCTATTAAAACAATTTGTATTACGATAAAGCTATAAAAACAAATGTATTAATGACCAAAGAAAAGTCTAAAGTTCAGCAGAGGGGATTCACTAATGCAGCCACAAAAATATAGAACAAAAAGAAACAAACCAATTTTCCTCAAAGAGAATTTAGACACGCCTTTTTCTCCAACAACACTCGCACTAAATAATATAATTCTTGTATGTCACAATATGACGGATAAAAAAACAATAGCTGCTGTACAGGGATCGATCCTCAACAATTTAGTTCGTAGACACATAACACATACACTACCTACCATTGCACTCTCCGAGCCATTCCTTTCTTGGCAGACTGCGGTTTCCCAACATTATACTAGTCTCATAAAAAAGTATACGTTTTCATAAAATATATCATCCATATTATAAAGCCGTGGACACACGATACGGCCGTAACTCATGTGTAACTGTGAAGTCGCCACTCTTATGTTACCGACGTAAGCTGAACTACCGCAAAGTACAATGATTCTCCTACTACATGTTAATAATATCACGACATGTATTATATTCAGGAGCCGTGTGGTCTTGGCTTAGAATTGACCACCTATGTTATTTTTTTTTAGAATATGTTCTTTATCAGTGGTCTTATTTGAAAATGACTTAGGCCCGTTGAACGTTGGAGTTTGAGAAGACTGTTGATGATTTACAAATAGATGCGTATTACATCAATATAGTTCCTCTAACGGCGTGAAATAATAAAATCGAACGGACTATATTCACAAAATTGTACGTATAGTTAGAAATTGGTTTGAACTTTTGAAGTAAGGAAAAAATACAGTATTTTTTTTTGAAATTAGTACATCATTTCCCAGCTTTACAAAAGTATTGGAATTGCAATATGTTTTGATAAGTGTGTATATTAGGACATACCTAATATACACACTTATCAAAACATATTGCAATTCCAATACTTTTGTAAAGCTGTTACAATCACAGGTTACAATAGTGATTTGGTACCCGTAAAGTACAAATAATAGGATGATAGACAGCAATGTACTTACCTACCTAATATTTATTGCACTGCTTTAAATTTCAAGTAAATTACGTACCAATTTATCGCTTATATATAAGGAAAACCCCATTTTATTGCTCCTTCTTCCAGCTTCGTAGCACCTTCTATCACACAAACAGTTTTAAATTTCTAACATTACCTAGGATTATAGTTAGCATTTCGTGTGCGTAAGTATATATTTTATATGCTGTCAAGTGATATACGGGTCCGGTGCAAAAACAGCGTCAAATCGTTGGATTTTGACATGTTCTGAATAACAAAGTGAGCTATGAATCACACTGACATGAAAGAGTCGCTATGTCCCCGTATGGTAATATGCGTAGTTAGTACACATACTGAATTAAGTATACTGTCCTTTGTTGTATTAGTATAAGGGCGGTTTCAGATTAGTGTATTTTTCTGCGCGTATACGGTCGTTTCAGCATACGCGCTTACACGCGCGCTACATTACGCGCTTCAAAAACCGGACTCGCGTAAACGGCTATATTTCGGCGTGTTCGCTTGAAACAGTAGTGACATGTTATCAGTGTCAACATCGGTTCTGAAGATCTTATACGAGCTTAGAACGCGCGTCAACGCTCCTGCGAGTTGCGGGTGTGCCAAAAGGCGCACCTACACCATAGTAAATACGCTCCTACATGCGCTTCCAAAAAAGAGCTTATACGCGCGTATAAAACGCTAACCTAAAACCGCCCTAATACTAGAGGACGTCCACAGCTACGCCCGCACATTTTCTTTAATTTTAACTGTTTTACTCCGATCCCGTGGGCTTTTCGGGAAATCTCTTCTTAGTGCACCCCTACAGTCCTCAAGGAACATACATGCTAAATTTCAGCTGCCTGCGCCTTATACGTAGGCTGTAGCTCATTTTTTTGTACAGATTTTATATGTACAGATTCTGGTTCTTTGTTGTAATATTACAGTTTTTGTGTGCGGCTTACGTACATCCTTCCAACAAAGAGTTAAGCTTTTGTTATATGCATTGTGGTTTTCATTCAAACAATGCATTATGCAAAATCGCTCGCTACTGCGGTACAAAAACACAGTTAAGTTTCTGGTAGCTAACCAAACCACTCTCGTGTAATGAAAGAGCAATATTGCACTGCAATATTCCCACAAACTAAACAATGTGTGGCTTCGGGCCTTTAGTGGTGAACCGTATAATTCTATTCAGTAGACTACGATGAGCTGGTTTGTACCGTTTTGTAGCACTTGCATGTCTGTTATCCATTCTAAGTAAGGACTACTACTACTAATGATTTGTCCTGTAAAACTTCGTAATTGTTGTGTAGTGTACACAACAATTACGACGTTTTACAGGAAAAATCAACAAAGAAACGCATCCGGCATCCGTTCTTTACCCACATTTGACAGATATTTAGCATTTTCACTGAGCGACTGCCGTCTGACTTGCGCAACCTAAGGGGTTAACCACAATCTACTGTTTAGGTCTGTGTCAGGATATTTGACTTACTAACTCACCGAAATGACTGTCCAAGATCTTTATAACAGCGACGCGCGACGGCGGGAACACACCGCTTCTGCAGTCGACTGTGAGACATTTTGTGACCGATCACCACCTATAAAAAAGATGCTGACAAAGCTCTTAAACTAGCAAATCGATAGATTCGTGCGGTCGCCAATTACCACAGACCCTCGCATTGTTCATATCTAACAAAATGGATTTCGACTTACAGTGTAAGCGTGAGTGATTAATGAGTGCTCATAGTAACGGTCCGCGGTGCGAATGCCGTCTACTCGGAGAACGCACGACCGCATTCCGTCCCCTACATCTTTCTCCGTTCTCGAGTCTCCGGCGATCTGAGCTCGCGACGATCCGGAGAAATTCACGCGCATTCCACCACAGATATGATATAATAACCCGTTACGATGTTTTGCTACTGCGCTTCCTTCATCTTACACTGTACCCAGAACTGGTATATTCTTCTTGAGAAATGTTTTTATGACTATAAAATAGTTATGTTCGAGACTTTACTTGACATCTGAAATAGCCGTTTGTATTTAATACCTCAATTTCATACATAACAGTACTTGCAGTGCCCTCATTCTCTATGACGGATGATTATTGCTATAAACCGTAAAACAGTTTAATGCCCCTCTATTTTTATGAGTCATTTTAAACTCGTAAATAAGGAAAGTAAGTGTGGAATATATACAGCAACTAAGCGCCACCGACGCATACATACATATTTAATGTACATAATTTATAACTAGATAATTACAGAGTACGCGTTTGCTACGCATTGCATTTGAGCTCACGCTCCCGATATTCGTCCGCCATAAACGTGAATTCGAAACAAGAAATGTCTTGTTACTCAAGATAACTGATCTCATATTGCTTTTTTCACGATCTAATTAAATCGAAAGCAAGCTCTGCTCGGATAAGAGCGGAATGCGGCCGCCGTTGAAATATTGATTAAGCTTTTTGTGTTACGTTTCAATCTCCGACTTGCATTATATGTTCCAAGTCAACGAACTGTACATTCTCCACGGCGGAGGTGTTAATATTTTCACACGTCAGTTTAAAACAACACCAGTGTTGCGACACGTAAAAACTTCACTTGTCACCTTACCACCTATGTCGCTAAACACCTGTCCCGGAATGTTGACACATGCGACAATCGTCCGCCGATGTTTACACGTTACATTGAAACGGTAAATCTCTAATGAAAACCTTTTATACTACCGTGCGGGTGTACACACAAAAGGGTTCAGATGTTTACAATGAGTCGGCACGCGTCCGCTAATGGGCTACCAGATGATCGAGAGTTGTTATGATTTAAGGCGACAATCGTCCGCTCCGACTCGAGGGCTCTAAACGATGAGCATTGTCGTTGTGACATTTTATGTCGCCTACACAATTGAAACGGGCCATCGCGGCCATCGAGGCTCATTCGAAACGGCTAAAGGTCTTGCGCGTGAGGATTGAATAAAGAAAATAAAAGGCGATCAGGTAGTCGGCCTTCTGTGGCCCATTGTGACTTAACGAGGCGATGAATACCTCGATTCATCGATGAACAGGTGGGTACGTTACGCCTGTGTCGGCGCTAGCTTCGTTTTGCACTTTTAGGAGTTCGACGAACGCATTTCATTATTCAAATGTTATTCGAGTGGCGTGAAAGCGCCTCGATAACCTCGGCGGCGGCGGGACGTGGACGGAATGACTGATAAACGCCGGACCTATACATAGATCCACCACAAACTATCGACCAATTGACATCTTTACACCATTGTAATAGAGATTAGAAACGAAACACGACCGTCCGAAATCCGAGACCGATAGGCGAGCTCATTTCCATTATATCTATGCGAAAGCAACACGGAGCCGAAGAATTATTCTAAGCTAATGTTAATCAAATGACTTTATCGAATTACATCACCGTGTAGCTCAACAAGGAACTAGATGTTATAAGAAACAGCTGTCAAGTGGATTCTATTTATTTGTAAGTACAAGAACAAGTCCCGATGCGTCGGCTAACATGCGAATGAGCAATTTTCCGAGGAAGTGATCTCGGCCGGCCTGCAATAGATAGACTCTTTGAAGTACCGCGCACTCTTTAATAACGTGTGCATTTAATGCTGTCGGCCCGCTGCGAGAGTTTTACGTCTCGTATCGTGTACCGCTATCTTTGTAAAGCGCTATAAGCTTCAATCCGGACAGCAGACTCCTCGGTGAACTCGTGAATCTCTCGATTTGGAACGCGAGATTATCGGCGCGATTTGTCAAGGTGTAGCAGCATTAAGCGGCTTAAGAGTTTCGATCTCGGCTCAAGATAGCTGCAGAAACGCTACTCGACCCACAGACAGGCCTCTCTCGACTCACATTCCGATGGAAATTGCCCGCGGCTCGACCAGATTACTGGCGCCGCACTGGATAATTACGCACCGACGAGGACATCCATTACGGAAGATAATTCAGCGAGTGCAATTAGAGGATGAGCCGTGATTCGATCGCGACCGGCGATACCAACCGATAACCAGACTCGGCTAATATAAATTGAGTATGTCCATAGTTATTAAAGTTTGCCTCTAGCAGCTGTTTAACATTCCGCGCCACCGCACTAACTATACTTACGACGCTGACGGCGTCTCGTCGTATTAATACTTGTTGAATAGAGAATACTTGTTAACAACGATGCTCCGCGCAGCCACGTCAGAAGCCACAAATCAAACGGATCAAATTGACAGCCAATAAATAGTTTCAAATAGCGGGGCCCGGAATGCGACAACAAGGCCACAGCACAGCCTTGCTTTTTCCGCGTCATCCAATCAGCATAAAGCCTGTTATGTTAGCTCCAATCTGAATAGCAAAGAAACCGGCTGCGGCTCGCGCCACAATCATTATTAACGTAATAAAGTACTAGATAAAACGAACTCAGACAGCGTGTGAACGCCAGGAGAAAGCCGTCGTCGCAACATTACCATCAGATAGCCATTCGGATGTTTTTAACCGAAACTGTGTGTTTAATTACGTCTCCCGAGACCATCTATGCTATAAATGCTTAATGCTTACTAATGATTATAATCTAACAACGAAGAGCTAATAAAACGCGGCATAACTCCGATTTTCATCGATTGTGAAAGTAATCGGTGTTTATCATACGACTCTCAGTAAATACAATACCAATAAAACCGTTTGACCGCTCAGTTGGACCTTAACTATCTGACAGAAATAGCAGACTATTTATGTTGGACTAAGCTTCGTATTATCTAAGCGCTCTATCTAAATTGAATCTCTGATCTGAAATGAGCGAAATGTACTGAAGAAATGAGCTTGGAACTTGATACATCGAATAGAGGTCTCATTGCGGACATCTGTAATGAAATTGAAGGGACGTACGTGGCAAACGATGCGGCGTCAAAGCTATCTCGTTATAGAGATCTGTTCCACCGCAGTAGCTCTTCGAGAACATTTCAATCGCGATTTACCAAAACCGGTCCCCGTGTCCCGATCCGATCGCTTCAATGTTAAATATTTGCTCTTTTAAATTGCCTCTTTATCGTATACAAATTCTAGTGATATAATCGACACAGAAAACTGCTTTCAAAAGCATTTCCTGTTTGTTGGAACAGTTTTTAGAAGCGCATTCTTGTTGAATGCATTCCACTCATTTGAAGTATTTCAGAAATCCTTTTACGGCTTTCAATTAGTGAGACAAACAAAGAAGAAACTAGAAAATTAACACCTCGTTTGGAGCGCCACGTGGCCGAGGGTGACTGATCGCTCTGATCTCTCCCTAAAGGCTCGGATGTCCAAACAAAAGCTTGCAACCATGAAGCTTCGTTTTCGTAGTTAATGCGCCGTGAAGAATTGGCGCCGCCTATGCACTCAGGAATACTTATATGGCTGCTTTTAAAACGTAGAGGAAAACCAAAACTTAAGTAAGATAAGAAGCACTTTCTTTTATCTTAGAATGTATCCTGCCTCCATGATCATTAGTAAATCTATCTCTCTCTGGCCCCGCTTCATCCTTTTCTCTCACATCTCCGGAGGGCCATTTATCAATACCAAATAACATGCCGGGTCCCTTTTCTCTTTTGTTTATTTGTTTTTTATTTACCTTATCCTTCGGTGTTCTATTTGTGCCTTGGCTTTTGATTTGAAATTGATTGTAAAGCTGTTCTAATAGCATCCGTCTAACATGATGTTCTATGTATTGATGGCTACTAATGAGAGGTGATGAGTGGTGTCGAAGTGCAGGATGCATAAAAGCTAATCAAGAATATAATAATACAAGAATTATACTCGGGCTATAACCGTGCAATAAGACAAACAGCGTTAAATTAACGACTGCAATAGAATTTCGATTTCGTAATAAATGCACGGCGTGCTGCAATTAATGGAAGCAATGCTGCGTGCAAAAGCCATTAAAGTTTGCTATTAAAAGTTTCCAATTTCCCCTGCCTCAAAGGTTTAGTTATTAACGGCGGGCATACCCTTTTCTTTATTTCTTTTTCACTGTGGGTATTTTATTCCTTAATTGTTTTATTTATTGCGGTTTCAAGTTCGCTTGCGACTTCATCTACCGGTTTGAGACTCGGGAGGAATTCTAAAATTTCTTTGTGAATTCGGAGTCGAACCAATCATTATCTTTTTACCGGACTTTTTACAATTAGACGTCCAGAGACTTATAAATCTACTCATTTATTTCAATAAATATTAATGACCCCTTAAAACGTGATTAGCCCAATCATGCCGGTTTTTGAAGTATCAAGTTTTTATCAACATTGTTAATCGATGTCCCGCCGCTGCGCACGGGCACCGGACAACTCACATCATAATCATTCAAATATTAGAGTTGAAAAAACTACACGATTCTTTGAACGAAAAAGATATCCTAAAGATGCCGGACATCAAGGGGGGTCTTCCTTAAGTTTTCCTCCGTCGTCGTCAAGAGCAAATAAAGCGGCGTCTCTCTGAAATTAATTTTGTTTTGTTTCATCGTCTGGAGCCGAAGCATTTACATTGAATGCGGTCGGAGGCTGGCCGTTTGTGAGGATATTTATGTTGGGGCCCGTAGAGTATGACGCGCGCATTATTCATACACGATACGCGCCACGAACCAGCTGTATGTTATTTTTACCGGTTCATCGGCTTGTCGTCGATGGGTTACTATCCGAGATGAAAGGGTTGATTTTTCTATTCCAAAACACAAGCGTGATTCACCGTGATCGCTTTGCGGATACAGTAGCTGGAACTAAAAATATCGTTGCGATTGTGTCTTTCAATTTTATTGTAAAGGAGGACGTTGCGGACAATAAAATGCTAGAATTTATTCTTGAGGACGTAGCATGGTAAATCGAACGCCATCAAAGTTTACGACAGCACGAGGCGCCACGGTGTCGATAACCGTGATTGGATACACTGTCTATAATGCATTTCCTTTTACATTTGCAATAGTCGTTTCCTGTTTCAATTTATTGGTTTACACTTAATATATTTTCAATTCTATCTATAGAGCGGCAATTCTCGCCGTCTCACTTTACTACTTTATATTTAGTATGAGATTAATTGTTGATTGCGTACGGGTTGCAATAAATTTGTGATTCTCGATTGTTGTTTCTAAACGAGTTCAATAAAGAAGGAGGTTTTTTATGTTCGCATTTCGTACGTGGTCACCGATAATCAATCTTCAATTATGAAGCATTTTTGGTAATTATTAGAGAGCTTACAAAGGTTTAGTCTTTAAGAACTTTGGTAAAGATCTTATGAAGATTTTGGGACTTTCTATAGGGAATATTAGATTTTATCTTATTTTTCATACGAAAATCTTCCCTTACCTGGGCAAAGCTTTTGATTGGTCTTCTTTGTTTGTTATAGACGCGGACGGTGACGCGGGAGTGAGATGTTACTGCAACACGGCGCAGTGTGTGGGTACGGCGTACATGTGCCGGTCGGCGCGCAGCGGGGGATGCTACAGCGAGCTGCCCGCGCCTCGGCGCACGCACCACGCCAGACATGGCTGTCTACATCATTTGGCTGATACGTAAGTATTCCAACTTAAATATCTTCGTGTGTTTGCACTACTGGTTGCTTTATTTTATCCTATAGCCGACATATATTCTAGAAAGTAAAAATTTGCAAATTCCAAAAAGCATTCACATCTTTTTTTGTCGGTTGAACCTTTGTTAGAAACTCAGGTTTTGTGAAGATAGCAGTTTAACAAAAAGCAGCGACAGAAAAATCTAGAATTCGGGCGGTGTTTGTGCCATAATCTGTGTGCGTCAGTGGCCTTGTCTTGTGACTTTAGATAAGCGTGTTTTGGAACAATACACAGGTCAAATTCGGTCAGCCTTATTAAAATCTCGTTCGTAGTCATAATATCAGATCTGCTTTCAACTCGATCTGTATTAAAGTTTTTTTTATTCCGAATTGATCTGAGGTCTTAATACATGTCACATCTGTTACATTAACTAATTTTCCGGTAGCGCAATAAAAATTTGGGTTTTATCCGAGATATGTCCACTGATTTCGTCGTTTACAAGACGTCGGCGATAAAAACCTAAGGATAAGTTCGTACAACATTCCTGAAGCGGTTCTCCGAAGATTTTATCATTTCTAATTGCGATTCTAATTAGTATGCTGTCCACAGCTTAACGTCAACCCTTTACAAAAAGACTTGTACATGATTTAACTAATTGGGCATTAGTGTGATGTCATGCAGTTGAATTAAGTACAATTTATTTGATAAGTGCAGGCGCCTGTGTCAAATTACATGAAGCATTTCAGCGTTGTGAATATAAATATATCCGCTATGGTGATAAACCGCCCGATTTGGATCTTTTTGATGAATATTATTAAGAGCTTCTGCACTTTTAATATATTACATACATTTATGACTACTGATGAATCATCTTTGTTGTGGGAAATGTTTGATATGGTTACGGTAACCGTTTTTATAGTTTCCACGTACCTAATAGGTTCGATAAAATATCAAATAAATAGAATAGCATTTTCACAGTCAATAAATTTATTGCGTTTATCTTAGGTTGCATCATGGCATTCCATTAGCTGTAAAGTAAATTTATATTATTACATGTTTCCCCATCGACGCTAGCTAAGCCATGTAGTCAATTAAATTTAAACCCGCTACACAAGCGATATACCTGCAACCAGGTGTAATGAAATTTCTGTAAATATCTTCGTATTTACGGTAACCTTACATATTGCTTATGGGAAGTAATAAAATTCTTATTTGGACATCAATTCGTCATCATATTCCAAAGCTCATATAATTAATATCAATCTTATACTCTTCTAGACATTTTCTCATCTATTTATATAGTGATTAGTGTTATCTGCTATGGGTCGGCAGTCCTTTTTGATTCTCATCAAGGAATTAATTATTCTTTTGTTAGACAGCGTATGAGGCGCTTTGTCATCCATCAATTCTGCTTATCATGGTATTGCTCGAGTATCGAAGGCTCGCCCAAGCCCCTCAATCAATTTGTCTTCAGTTTCGAAATGACTGCCGCTTTCATCATCGAGGTAACGACACAATTACAAGATATGATTGAATACGTTACTGACAAAATATTTGTAGCTAATTGTCTCGTTGTTCTCATCGGTTCGTATTATATCCCAACTGATAAAAAGCTCTCATGAATTGATATTTTTAATTAGCGTCGGTCGTTTTATCAGCGTCAGTAAAGCGGCGAGAACATACATTAGTGGATACATAATTTTCATCAATAAACGTCTGTTTACTTAACAACAGTAGAACATTAAGTAATCGTGGTATGTTTTTTATGCGGCTCACGGTATGTTCACCTCGGTTTATTAATTATACCGGCGAAGGCACGGCGCGGCTCCACTCTGTTTTTATACTCTGAAATTACCCGCTCAGTTGATTATCTTATTCGAATCGGCCCGCGTTCACCAAACAGGTTTCTGTCCGCCGCATGGCCACTTTTATTTACTTTAAATAATTTTTGCTCTTTTTTGGCAATCTCTGCCATTATCGTGGCTAACGATCGCCGTGTTCGCTTCGTTAACATTTCCATAGAATTCAAATTGATATTCGCTTATTTTATCAGTAATTAATTCTCGTTTGAGTTATTTATTGTATATAAAGTGCGGTTGAGTGATGTCGGTTTGATGTCCTCGTTTGTTAAGATAAGGGTGACTCTGTTGGGGTTGCGCGGGTCAGGCTAGATAGTGCCGCTCGGACGCCGACCCGCGACAATCGTCACGCTTCCGTACAAAATCAAACCATATTATCGAACAATAGAGATCAGATTTATTTACAGAGCTCGATAGAAATCTATAAAATGTCTCCTCTAGGCTCCTCTCGGCTTTGTTCCAAGAATCATGTTTTTTATCTTCGGTTACTGCAATCCTTGATATCGATAGCTTTGGTATCTAGATGGGTCAATTGCATGTTTGTGATCTACGTGTCTTGTCTGTATTGCTCAACTGATTCTTTGTTTCAGCTACTTGCATTATAAAAGATTATAGTATTATTTGCAAATGCGTAATTGAAATTGTTTATTTATTGTCTAACACGATTGTCTGCACTTGGCTAACAACGTGACTTGACTGTTTATATTTCAGATAATTTTCTGGAAACGATGTGTTACACTATTTTATTAAATTATGTTTACAAATAATATCAACACTCAAGTTGTACAAATATTGCGTTTCTATCTATTTACTTTATTTCAACTTTATATAAGTTTATTTCAACAAATAAGCTTTTTTCTTATTAGTACTTTCATCTCTTTATATTATCTTACAATCTATAGCTTAATAACTTCATTTGAATGCAACTTACACATCCGCTTAAGCATTAATTAGACAGAAAATTCGACACAGCAGCAGCTAAGATTCGTCTGCCGATTAACGAGAAATTTGTTTCGACTCATTAAGGAGTACATATTATACTCTGTTATCTCTTTGGTATATTTAGTCGTTATCATTAACACCTAATTAGTTTACATCATTCTTATCCTAGAAAATATTTACAGAGATATGTACTAATCACTGCTATTAGAAAGTAGCCCTTTATTTTGTTAGGGATATGATATGTTAGATAAGGTTTTGAAATGGGTTGTCAACTCTCCCAAATGGATGTTTAAAAGCCTTTTTTTATATCATGGACATTACGAAACAGCACAAAACTAAATCAAATGACATTTATTTTCGGCACTTATGAGATTCATTTGAGACACTCCTGGAGTTTTAGCACCAATTGAATTGAATTTTTCAATTTTTTTTTCAGTTATGGATAGTTACAATTGTTACGAGCGTTCTTGTAATATTATGTAGAAAGTTATAACGTGTATGTAGATGATATACGTGTGGAAAGTGTATAAATTGTAATGAAACTGTTGGAACGAACCGCTGTTTTATGGACACGCACGCAATGATGTTGCTGAATTTCTAGTACTTTACGTAAGTAGAATTGTACCAGGCAAATAACTGAACGGAACAAGCAAAAATTATACGAATTTGAAAAAAAAAAGGTCTGTTTTTTGGTAATTCAGTTAAAGTTAAAGATTTAAACTTGGTGATTAAACTTTGCCTGTCCGATTATCTTTCGCATTTATAATCAGATATAAGAAGAAATAGTAACCATAATTATTGCTCTAGGCTAATCGTGAAAATGACTTTTTTTAACATAGCTATACGTAAAATCAAGGCCTAAGTACAAACATATACCTAAAGATACAATCTTGTTATTCACAATTTAATGTCATCATAAAAGAGGAATTTTAATATGCGTAAGTATAATTGATTGCCTGGCGCTTAACTTCTCGAGTTGTCATAAGCTCGCAAATGAAGTCTTGTCTGTCTACATGTCCGTTTACGGAACCATAAGTCCAAAACGGATGAGTCGTTTGGAATGTTGTTTTTATTTGCGTGACCTGGTATTTGCAACAGCGGCTTCTGTATTTAGATTGCTTTTAGCATGCCTAGCATGCTTGTTGGAAATTAGTTCAGATTTTTTCGAATAGTAAGAACTTTGAGAATGTGTTTTTTAGCTATATCCCTTTAAGACCCATCACGTGTGTAGCAGTTTCACGTGGTGTTTTGAGGGGGGATTAGAGAAACTATCTCCGTTTTGACTGATGACTGAAACGATTAAAGTCTATTCGTTCGGTTGTGAACGGTGATACAAATTATCACTTCTTAAGTATTTTTACTTTTTTGTAGTTTATCGTATGTAATAGATATGTCCTGGTCTGGTCATTATCATTAGCCTTGATATGTTTGCTTTTAAGTAGAAGTTGCTTTTCTATTTCGCACATTCTATACCTACTGACTGTTAAGTCTCACTCAAAATTACTTACCAGCATATTTGTAGTAACTGGCACCAGTTGTGAGACTTACAACAATTTCAAACGATTCTGAACTCTATTCCCTTAAATTAAGTAACATGATAGATTTAAATTTTGCGCGGGAGTCATGTGAAGTCGTCTACCGAATAAACATCTGTAAAAAAATATTAAGCCATTAATTTTGAATAAGGATCTGGAGGCATTTTATGGCAGCCAAACTTCTCTGATCGTACAACTTACACATGTTTCCTCATAACACCCAGACGGACAGACAAACATAGTGAATATTTATTTAACAAATAAAAATATCACACAGTTCCTCATTGTATGCAGTTGATTTGCATTAGATAAGATAACCTACAGACAGACACAATTTACATACGGGGCAAGCACTTAGCAACAAAGTGGCAAATGCATTCATTACAGTGAAATTGTAACCCAACTGGAATAGTGAAACTCCCGTATTTAAAATCAGCCCGATATTAGTCGGCATTGAAGCGTTCGATCGACAAACAGATTGGAAACACGAGTTTAAGTACTTATAAATTGGACACGGTTTCAATTAAAACGGATTAAGTTTTGCTTGATTGGAAACTACGAATCATCTACCGTACTAAGTACATTAAATATCTTCAAAACAATACATAGTAAATTATATCAACAGCATACCATAGCCTACGTATGAAACTTCGTAAAGGATTCCTCAAGGCACACATCTGGTTCCATAGAAAACTCCTATCGAAATACAAAACCTGTTTCAATTCGTACAAATTGGCCATAGTTGCAAGGCTTCTAATCGGCAAAACAAAACAATCCAATCATTCAAATTATTCAAATTGCCGAAATTCCTCGGATAGACAAACTGTCTGATTCCCGTGAGAAACCAAACGGTACAGCTATGTTGATTAAAATAGATGACCGAATGGATTATGCCTATCGAAATATTGAGCGAAATTCGATAGTCAAGAAAGTGTAGGACAGTTTTATCATGCTGTAAAATTGTTCATTAAAATTATGCTTATAATATCAAGTTTACTACCTTATTAGCGAGATGGTGTTACTTGAAAACTTGTTCCGAGGGCTTGCGCATCAGATTTGAATATATTATGAAACATTTTGTAATGATGGTAACGGTTACCAGTAGTTATTTTTGTGGAAGAGCCACCACAACATTATAATAATGATTTAGATGTAAAAAGGTTTTGCTTTGTCCATAAACGACCTCTTTTATGAACTTTGCTGTACTCTTTTGATGTATATTTTTAGATGAGAAAACGATTTTTTTCTTCACATTTTGATTTTTTACAGTTTACAGTTAACCATTGTAGAACGCTCACCGAACTACGACATTTCTGTAGATCACGTCAATCAGATACTTAGAGTATTTAGAAATCTTTAGCACTGAGACACCGATTTATTGCCTTTATAAACTGTTTCTAGTATTGTACTTAAAGTATCAGGTTCTAGTTTAATTGCAAAACCGTTAAGAGAACAACTACTCAAGTTACCAGATCTAAACAGCCATCAACATTTCAACTGCCTTTAACTAAAGTGTTCAATAATACAACATTTTACTATTCTCACGCCAAGCTTTTACTAAAATTATTCAAATGTACGAATTCCACGGCCTTGTCAATAGGGAAAGATCAAAGGTCTCGACATCAACATATCTATTCTTACAAGAAGCTGCTTTGTATGTTAAACGTTCACCTACTAATACATCAAACGTCTCTTCAATATTCCAAAGAAAACCTATTAAGACCCATGATACAAGAGAAACAGAAAATGGAATCCCACTCCCGCTTTAAACTTCGCTTCGCGTGCGGGCGAAAGGTCCAAGAAATTACAAACAAAAGAAAGGGATAGAAAGTGGTAATGTCGGTCGCGGAGTCACATTTCCAATATCTAAGTACTAGTAAATTTTAATTTTATGTAAATTTTTGTAAATCCGTGGGAACGCGGGCCGTGAGTGGTTTGCGACACTAAAAATGATGATTTGTATTCAATGGAAAAGGCTTTATTATCTGACCACTATGGCCTTCAGATGTTAAGTACATAAATCCATGTGTCTTTATTATTAAAGCTTTTGATAAACGACGACTTAAATGGGAATTTGTGTGCGTTTACGTAATGGATCCGTAAGTTCTTGTTATAGAAATTATCTATAAAGAGGCTGCTAAGGTGTGTTTTTGTTGTTGTTGAATTATCCACTGACCCGTGTTGCCTTTTGTGAAACCTCTCAATACACACAGTCGGCTAATGTTTATCATTGCCAATACTCTGCCCAAGCAACGTGAATCTTGACGACTAGAGCTCAAATGTATATCACAAAGAATTGCAATCAAGGATAATTTTAAAACAAAGAAGCATAGACGTATTTTGTACAAAACTCTAGATTACTAACATCGTCAAATCTAAGAAACAGAAAATATACTCTGTCTTTTTGCTTAGTAGGTAATAAAAAGTAATAAATCATTACATACATATTAACTTTTGTCCCTGATCTTTCCACTTCCTCGTCACTTATTTTATCGTTCCAAAATTCATGACGGCAGTAAATCTCTGCTATAATAAAAGAGATTCTCTAAATATACCGTTAATTCCTCAATTAATGCGCATTAACACGATAAATGTATTGATATTAGCTGCTTTATCTGTTACCTTTTGACCGCGGCTTTGATTGAGTAGAATAAGTAGGTATACCTATCTGTAGTGAATAAGATTAAAAAAAAATAAGTTCAAGCAAGTTTTAATAATGCTCTAGAAGATAACCTACTTCGCAGTGTTCTTAACATTTCGGAAGCAAAGAAAACCACGTGGGCACAGAACATTCAACATACATGCATTTTCTTGATCAGTTGATTTTTGCTCTACTCAACAGGCGAGAATTAATTAAATTATGTTCGCCATTATGACTCTGAAAACATTTTATCAAATGTTTTACCTCTTTTTTCTTAGAAGATGTAAGGTAACTAAAAAATACATGGGTATTCATTGTCAAGTGTGCATACAGTCATCATGCTCCTAAGATCAAATCTTTTTAAAGCTATTTTTTAAACTGACATTGAATCCCAAGAAACATTTAGTTAAAAGGCTGAATTGATGTAGCAGCGAAACAAATAATCGTATCGATCAGTTGGCATACCTCGTTGGCACGGTGGTCAGTTGCGCAACGCCAACGATCTGGGAGGCGTAATGTGGTAATGATCTCAGTCATCTTGATGTAAACTTTGAGAGAATAAAGAGTAAGCTGATTTATTTGTACTCGTAACAATGAAATTGAGTTTCACCATAGTATAAAAAGGTTTCACTGTATTGGCTGACGTAGATAACGTTTTAACTGTAGAAAAGGAGATGTTGTGTCGTATTAACGCAACGATATAAGAAATCTGCGTTACGCTACAAGGCAAAAGTCTTGGAAACTGGGATACCGCTGGGATTATGATGATATTATTAATTTATTTAGACCTGGAACAATTGATCAGATTCTGGACGTCTTTTATGTCCAAGTTTCACTAGTATTTTCCATTCTCCAATTTGGGATTAACTCCTAGATCATGAGCTGTCTCGTAGTTTTCAAGAAGACGCAGATTTATCATTACACTTACCTCACTAATTAAGACGAAATCAAGACGAAGACAGGTTTACTTGACAGCAATAAGACTTGAGGCTAACGAGCCGAAATTCTAAACCTCTCATAACTTGCCCCGTCGCACAGAATACTCAAATTGCATTTGTACGTCGAGGACGCCTACCAATCTTTTTGCGACAATATGATTGAATCAAGTGAACTCGAAATGAATTCATTGAATGTAAAAACAACATCGTTTAATGTTCAAGTTCTGAATTCAATAAAGGCGATGGTTTATTATTTTCATTATGTTCATAACTCGTTTCATGTTGGACAAGGTTTTTGTCGTACGGGGCCGGTAGGATATCGCGGTGGATCGAAGCCGCGAGGCGGGTTGAATTCAATGGCCTGTCTTTGATTTAAGCTGAAGCTTGTCTTCGTTTTATACGTATAAATTGTAGCCAGAGCCTTCCAGTTACATCTAAGCGATAGATCGCTCACTCGCTCATTCACTCACTGACTATGCCACAATAACTCAAATTACTTGATTTCTGTAGCTTAAATTGTAGAAGTAGAGAGTAAGCAAATGGTAGAATTGCATTTGTCAATACCAAATTGCATCCAGTAGCTGGCGCTTTTAATTGGCACAGTTGAGCTAAAATAAAACTGCGGGCGAAAACCAGGAGGATTTACTTGTTTAATTGTTTTGTTATAATAATTTAATGATATGAAATTTGTAGAACATTGTTCAAAACGTTCTGCACAGAATAAAACGCACTAACTCGCCTTAAGTAGACTGAAAACCAGGGTTCGAGGATATATATCAATGGATATATATCAAGATATATATCCGATATATATCCGATATATATCAACCTCGATTCGACGATATATATCAATTAATGTTTTTTGTGATATATTGCAATACAAAAAAGGTTTAAAAAGAATATTATTTTTGCGTTTGTAACTGTATTTCTACTTCCCAAATGTAGATGGCGTGGGAGTAGAGTTAAAACATACTCCCTAATGGTAAGTTCTAATCTAAAAATGTCAACACTTCTGCCGGTATTAATGGCGTCAGTCCGTCAGTGGTGTCAGAAAAAATTCGTTACGAAAAACTAAGTACTCAAATGAATAAAATATTAAAAACATTTCAGTTTTTTATTTTTTGATCATTTTAGTATGTTTATGAAACACATGCAAATAGTATTCATAAATAATATAATGAAATAATAATATGACTTTCATACAAAATTGATATATATCAAACTTGATATATATCCGATACATATCGTAAATATCCGATATTTTGATATTTATCATAAATATCGGATATTTTCGAACCCTGCTGAAAACAATATTTCTTTTTGCGAAGTTAAGCTGTCAAGGAAAGCATATTTGTATCGAGTTTGTATCGTTTATCTCAGAGCAATTTAAAATCATTACTTGTGTTTCAAAATAAACTATAACAATATTTAAAAGGCTTGTAGACATTATCTGTAATATCCTCTCTAGACCCTGTGTATAATTGAAAGGCGTCGAACAAATATGTACTGTATGTCTTCTAAAATAAGATTTTTATTCAATTCCTCTTTGTTTCCAGGGAACAAGAAGCTTTGTCCCGTTGCCAGAATTCACCAGGTTCCGGAGGTCCACCGATCTCTTCAGAGCATTCCCTGCTTCTGTGCTGCTTTAGAGACCTCTGTAACCATGAAGACAGCCCCTTGGCTAGAGCCAGGCTGAATCTGACCAGTAATGAATATGGTAAGCAATTATTTTATATTCATTTTAGTTTTAAATTGTATTTCAGGTACAATACCGAACGACCACGAAGCTCCTGGAAGCTGTAGTATTAAAGAAGAGACCATCTAACAATGTTTTATAGATGATTCTAGAACATTTCTAAATGCACTTACCAGTAATATTTTTAGTAACATAGCTAGTTCTTCTAGCTAGCTTCAGCTCAATATTTCGGTAAGGATAGTTTCGAATTAGCAGGCTACCGAACCATGCCGTTATCTCACGACCAACACCAGCATGCATTGCATAGAAGCTTTCTTATCATGCAGATTACATTCACTATTTATTTCCCACCAAGAACTTAGGGTCCCAAGCCAACCTCACCTGCAAGTGGTGCACCTGCCGATCAACGGACGAGGCTCTGGCAAACAAAATATCCCGATAAGCGGCAATAGGCTCGCCACCTATTACGTGGGATCAAAACACTGGCGAAAAGTGGGCGTTTAATATGCCTCTGCCTACCATTTCGGGGAATCAGGCGTGAGTCTATGTATGTATGTATTTATTTCCTCAGTATCTACATCTCAAGTACTTACAGCCATCTCATTTGTCGTAAATTCGGTATATTAAAGCTCACTACATTCGTCTGAAGCACCACTATTGTCTCTGTACTATAGTAGGTACATTGTATAACCTTAATATACTACTGAGGAAGAACGACCTCCTCTTTGTATTACGAAATCCTTGTATCAATTGCTGTAAGGCCGCTTCCTGCTGTTCTTAGAAACTTTGAACAGCCTTGAGTATTTACTTCGTAGGTACACGGCTGCCGCTGCGACGAAAGATTAATTTGAATGCCGTTCGGTACACTGGTTGGTTCGTGTTTAGTTCCATAACGATCTGATATTGAACCCGACCAAACAGTGCAAAGTTTGCGACAACCAATGCATCTCATATTCTTACTCGTACATATCTTACTCACACATGATCAATTAATTCCAAACCAGGCAGACTTACTACTTTACTAGGTACCCTGATAGTTTATAGACGAGCGAGACAGCTGATATTCTTATACATGTATCGCTACACACATTTTAGATGAATTATCGATATTCAAGAGATTACATCGAGTTGCTTCTGACGTTTTACGAAATATTTTTTATTTATTACATTGAATGGATTTAGATCGCACGCATTGTTGTAAATAAAAAATAAATAGAGTAGAACATCTATTCTTTTCTTTCTATTTATATCAGTGCTAATTTACTGGCTCGTACGATTCATTGTTTTCGCTAATAATTTTAGAATTGCAAAGATTACGGAATGGTTTCTGGCACACAACCATAGAGTTGTCACAGCTTACACCTGGCTACTATCTATGCGTGGATTTCGGATAGAAACTCCGCTCAGTGATAAAATGGTACTTAAATACGAGGGTCAAACTGAAAGTTCTTAGAAAATCAAAAACTGATTACATTAGCCAGTTATTAGTTTTATTATATCTTTTCAAAATATTGTCCAGTGACGTCAATACACCGCTGCATGCGATGGAACCACTGGGAAAAGCACTTTGCCCACTCGTCCTTAGGGGTCTCTTCAATGGCATCGCGATACGCAGCCACCGCTTCTTCAGCATTCATAAACCGCTTTCCTTTAAGTTTTTCTTTAATTTTTGGAAATAAATAAAAATCACAAGGCGCGAGGTCGGGGCTATACGGCGGGTGACCCAGTAATTCAACGTTTGATGTCGCCAAATAGTCGATCGTTCGCTTGGCGGTGTGCGACGAGGCGTTGTCGTGGTGAAGGAGGATCCTACTGCGAGGTCGTTTCTCTCGAACTTTTTCCAAGACAAGTGGCAAACAATTGGTAGTGTACCATTCTGCAGAAACTGTTTTTTGATCCTCTAACACAATTGTTGCGAAATGACCTATCCTTCCAAAGAACGAGGCCACCATTTTTTTTTCCGCACTTCGATCTCTCTTCACTTTAGTTGGCAACTCCTCGAAAGGAAACACCCACTGAGCAGATTGTCTTTTGGTTTCAGGATCATAACAGTAAATCCAGCTTTCGTCACCTGTTAGTATGTCGAACACAGCATTTGAGTCACCTCCGTTAAATCTTTCAATCATTTTACGGCACCAATCCACACGATGGAGTTTTTGAGCCTTAGTCAAATTATGAGGTATCCACCGGGCGCAAAACTTCCTGACCGCTAAATGTTCGTGGAGGATTTTGTGCACTTGACTCATACCGATGCCTAAGCTTGTCCGAATCTGCTGATAGGTCACTCTTTTGTCAGTCTCTATCATACGCCGCACAACACAGATGTTATTTTCAGTCATCGCCGTAGAAGGCCGTCCCTCACGTACATCATCAGTGAGATTAGTGCGACCACGTTTAAACTCATTAAACCAGTTGTAAACAGTCGCACGAGATGGGGCTTCATCGTGAAAGGCCAATCGTAGTCTATCATAACTTTCTTGTTGACTTAAATGACATCGAAAGTCATAAAAAATCATTGCACGAAAATTTTCTCGTGTTAAATTCATGTTGACATGACACAGACAATTTTCAATTTGCCGCCAAATCGTAAAACAAATGACAAATGAATGAAATATATACTCAGTAATATTGGCAAAGAGTTCTATTTTCAAATTTTAGAATATTTTTTTTATTATATTGTTTATAAGTGGCCAGTTCTAAGAACTTTCAGTTTGACCCTCGTAGTACTACATAGATATTATTGAATATATTTTAAATTATCGTCTGTTAAACGGCTAAGGAAAACATCTTAAGGAAACCTGTATTGTTCTAAGTAATGTTCTCGAAAGATACATATTATCATGTCTGCCAACTCGCACTTGGCCAGCGTGGTAGCCTAACCCGTCTCAATAAGATAAGAAGCCTAGCACCGGGACACATTACAAACAAGGTTGATGATGATGCCGTTGGATCGGCTTACTTTAAGTTCTGAATCGATCGAATAAGTACGTCAAACGCCGATCGAATCGAATTGAAGCATAAGCTGTTTACCTCGTACTGAGTTTTGAACTACAAAGTTACAAAACGACACCGCCTTTAAATCACAATTCGCGTTGTTAATAACAGACCAGTTTCCCTTCTGTCCAGTATTATTCTCTGATTGGTGTATAATTGGCAACAAAACGTGTACTTGTACCACTGAATTAAAGTCGTAATGAATAGTGCCATGTTCAGTAATTCTACGGCAGGTGGCTAGAACAGGTTGGATAATAGAGAACAATTGGAGGTGGCAACGATAGCTTTATATCCAAGGTATAAAATAACTGGTATTTGCTGCCCTCGGATTTATGCCTCGACTGCGACTGTATATTGCCGAAGAGATAACAAGAGGCGTATTTAAACTTTACATTAGATTTGTTTTAGGTTCGACGTGTTAAGATGCAAATTTATGGCCAGAAAATAATCTAAAATCTTCACATCAAATACGAGAGCTTAGACAAAAACTTACGACATAACATCAAAGCATCGGTTGAAAATCTTATGTAAGTCTTTCGTAATAATTTGAAGATAAAATAAATACCATCATATACTTCGGCAGACTATAAAATTGTTTTAAAGCCGATCAACATACAATTACCAGCAAATAACTCATCACATAACGACCTCCACAATATCTGGCCGTAAAACCTTACGTTTAATTTGTACCAATAAAATAGTATACATACACAATAAATTTATACGAAAACTATCAATGTAATAAACATAAATACCTTCTTACAAACGAATCGACTTAAATTGATACAAAATTATTGATGCTGTAAATTGTTCACGAGATCTGAACGTCGTGTTCAATCAAGTCTTAGAATGTATAAATCATCGGGAAGAGTCCCCGAGACAGGCAGTCTATTCGTATTGACCTTCTAAACAATTGACTGGTTCTCTCACCATCAATGAGAGTCAATAACTATTTTGATTACTATAGGTCTGGGCAAATAAAAGCATTAGCTGAAACAGGAATGCCGAACGCAATAATATTTGAAACAATTTCGCCAGCTTGCATGGCGCCACTTGTGAAATGTGTCGCGAGGACTATTACTGGAGTGTTCCTGTTTTGCATTTCGGCATTCGACAAGCTACATTGTATTACTTGTCCTACTTTATCGGTGATATACCTACATATATTCAAAGGTTCACTATGATGTTGAAGAGCAGGCAATAGTCACTATCTTACACAGCTTCAATTGTTGAAATAAGCATTCATAAATGTAACCGTTCTGACCCTAATTTTACACACAAAAGCGAAATACTACGCTGCAACTTCAGCCTCACATCTGAGTACATTATAAATAATCTCACAATACACCTATAAGTCTAAATATAGAAAGTGGAGCACCACTATCCATAAATCATATAAACATTCTCAGTTGTTTAGTAAAACAATAATTCTCAATAAAATTCATCCATCTAGCGGATTCCGGGAACAAAGATATTATTCTAGCTTCACGTTGGCTAAAGTAAACAGTATGAGAGTGAGTCAGCTGTACTTACTTGTTCGCTGACGTCACAGATGCTGCGGATTCAAGTGCAACGGATCTGGTGTGGCCGTCATTTGCTGTTTCATAAGCTTTATTACTCCGATTCCAAGTAACAAACTGTTTGAAATGTATTACTTGTAACATTAATGCAATTTACATTACTGTATTAAATTGTTGTTTACCTCGTTCAGTACAAATGTCAGTAACAAAAACATTTACCTGCTAGTATTTGTTTAGCTTTTGGTAAATATCTTCGATAACGGGAACCGATTGGGTTGCTGTTTTCCTCTTGGTTTATATCGATGTTTGCGACATGATTTTCGGATCCTCAGACTTTAGAGAGTCAAGTTCCAAATCTATGGCAGTCTGTAGTTTTTAGGTTTAAACACGTTCCTAATTCTGCTATAATGGATTGCTACCCTATTACATTGCTCGCCCCCTATTACATTGGGACCGAAACATATCTGGCGAAGTGTGGGTGTGTAATGCACCTCTGCCTACCCCTTCGGGGATAAAAGGCGTGAAGATATGGATTGCTACCTTATCTAATTTCACGTGCATTTGTGTAGAATACATTTTTACTGAATTTAACAAACTTCGCTACCTAAAAAGCTAAACATGTTTTAATCAACGGAAGCTTACATTTTCTATTTATCTATATCGCTACGAACAGTTACGAATCTTCCATATAATCCATATTAAATTGCATAAATATTCATACCTGCCACTATAAATCATTCTGAATCCAAACCATTTACATGCTAAATTGAACCTACATCAATGTAATTAAGGTTTGAAGGCTCGCCCGAGGTGTTACTTAATACCTGTGCTGTGTGTATTCCATCTATGCATAAGTAAAAACGAAAACCTAGGCTTTACTATTTTTAAAACGAACATACGTCTAAAGCACAGACATATAAGGTCTAAAGTGAAGCAATTTGCAGCAACAAAAACTGTTGAACATGATTGCTTTTGTCCCGGTATTCCAATTAAATTATGTTTTGTATAAATAAAGTCTTTACAAGATTCTTTGATTCGATTGATGAACTGATGTAGACGCATGACCCTAAACGATTGGATATTAGGGTCGTGCAATTTCAAGATGGCGAAAGTGCAGTACCTACTCATGTACCGGCAAATAGAATGGTATAGAAATTCTAACTTTTAAACTGAGGGTTCGAAATCCTCATTATCTATTTCATCATCATCGGTTGCTGTTGTGTTTGCTTATTCCACTGGTGAATGGCACGACACTGAGCCCGATTTTCAGTCAACATCCATAAACCAAATTCAAATACCTGAAGTAACAACTTGTCCATCCGGCGACCTCACACGACGGTTAATAACAGACCAGGTGCTTACGCTTACACTCTCTAAACCAGCAGAAGCAGTTACATTTTACGACTACTGGCCTTATAATTACTAAGCCATCCTGATGTTTAATAACTCCAAACGGCTCAATCAAACGCAATCACCGAGATATAACAACAGATCGTTATGTAAAATAAATTATCCCTTCAATAGCCTCAGGATAAAGTACTGTTTGCATGGAAACTAAGCACGCGATTTCACCTATTTTGATGGAATTTCTTAAGGCATGTCTCGCCTTCGCGGATGGCAGTTTCGCTTAAGTGTTGCGTGTTCAATTCCAGCGCTGGATAATAAATTTTGTGATCAGCTATAGTTGAGAAGTCTGGGTGTTCTGTCGAACGACGTTCAAAGTTTTATAGAAGTTGATTAGATAGGAAACATATTTAGTTAAAGTGGGAGGGGAGTTGTCTTATGTGCCAATAGTAGGTAGTCGTCATGATTTTATGTAAGGTCCTATATTTTATTTGTGCTATTAGTGTCTGATCATTTATATGAATATGAATTCATAATAATATTGATAAAAAGCCATTTATTGACTTCTTGTGCAGAAAATGCTATGAAACCACAAAACCGCAGAGTTGCTAACATCTGTAAATTATGTTTTTGTTTAAAGGATGTGACGAAGTACAATTGTTGATAGAAACAATATGGCGATATAGGCAACCATTTTAAACCTATATAGTAACTTTAGTGCAATTTGAATTTGTTATTTTTCTTTTGTCTGACTGTTTATGCTGATGTTTCTGAGCCCGTCATTGAACAGTTTTGTTAATCTACCCCAGTTTTTTGAACAAATTAATAAATAAGAAATTTCGCTTATCACACTAAATGATTATAAATTTGTGGACGTAAGACCAGCTGCAAAGCCCATCAGCTTTGTGGACAACGTCCCTTAAACATGAACACATTGATAAACTTGTCAAATGAAAACGCACATGATGTATTTGCAATCTCATCTAAATCGGATGTAAGTATATCAGTATCCTGGAAAATTAAATCATCTCACTATCAATAATAAATGATGCACAACAAAAAAAGTATAGAAAATACGACCAGAATTGCCAGATAGAATAATAATATCTGTGCAGAGATTAGCATTTCAGATCTGGGCTAGTTTCTTGCCATAATGGCTTTCGCTCGGAGCACTGATTGCGATGCGCAATTGTTTTAACCGTGTATTCCTTTGTTGGCATTAACTGGTACTATACCAAGCTCTTTTAAACTCTCTTTCTTTGGGATATAGTTCATTTTTCTTTGCTGCAAAATGAACTGTTAATCGTCTGTTATAAATAGCCGGGGACCTGTTTCGGTGACCGCATCTCAGATGTGATTTTTGTTCTAATGCATTGGAGTGTTTTCACTGGTATTCCAATTAAAAAATTGTGCTGTGTGTTATTGGTTTTAAAGTATAGATGGAATATAAATTATGTTTTATTGTTTTAATGAACTTGTTTTTAATAGAATGTTATTTATTTTGTGTTATTTAGTAGCCGTTAAATGGTCAGAGACGGCCTAGCCAAATGGCATTAACGCTTGACGAAAATAATTTAAATAATAGAATACGATAAAATCAATGTACGAATTGACATAAGCTTACGACGCATATCGTACTTTGACTATCGATTCTTTTCTAATCGTCTAGCGTTTACGCTATTTGGCTAGGCCAAGCTAGGCACTCGACAGAGTTCCTAGCCAAATGGCGAAAAGAGAGCGAACACGCTCTATTTTCCAAAATTAGAAACAGATTGTAAATTTTTACCTTAATGATTGAAATAACTTATGATGTGTTTTCTTCTAGTTTGTTTAAACCGTGTCCATGCAAATTGTCTCGTCTATAGTTGCAAAACTTCTGAAAAATTCGGAATAATTCCGGAATACTTCTGGGAAAGTTTCTTTAAATCAGAATTATTCAAATTAAATTAAATTAAGATTTTTTTTTTGCTGAAATATCGACTGCCACGAGTCGTGCGTGCAGGCGATGACGGTGCGGAGTGCGGTAAGAGGGGAGATGCTCCCCGGAGAAGTTTTCCCCCCCGGGAGAAAGATTCGTACCCCGCAATCGAATGTTTCCGCCGAATATTTCGCCCGAATAATTCAATGGGAATAAACGTGTTTGGTTGTGATGTGGTGGGTTTTTATATGTATTATAAATGGGGTTGAATGAGTATATTATGTTGATGTTTTGATAGGTAGATATGTTAGCCTGCGATTAACAGGATTTTTATACTTTTGTTTTTAGGTACCTAGGTACCTACTTATTTCGAAATCGAATGCTATTTTTATAAATGTTAGTTGTGGAATAAAAAACCAGGCCTAGCATATTTGATTTGTTTTTTGAAAAAGGGTTACCTACCTATGTTTTTGGTTAGTTTGTATATAGCTGTGTACCTACTACGCATCGCGAGTATTCGCGAGTCGCATAGGTAGGTATTATTAATCCTTCTACTTAACGCGTATAATAGCCCAGTCAATAAAAACAAATAAAGGCAAACCTTGCAAGCAAACAAAGATAATATACAACTTCCAAGCTCGAAATAGTTAGTAAGGTCGATTTTCCTGGTTTTTTTGACGGTTGAAATATTCCCAAAGTTTCAGAATATTTCGGAATACTTCCGAATTATTCGACGGGAATGATTCGGAATGTTTCTCGCCAGCATCTATCTCGTCCATTTATGAATTTAAATATAGCTTTTTCAGCCAGTTATGCATAAAGTAAGGTCATTGATCGACAGCCATAGACAAATAAGGAAAATTGTCATTGAAAGTAGTGATTTATGAGTGCATAATTGCATATTGCATTGTTATTAACCGTAGAAGGCGTCTGCTGATAGCATGCAGCCGATCGAGCGAGGTTAAGAAATCTTCGATGCGGTCAATTAATGGGTGGGTGACCGGTAACGTATTTGCTTTTAGTTTCAAAGTGCCGACAAGGGTTTTAAAGATTACTTTTAAAATATCGTGTCACAACTTTATTTATCGAATTAGTGTTTTTTTATGATATAGCCGATTATAGCCAATTTTCAGTAAAGGTTATTTGGCGCCCTTATAATAAATTAAATAGCGATTTATAAGGACATAATTAAGTACTTCCATGATAATCAATACGAAGGGCTCATACATCGATTTGGCCGTTGATTTATAGATAGGTGACCGGTCATCAAGAATCACACATCTTACTTCGGAGAACACGCAGAGCCATCGGCTCTCAAAGATTCTTCAATAAAGAACTATATTCCTTGCTTCCTAGGTTAAATACGAAGCAAAGTTAACATAACATTTTTGGGTGTTACCTATATCTATGTAAGTAAATAGTGTTTATAGTTGATATTGTTAATTAATCACCAGATATTTCAAGTGTGCTTCTTGATATCTATTGCAACACATTGCGTAGGTACGCCAATTTGGAATTTCACAACAATTTCAGCTACATAGTCAGAACCGTGAAACTGTCTACATCTTATAGCTAAGACTAAATCCGTCTGAAATGAAATAACGAAAGTTTGTTGTATTACCAACTTTAATATTTGACAAATTTGAAATAAGCATATAGAAATTCCTCAACATCTTTATAATAATTACAAACGTATTGATCAAAATGTCGACAATTAATAAACATTTGTGAATACATTATGTAAACAAATCGATCTCACATTCAGTTAACGGTACGAGTACTTTCACATACATTATTAAGTAAACCGACGTTTAAGATGCATTCCCTAAACTAAAGCCAGACAAGGCAAACAGTTTTCAGCTTAGCGTTGTCTTGTATCGGCAAATTTTGCGCACTGTACAAGTGTACATGCACCAAGCAGCTGATGACTATAGAGATATTCCTAGGGTAAGGCTATGATTCAATGATATAGTTAGCAAGCAAAAGTGTTTTAACTCATTCCTCCACAAACTACGTCTCCAATTACATGTTCAAGATGGATGGCCTTTAAATTGAATGTGTCGAAAACTCTTCATACTGTAAAAATATCAAAATCTGCCCTGCTTGACTTTCTTTGAAAGGCTCCTTATTTTTCACATTGTTTAAATTTTCTTATCTTTTCCTTAGATTAATATAAGTATCTGGTATGTGTGTCTTCACAAAAATGCCAGATGTTTACCAGTTGCTTACATACATAACTGCATATAATCAGACGCGTACTCTTTGCCTAACGCAAACACATCTTTACAGCGAAGTGTTTACGTATTTATCCATTCGACATGGCCGCACCAGTCGCTAATCGTCGTAGCAGAACATTCTGAGCGAAAGTGTGAATTGTGTTGCGTATTAACATAGCATGTATTACGAGGAGAATGATCGGATGATTATAGGTAATTTGTAAACGTCTGCATATGCTATGCATAAAGGAAACAAGACGGCGGAGACTGCAACTATGGCGCACTTCGGTGTTTATAACACGCCGAGCGGAGTGGTATAGATTCGATCTCACGCAAGACAACAGTTTTTATGTCCGTACTTAAATATTTGTAAAGTCCCCCCGATATAAGAGTATCCCTAGTGCTCTGGAGCTGTCTGTTTTTAAAATAAGGGATGAAGATAAAATTAATCAATTTTTTCGTTTTGTCAAACTTCCCAAAAACTATATCTAAACTACCTTGTTCTATGTATTTTAGATACAATTACCAAAACCTCTGTCCAGAAAATCTATAAAGTTCTGAATTGCAGACTATTAGGACAGTTACTTTAATTAATAACAAAGCCATTCTTCACTACTTCGCGTAACAAATCCGAATAACCGGCATTATCTCAATGTCACACTACAACAGTGAATTAATTCATCAGAATCATATCACAATAACACTTGCAAGGATATGCAACGCGAGATAACGGGTAGGTACCTACCTACTCGACTTTAGTGAACAATGGTAGACATATCAATTGTCGAAAAGAATGCCATTATGTTACTGTACACTGATGCACATTCGATCTAATAAGTGATGCTTGCGTTGTGTTCCTGGTATACGAATCGCGCTGCCTACACGCATTGCAAGGGATTCGCAGAAGTTTCAGTTCATATTGTTGTTATTGAGAAAAATATCTAGCTATAGAGTCTAAAACTGCCAACGGTGTACATTGTATATAGTATACAGCGTGAAAACATGGTCATGTTAGAAGAATCAAACCCGTGACACAGGTCCCACAACTAGTGACGAGGTGACCACATTAAACACAATTATACATATTACATTAATTAAGCCTGCCTCCGTGGTCCAGTGGATAGCGTATGGGACTGCTGATCGGAGGTCTCGGGTTCGATTCCCGGGTCGGGCTAAAGTGTTACTGGGTTTTTCCGAATACTCAGTAGCAGCCCGGAGTCAGGTAATGTGCCCCAATAGGCTCGCTCCCTATTACGTGGGACCTAAAAATTCATAGCGAAATGTGGGTGTAATATTTACACATCTGCTTACCCCTTCGGAAGGATACAGGCGTGAGACATTAAAAAAAATAAAAATTAAGGATCCACACCCGCACAATTTTTCGATTTAACCGTTTCTGCCCGATCCCGTATGTATTTCGGGAAATCCCTTAGTGCACTTCTGCGGACCCCATGCCAAATTTCAGCTAGCGCCCATTAGTTTGGGCTGGCGTTGTCTGTCAGTCAGTCATTAACGGAAGAATTTTATATACACAGATAAGATCACGATGAGCGATAAGATCAAATTATCTTTTCAGTTATTTTTTTATTAATATTCACCAGTTAAAATATACACATAAATGATACAGGTGGACGATACATACAGTTATATGCAATCCAATTTGATCCAAGCTTTGCATTTTATTATAAAAAATTAAGATAAACATCTAAGTGTATGAAATTAACACTAATAAGTACTAATAACTGTAATAAAATTACGTAAACCGTATTTTGCATAAGAGTGTATATTGCTTGTGAGATAGTTTTCAAATTCATACCTTGTTATTTCTGCAGATTATTTATGAAGGATATTATAATAATTTTTAAGAGATTTCTAATTCACACTTTAGTGAATTTAGTAGGTACCTACTGAATTAGAGAAAATTATATCGATACGAGCAATTTTATTAGATAAGTCAAGATTTTGGAGTAAAAATATGATTCTTGAGGCAATAAAAAGTGCTAGAGCTTTTATGTTATCAAAGTATTTGTATAACTTGTACTCCTATATAAAATTTCTTACCCTGATTCGCTAAGCAATCATCTTAGAGCCGTTGGAGCTACAAACTTGCCATTTTCGTAATCCTTTTATATTGTAAGCACCTGCTGAAAAGGGTTTTTTGGACATTTTACTCGTAAAAAAGGGATGGTCGTTTGTATGGAAGAAATACTACTTTGTGCAATAGATTTTTTTTAAGTCTAGTTGTTTTTTGCATCCGTTGATTGAATTTTGAGCCGCCCGCGACCTAGGACTTATTCTTAGCGCGAGAGTTGCCTTTACTAATAGAAAAAAAAAGAAAAGAACACCGGGTAATATACTATTGTTCATGAAAATATTAGAGTATTATAGTGTGAGTGTAACTTCGTTGTTCATAGTAATACTGTCATATGCCTTGCGGTGCAGAACGCATTTTCTCAGAAGCCGATTGCAACACAATTAATGTTACAATTTGCAGTTTCGCAGTACATTTTATTGATAACAGTTCCGGTTATAGTCTGACGATAACATCGCCGCGGTGGGCGGAGATTAATGTCTCGGGGTACTATGACGTAGTACCCTGAAGCATTGTTTAGTCACCGGGAGATATGTAACTTGTTATGTTCGGTGTGGTTTGTTATGACAGGTGCTGTACACAGGTCTTAAATAATAAGTACGTACGGCTTTGTATGATGTAGGTACTCAAATGAAATGCAGCACGATAAGGCAGATTTTTGAGTAATGGCTGGATGCCTTGTACTGGGTAGTATTATTCCCTCTGACTGATTATCAATTTATCAGTATCCGTATCAATCTAGTGAATAGTGCTCACTACCCTGATTTGCTAGTTTCCTATCTCCTCCTTTTCCTCTCAGAAGGTACGGTTTGGATATCTTTGTCCCACATCTCCACCATATTACTATACGACTGACAGGAGCCTATATTTTGATGGTCTTAGTTTTGTAAAAGTGGTACTACACAATGTGGCAGTCATCTAAATGGTCTACCAATGTTACGTGTTCTACTCCTTCTTGCTTATCCACGAGCATACGCTCAAAGTGTGATATTTATTTTCTCTGTTATTTAAATGCTCGGTATCTTCTTTTTTCGAATGTATAGTAATACCTTCCAACGATGACTAACTCGTACGTGTCATTATTTCCAGAAGGTCAGACAGTAGAGCGCGGTGCGAACTACAACGGCGAAGTGTGGTTCAAGGCGGCCACCATCGCGGTGCCGGTGTGCGGGGCACTCATACTGTTCCTGCTGGTGGCTGTGGCGGTGCGACTGCTCAAGGCAGACGCGCTACTGCACGCTGATAGGAAACTCAGGTGCGTATACTTATCTACATAGTCTTCAACATCCAACCCTTTTACAGTTTTGGAGCCTTCCGCGCTCACGCACGCGTAAAGTTGCCAAAGTCATCGGCGGCAAACACCTAGAGACCACACACAAAAAAACCGGGACTTGATTTCGTCCACTATTGGCACCCAACGTGACCTAAACCACTTGAATCAGAACTCAGAGCTTAGAGAGTGGTGGACTGTCACCTATGGAGAAGAATATAATCACCATTCCTAGCAGTTTTGATGTTAAAAGTCTTTACGACAGTATAATATAATTCTATCGGACACGAAGTTACGAAGGATGCCAGTAGGTAATCAGACTAATCAGTAATCAAATTGTTATCCATTAGGGAATCGATTTCTTTGGAAAGTTGCTTCTACAACGGTTTAATACTTCGTTGGTTACGTGGCATAAGTGAACCACTGGTCTTGTCGGCCGAACCCATTTTGCTTCAGGGATATACAATCGAAAGTCCGTGTACGTTAGTATGATCAAGCTACCAAATTTACTAACATATTACTGTTTTCTATTTTCAGAGGCGGCTACATGTCACCTTTAGCTCAACACACTTCAGAAGACGTGAAGAAGGTTTGGGTGGGGACACCCGCGGCCCCGCTCTTGGTCGCGCCGGGCGGTTGCCTCGTGGCTGTGGAAAGGGCCCAACTCGTAGACCCCTGCCAACAGCTTTGTGATATCCAACGATAGACTGTACGTAACTGTGAGCAATCTCTGTGGCGGGTTGTACCGGGAAATGGCGGACTAGTGAATGTGATGTGATCGGACTGAAGACTAAAATATATTTAAAAAAAGAACGAATATTTTTTCTTAACAGCCAAAGGTATAGCTTTGTCTATTATTTGATGATCTTATGCTTTATAAGCTTTTGTAGAAAATATTCATATTAGGAATTGACTTGTGAAATTATAAAGGACTATATTAACTTGGTGTCCATACGGAACAAGATTATAAAAAGTACTTGAAGAGATTTTAGTCTCGATTATGAAGAAAATATGCTATTTTTATTTGCGATATTGTTATTTGTCTGAGGGAGATGGGCAGGACTATTATCCTATAAAATCTTGTTAGTATTCATCTCAGAAGGCATTGATATAATACGCGACTTATTTTGTTTACTTGAATCCAACTAAAAGACGCATATTGTTAATATATGCTAGAAGTTTATACGCCCGACCTCTCAAACAGATAATATATCGAGGCCACAGACTAGAAAAACAAACTGTCAACAATGACATTTTATAACGAGTTTGACATTCAAAATATATCAATGAACAGGTTGTGCATAATTTCTGATTTGATAAAAACATATGAGTGAGCGTTAATTGGTTTGTATGTATGTTTAGATATTAAAAACGACTGATCGCCTCGCCACTGTTAGGAACTAAAGTGCGTGTTGAAGCTGTTTTGCTTACAATGTCTATAGATACTAAAACAAGTATCTACAAGCATATGCGAGGTATTTGAGTGGTGTATAAGGAAAATATGATTCAATAGTATCATTTGTACTGAGCAAGCTTACGAAAATAAACAGGTACTATTCATGGGCGTAGTACGAGTTAGCTACCGCACATTTCATTTCGATTCGTACAGCGTGCGACGATCTCATTGGCTCGTTTGAGGGCCATAGCAAAGGCGAACTAGGTGACAGCCAATCAGCTCGTGGAACGCTATTCGAGTCGATGTAAGACATGTGATGCTAAAGTGATACTAAACTTCCTTGAATAATTCTTTGCACATCGCTCAGCTGTCTCTCACATCCTGTAGATGCCTATTTTAATGTGAACTGATACGAAATGTATCTAAGAAAAAAAAATCTTCTTTACAAGCTGATTCTTACTTAAGCTTCTGATATAAATATTAAATTAAAATCCAATTTAATATGCATTTTATCGTCTAGTTTAACCCGTTAGTGGCGACCAGTTAACATTAACTTTCTTGTGAATATGTTAACTGCTTAATAAATATTCACCGAATTAACTGAGCACTAAATTAAAAATTAAGTGTTTTGATATGTATCTTAAGTTTCTGCGTATTTATAGATTCTGGTAGATAAGATTTTAGATTACAAGATACTTAATGCAAAGGCCATAAGATGAGCTTAGGGCTAATTAGTAGTCGAAATACAAATTTCCAAATAAAATATTATATTAGAAAAATGTATCTTATCAAACATTTCGAAAAGCTTGACATCATGGCTGACTAAACAATTGCGACTTTTTATATTAACTTAACCTGTAAATGCTCTATGCTTAATTTACGAAAGCTTGTGAAGAAATATGACTTAAACAATGATATTAGAAAAGTCGTAGATACGTTACCTACGTAGTAATCAATCCGTAGAAACGGTACACTAACGCACACGTCGATAACTCTATATTTTATTTTCGGTTGACAAGATGTGTCAGTTTGACATTGACGGCGGCTCGCGGCGTCACACACACATATGTCAGACTTGCCAACTGGCTTATGTTTAGCGTCCTGCTTTTGGTACGCCTATAATGTATCTACTTCTTTTTACTTGTAACATATTCGTTGGACTCAAATATTTGAAAACCCCATTCATTTACCACTAGCAATCAACAACTTAAAGACATGTAAAGCCAAACGAACCTTCAAATACAGCACTACAAGTGGCGATACGGCATTTTTTATGAATCTAATTTCGTAAAATTGATCTCAGATTTATACAATTAAATCCCCACGTCACGGGGCAATCCGCTGGTATACCAAATTTACCACATTGTATATTTTTAATTTTATAACTATATTTCTTTTAAGAGCTTTGTGTTCCTTATCTTTGTAAATGTATACCTTTTTATAATAGTTTAAGATGGTAACTTTGTAATGGTTACCGGGAGAGAAATGTACCAAATTACCTACCACTGTCATGGCAGAGTAATGTCAATTATGTAATCCTCAATTTGTAGATTTAAATTTGAGTACAATGGCTAAATGTGTTGTGGAATTAATGTAAGCTAAGTTTTCTGCAATTGATGATGAAAGTTTTCCGATGCATTTTATCTTGGAATTGAATATAAATTTACCATTCTAAATACTTTTTCAAATTGCCCGCGACTAAAAATATATTTTTACGTTTGAGGACAATAGGATTTAAAACCTTAGTAAGTTACAACTTTAAATTAATTTATGATGAGGACAAAATCTATATTATCAATAGTTTAACAGGAGTTTTGAAATACCTATTATACCTTTGCAAAACGCACCTCACAACTGACTAATTATAATTCTCTCTATGGCAAGTTTAATTATACTTACGTTTTAATTCCATGCCTACTATTTTCTAGCTGACATAAAAATACCGAATATGGATTAATATAAAAAAATATATTAAAGAATCGATGAAACGACATAGACAATGTTATATATTTATATCACACTATAATTTCTGCATGCATTTCCTTAAATATGTAATAAATAATGTAAATGATTTGTATTTTTGTAAATATAATGTTAAGTTTGTTACCTGTTATAATATTGTTAGGGACAGTTTCTGTGAGTGAAATCTATTCGGAGTATTTCCTAGTCTTTTTTTATCTGATTTTAGCATATACCACTTGTGTACATTGTATGTTAACTTCGAATAGATTTCACAGTATATGGTCGATTATGATAGTTTTATCAAATTCTTTTAAATGGACAATTATGTATTTCTTGTAAATATGTATCCTTAGATTAGTTTTTAAATTGAGAATATACGATTTGGATTTTATAAGTTGTGTCTGACGCACATTAAAGATTTTTTAAATCACGTTTTATTTGCTAAAGCAGTAATGAGAAGACTGTATGTGGCCTTCTTTGATGTGACTTTTTACTCGTAATGGGCAGTGCGTTAGATTCTTACGATTACAATACAGGCTCATATACATATGGCAATTTTTTATACATAAATTACAACTTATAAATTTACTATTGATTGTTATGACGTCGCATAAAAAAATTACAATGCAATATTGTGCAATAGGGTAGTTTCCAGGGTCAAAATAATTACATTTTGTTTAGTCCGTATTTTAGATTATAAAAAAATATTGGACACGTATTTTTTCTTTTTTCGATTAAATAAAAAATAACAAAGATATAGCCCATTAAAGTTACGTGTGACGTCACCTAGTGCGAAAAAATGCGGCACGGTGTGACGTTATACGTAACTTTAATGAGCTATATCTTGGTCATTTTTGGTTTAATTTACAAATAAAAAAATACTTATCGCTTATTTTTGAATAATCTAAAGGACGGACTTATAAATTTTTTTTCGTCAACTAGCCTATTGACGACGTCACCTTCAATTGACAGGGAAATAAGGGTTTAGGGTTAGCAAAATTCCTATTTTACTTAAGTAGTCAAATGTTTGATAATATGGCAGACAAATATAGAGAAATACGCCATTGTAATTTTACTGAAAATGTTGTGACGTTATCTGCCACTGTCACCAATTACAGCTTTTTGACAACTACCCACACCGTCATCTTGAATGTATAGAGTGTAATTGACACTTTGAACATATACCTACATATTTGTATAATTTTGTATAACTTTTGCCTAATGTATACGAAGATAAGCCACGACCATTGTACAGAGATTGTCAAATAAATTAAGCTTCCTTGAGGTGCCTTACATGTAGCAGTTAATACATAGGTGCAAGCAATCAAAATACTCCGTAACGTAAATATATCTGCAATCTATGTAAATATTATTTGTATGTGTATAAATAAATGAAATAAAATGAAATTATTTTATTACTGGATGTTATTGTTTTTGTTTACACTACCTTATAACCTAGAACCAGCAAAGTATCAAATATGACGGCGCATTACCAGCGCCTCTTTATTATTTCACGTCGGAACGGGAATTGCAGATGTCATGAAACGTCATCACGTCATTAGTATGGTCTCTAAACGAATCGAGAGTGCTACCGGCGGGTTGTGATGTATTTCGGTTTATTGGCGGGGGTCGCTAACAGTCTTCGTGTGGACTTGTCTGGCGGGCTGAGGGACATTCAGTCGGGTCGCCTGGTTGACAGTACACCATGAATCTGTCCTCGGTTCGTTAAAAGACTTGCAAATGAAAAGTGTTAGACTATAATTGTTAAGATAGTGCCTTTCGTGTTTTAAAGTAGTTAGTGTAATTTAGTTTGTGTGTATTCAATGCACGAGAACCCAGCTACGCCCCACGTAGTAGGAACTCTGAAGTGACTATATCGGCCAACAATCTAGTTACCCGCCTACAAATAATTATTTCCTCGAAGTTGGATGATACCAAACGTCAAGCACTTCTAAAAAAAAAAAATTTCCAAATCCTATAATAAGTGATGCGAGTTCTGAGGAAACAAACATTTGACAGCAACCGAATAAAACCTAATTGAGTACCTCCTTATTTTTTAAATCGGTTGAAAATAGAAACATTGGCTTCATTTAGATTTAGGTAGGTATCTACTTTTAATACATTAGTAACTACAACTGTTCTGTGGTAACTACCAAGCATTGTTGAGAGATCAAATTGAATAAGTCATCTAAGTGCCAGTAGTTATAGGGAGTCAGTACGTCTGAAAAAAACTGACAATAGTCTTTACCACGATATGTATAGAATATCGTTATCCCCTTGGGTTGAGGAGGTCAGACAGAACAGGCAGTCACTCTCTGGAAAAGCTAATATTCAGTCAAATCTGGGGGGCGATTCAGAATCGTTCGATATCTGATTTGACATTCGATTCCGTTAATTGTCAAACGGGCTACCTAATTTTTTGTCAAAACTATCGCATTTCCTATCAATTTTATGCATTCAGTATGAAGTAAATTAATAAATAAACCGAATTCAATGAATATTTGTTCCAAATATCTCTCATAGGCGGCTAAAAGACGAAGACAATAATTTGACATATCGTACGATTACTTGTCGTGACATTCTGAATCGGCCTGCCGGTTAGACTAGTAAAGCCCCGGGTTGCCACGGGCATAACGCTAGGAGGAGAATGATTTAAGTGCCTACCTAGAAGGTGGGTACATCCACATAAATATTTTTGAGGCGACCGATTTTATTCACGGACTACTTAGCCCTTTCCCGCGGTTTCACTCGCGTCCTGAGGGAACTACGTCGCATACCCGAAAAACCCAAACATCTTACGGACCCCTATTTTTTTCTAAAATAAAATATAGCCTATGTTACTCGCAGATAATGTAGCTTTCTAATGGTGAAAGAATTTTTAAAATCGGTCCAGTAGTTTTTGAGTTTATCCATTACAAACAAAAATACAAATTTTTCCTCTTTATAATATTAGTGTAGATGAAGGTTATGATGATGCTCGACTTATTCTAAACAGAAGAGCATGCATGCGAGAAATTTGATGGGAGTGAATGAAGCAAGAGAGGTATGTCAGGATCGTTGCAAATGGCGTTCCGTAGTCTCTGCCTACCCCTCTGGGAAACAGGCGTGAGTCTATGTACCTATGTATGTATTACTTATTCTCAAAGCATTTGTGTCAATTGAAAACAGAGCTTTCTAGAAAAACATGACGAACCCGTATGATGTTGGTTCCGCTCCTTTAGCCACCTTTTGCTTGGACCTGGTTATGGAAACGTTATCATCACACCTACGATCTTTCGCAGTCTACCTACTGCCAGATATGGGCCTCTCCTTGTTTGTGTCACAATAGAGTTGTGAGTTAATAGGCGGATTTGGTCTAGGTACTATACAATTATGTATTTTTTTTTTTGTTTTTAGAAAGACCACTCCCGCACTTGGAATTAATCCTGTGTCGCGGAGGACTTTATAGACATACTACCAACGGACACAATGACCACGCAGACTCGAAACAACAAATTATGACTCACACAAAGTGTTGTCTCGTGTGGGAATCGAACCCACAACACTCGGCGCAGTGTTAAACGGCGAGGCGGCTGCTTAAACCACTACGCCAACCGTGCAGTCAAATACCATGTGGGTATTGGATTCGATTTCGAGTTATCCTTGTCTTCCCAAAGATTCTATTTGCTGTATTTTCGTTAGTAGCCCCTTAAGAAATATACGGAATCAATTGGGATAGTCACAATTTATACACAAATTACACAAGAACTGAAGCTTAGGAACATACCTACCTACCTACATAAGAAGCAGCAGAAAAGAACTTTGTGAACAACTCGTGATATTTGTAGTCATTTGTTCATAATCGTGGGATTGTTTTCTCAGCAAAATTTATAAATAATGTTTCTTTGGCCTATAGCTAAAAATTTTTACGGTTTCGATTGAGTTTATTATTTTGTTACCCGCAACTCGCACTTCGTCTGTGGTTTTGCTAGTACAAGCCCAATAGTACCCATACAAGCAACTTCAAAGTTTTAGTTAACAAAACTGAAAACTCACATCCGTAAATGAAAAAGTTGATTTTAGGCGTCTATTACCTACCTAGGTAGGTACATTGTGGCTTACACATAGATAAATCTTGCAAAACAAATATTCTATTACCAGCAGCGTACCATGCCCGGCATGCCCCACTATAATTCTCAGCGGGCCTGTGTCTAATTCTTACTGATTTATTTAAATCTTATCAGTATATATACATATAAACTCCTTGTGTTACTGACTGACTGACAGACAAGCTACAGCCAAAAGTATTGGGCGCAGGAAGCTGAAATTTGGCATGTATGTTCCTTGGGGACCATAGGGGTGCACTAAGAAGGGATTCCCCGAAATTCCCACGGGATCGGGAAGCAAGGGGTAAATTAAAATAAAATACGGGCGCAGCTGCAGGCATCCACTAGTATGTAGATAAAATCTTCATAACTGCCCTAATACCGTTAACGTATTGACAAACCTTGCTCGCGGCTATTATCCTCAGGAAACGTGGCGACATTTCGGTCCAGCGTCCGCTATTTTAATATCGATATCATCAAACCACATCTAAACATATTTATCTAAGAAAAAACACGCCTAAATCAACCTTATTCCTTCCACTATAAGTGCCGTAAACATCATTGCGAAATGTAGTGCAAATAATGTCAAAACATTCATAACAAACATTAATATTTTTTTAATATTCATTAAAATATTAATTGCTCTATGTATGCAATAGGAATCTTATAAATAAGCTGCTTCAAATAAAAAAATGCATTATAATTGTTGGTAAATTTGGACTCGGTTGTATTTTTCGAAGAGGCTTTAAATAAAGGTAAGTTTATTTTATTAAATATATAAATAATAAGAAATTAATTTAATTAATATTATTATTATATTTATATTATTATTATTTATTATTTTATTTTTTTAATTTTATTATATATATTTTATTTTATTTGATTTATTGCCACATAATAGTACCTATTTTGTACTTAATACTTATTGGTTAAATGCATTTACAATAATGTTCAAACAACATAAAATAATGAATATATCGTTAAATCAGACGGTACCTATAAATTTTACTAATTCCTATCTGTAAGTCTGTAAGTCTGTCTGTATCTATAAGCTCAATAAATATTTCAGGCCTCAATCTGGACACAGATCTGTCCCCCAACCCTTTGCGAAACATGAACGTTTAGTTACAAAGACGAAGAATATTTGTGGACTAGTCCTACCAGTATGCTCACTACTGTATCAACTGTGTGTAGGCTGGTTCAGCAGCTGTGCTAGGAATAGGAAATAGTTTAACTGCTTGGCATCCAAAACGAATTTATTTTGAAGTATATTGGAGGGGTTGGAAATAATAAATCCACTTTCCTCTTTAGAAAAGGGGGATACAAATAACAAAGAGACATAATAGTTAGTAGTTTTGGACCTCGGGTTCACACGCATAACGCTCACCCCACAACTGATTTTTCTAAGTTATGTGCGTAATTGACAAAATTTTATACTGTTCTGATGCATATTTTGGTTAAATTTTAAATAAAAAATATAGCACCAAATGTTAAAAAAATGTAAAGACGCCTAAATTCTTTAGAATTTATTTTTTCCGTATTATATTTAGGTACTCTTTACTTTTTCAAACCCAAATAATGGTGTAGGACTGGTATCCATTGAAAATTAAGGCGAGGATTTCCGTGAGCTCAAAGCTGAAGGACTGAACGACGCGGGAGAGAATGCGTCGGCAGTAGGAAATTACATATTTTCGATATTATATTTTTGTATATATTAAAATTCATAATGTGATGACCGACAAACATCCGCTTTTACATGACCTTTCCTTTGGTATATGAAAATTCTAATCCTAATACAACTCAAATGAAACGTGAAAAATTCTTTAAACAGACCTATATTCGCGATTATTTTCGATCGTATAAAATGTCAGTAATCGTGTTTCGAATGTCCGACAATATAGATCGAATGCTGTAAAATTACATAATTATATTTTTAACCGAATTTAAATCTCTGTTATTTACAAATAAAACGCATTTGAACACGCTAGATAACACTGTATTTTGGGAAATCCTCGCCTTAAATTCTTTTACATTCCTAGACTGACTTGCAAATCTATCTTTTTATAGATATGTCAATCAATATGCGTTCTGCAACAAATCGCATTCTTAAACGTAGCAGCAAACTTGTTTTTATAAATTAAGTATTGAAATCAATCTGTAAGTAAGTACGTATATTGAATGACATGAATCGATTGATTCTTTACCAAGGTGTTCTGGTCGGTTGTGTCTAGAATATGTAATTGTGTACGTAGTACTTCAGTACTGATTTAGTGATAAATATGTACTATCTTGTCTCAATGCTCGTTGTCGTTAGCAGTCTTGTCACGACTGTGGTTTGCCTAGCTAGTTTTAGCTTCTTGTAATGCTTGGTCTGTTTGTTTATAGCTACGTAGTATTTTTTTTTAACTAGCTTTCTCGGCTGTCTAAGTTCTAAATTATAAATTTAAATTTATACTACTAAATATAAATGTTTAGTAGTATAAATTTAAATATAGATTCTCTGGATAAAACATTCATTCAGTAGGCTAAAAAAAAACAAATAAAATAATTCATACCCAAAACAAACAACGTGCAATGCCAAATCCAGGATGATTTGGCACTGCACGTCCTTACTAAAGTAATATATAGGTACTTACAAACTTAAACGCGAATAATTTTTCTATATACAATTCTCATAGGCAATCGGACGGAGAATTGTATTCTATAATTAATTTAGGTAGCAATTACTACTTAGTATAAAATCAAATAAAAGCTTAATCAGTCTCTCATACTTCTTCTTGGAAACGGGCTATCGGTTTATAGTATTTTTATTTAAATAAAAAAATATTGTTCTCAATTTTGGTTTAATTTCAGAGGAAAATGACGAAGGGAAAGAATAACAAGGAGAAACGCCAGGAGGGCAAAGTGTTGAATTTCGACCATCTCGTGTTTTGGGTGTCTAATGCCAAACTTGTAAGTACTTATTATGACTATAAAAAGCTGATATTGTATCAATTGCCTTTCGCAAGCCACTGCTCTACTTGAGCCACTCCTAATTTTGACATTCTAGATGACAACACTTTGAATCAATAAAAGGATTTAACCTAGTGTACCACGCTGGCAAGACGAGTTGGGTATAGGCCGTATAGGGTTTAATGTTGAATTTCGTCTCTTTGCAAGGTAATAACTGTTCCACTTAGACCTATGTTCCCCATGATCCCAGTGCATTACCAGCAACTGGCTTAATCCAAAATGAAGGCATTACGCCGTTTGAGAGTCTCCGCTGATGCAGCAACTTCCCGTGCTGGTAAATTTCATTGGTGCACGAGCATCGTACACATCAGAGTTTAAATTACGCTGATAATAATTTGCACTATACTTACTTTAGCAACACTGATATCAACCTATTAATTCATCATTGTTGGCTAAGAGTCTCCTTAGCACCCGGTCTAACTTTCTTGTCTAGCTAGTTTTGCCAGCATTTGATCCCAATATTTAATTTAAACCATAGTGATAAGTTTTTCTTGGGTTTACGCGAATGTTACACATTGAAATTAAACTACAGTTTACGGATTTTATCGCGAATATATTGGTTTCACTTCGTTATTACCTAAAACTACATTTTTAATTTATTACTAGCCGACGTTTCGAATTCTTTACAGGATTCATGGTCACGGCAGACTGAGTTGACATATTTTGTCTTTTTATTGAATGTGTAAGTTATCTTAAAGTAGGTACCCGAACATTTTTCAACTATTGGGGTTGCTATTTACGCAGAATGAGCTCACAGTGTCTTTAGGTCCTCTGGTGACTTAGTCCTTCTTGGGTTTCATTAACCTTATGACAGGGTCCCAAGCTGGAGGAACATTCCAACCGTCTTCCCTATTGAAATTAGGTTTGTTTTTTTTAATGTAATAACGAAGTGAAACCAATATATCGCGATAAAATCCGTAAACTGTCGTTTATTTTAACATAGTGATAAGATTAGCATCTCGTATTCTAAGAACCAATTCTTTATCTTTTCAAAACTACAATTGTTGCACAACTTTCTTTTTAGGTGGCAAGCTACTTCGTGACGAAATTTGGTTTTAAGCCTTTGGCTGTTCGAGAGGCTACTGAAGCAAGTCCTGTACTGTCTCATGCTGTGAGACTTAATCAGGTAGATAATTTGTAATTTAAAATATTGTTTTTTTTTTACTTTATTTAGCTATTAAGTTTAGTGCTCTATATAATGCCCTGTAATAGTTTAGATTCCCGCTAGAATACACAATCTGTCATTCAGATAACAATAGTCTTCGAGTCACCTACAGCCGCTGGTGGTGAGATAAATAAAGACTTAGCTGCTCACGGCGATTTTGTGAAAGACGTAGCGTTTGAAGTTCAAGACTTGGATGAATTGGTTCGGAGAGCAAAGGAAGGAGGAGCTGAGATAGTCAAGGGCATCACTGAGGAGAAAGACAAACACGGCATTGTGAGACATGCAGTGCTACGAACCGTAAGTTTATCTTCTTAGCCGCATATTTTGATTGTCTAAATTATATTTTTCTTGGATGTATAATAGGTTATTTTACAAAAAAGAATCAACATAAAAGTCCCAATCAAATGCACACTAGGCAGTTTATAGCTATAGGCAATTTCTTTCAGGCTATCTTTTCTTCTACTGTTTTGTTGTGTTAATCATGATAATACATTCTGTTATGCATGCACATTGCACATCATGACATCAATATAGTATAGGTGGCGTTTAAGTTGTCAAAGATAACAATGTAATCGCGGTTTGTTAAGTCTACTTGTAAAGTAAAATTCAGATACCTATGTTCTTACCTCTCTACTAAAACAATATTTTTTTCATTTATATATTTTAAATTACCTCGAAACACAAGTTGGTATGTCGTTCAAGTATAACATGCGTACCTACATATCGAACATGGCTACGTACTGACCTGATACATTAATGAGGGAGTGCCACAAGGCAATATTATAATCTAAATATATAAAATCCTTGCGTTACTGACTGACTGACAGACACGCTACAGCCGAAATTATTGGGCGCAGGAAGCTGAAATTTGGCATGTATGTTCCTTGCGGACTGTAGGGGTGCACTAAGAAGGGATTTCCTGAAATTCCCACGGGATCGGCCAAAACGGGTAAATTTAAAAAAGATGCAGGCGTAGCTGCTGGCGTCCTCTTTGCCTCGGCGGAGTAAACGGTGTACTTTATTGCGAATGTAAGGTGAAATAAGCACCTCGAGTCCTAGATATATTGAATGATTAATAAAAACATTCGTTGTAAGACATGATTGAAAAAAAGGCAGATGTTATATCGGTTGCAACAACCCTTAATCTGTATATATATATTTTTTTCGTAATTATTATTATTATTCACCAACTTAAATTATGGTCTGCAAAACTTTATGTTTTGGAATTGGTTCAGATGATCCATTGAACTGCTTTACCAGAAAATATAGGTTTTATTTCGTCTTCTTAAAAATTTAAGGTTCTATCCAAAAGTTATCTAGAATAAGGTATATTCTCTTTTTCAGTACGGAGTCAATACACACACTCTGATAGATCGCAGCAAGTATAAAGGGACTCTGTTACCTGGATATGAGCCAATAGACGACGATGTCCTAAACAACGCTTTGTAAGTGTTTTTAATTTTGTTAAAGCAGTTTTTGAAATACGTATCACAGTAATTTGGATAACATTGCAATTTGCAATTGATGGTGCCTCTTCCATATTCTTAAATCTCCTAGAGCCAATTCACAATGGTAGGTAATCTAATTGCAAAAAACTTGTCATCAAACTTGTAATTTGGCTTATTGTTTTATGCTACTGCTACACCTGCGTTAGCGTTAGCGTTAACGGCAATGGCCAAAAACGCGTTAACTAACGCGTTAAAGATTCGCCTTGACAATTTGTAATTTAACGCGTTAAAACGTTGGCCACATCTACTTAGCGCCTAAATTAACGCGCTAATTAACGCGTTAAGACGCAGGTGTAGCAGGAGCATTAGCCTGGAAATTATGTTTCAATCACCAATTGAGACCAAAATCACAAGAGTCAAGAAATCATTTTTGGTGTACATACATTTGAATGACAATTTAGTGATTTTACTGTGATAAGTAGGAACTCTCGTGAAATAAATTAACATATTATAGAACGTAAGTGGGTAGGTACAAACAAAACTTCTCGCAAGACAAAAATGATTAAGCGATATTAATAATTCCAGGCCTGAAACAAACTTAATGTTCATCGATCATGTAGAAGGAAATATGGCTGATGGAACACTTGAAGATTCAGTGGCTTGGTATGAAAAGAATCTCAATATGCAGAGGTGAGACTTACACAATAGGTACAATACATATTATTATTTGAGGAATTATCATTGTTCATATTTATACAAATGGAAGACTCTTCTTCAAAGTCATGTCTTCCACTGAGTGTTGTTTGTTGTGCTTATATTTTGATGCTTTTTTCTGTTTCTATTTTCTATATTGCTGATTATATGAATTTCAGATTCTGGTGCGTTGACTACAAACATGACTTGGTGCCGTATGCCTGCATCAACTCCGCCTCTGTTATCAATAGAGATGAAACTGTTCTCGTAAGTATTGTAGTCATCTCGCGAAGATCAGTTTGAACTAAAATAGGGGGAACCACGTCTGTTTTCCCCTACAGTGTTTACAATCGGAACCCCTTGCGTCGCGCGCCACGCTGTCGCCCATAGATTATACAAGCTGTCGCCATTGTTAGTAGTTCAACAGTCCTACAGTAGATGCCACTATACTCATGACATCACTTTCTGAACCGCGATGTTAAGATTCTCCGCGACTGAATGACCTCCCTCGGAAACGTATCTTCGGTATCGCTTCTCGGCCTTTTGGCTAAGATCAAAGTGTAGTATCTGTTCTTTTCAGCTTAATATCTGAAAGTTCCTCACTGAGGGACCAGTATATTAAACTGATTTTTGTAATCAGACGGGATGTTCGGGGCTCGCTCCACTCCCGTCACGGGTCGGCCCGGCATTGCAGTGCCGCCGGGATCGGCCCACGTAATACCTTGCCTATATCATCAGCGTCATTTTACATAAGCACTAAGCAGATGAACTGCTGAAGGTGGCGTGAAATCGTGAATCCCTTGTGGTATTATTGACCTTGATTGCAATTTTGAATCATGACTAAGTTTTTTAGACTCCGAATATTTGAAGGTGCCGTTTACGTAGTAACTATTTAATAATCTGTGGTGCCGTACCCGAGTCCAGCATTTCAATAATGATAATTGGCTAATTGCATTTATTATTATGTGTAATTAAACCCGCGACTTCTTCAATTTAGCATGTTGTATTGTATCGCATTTGCCTATCATTATTATTTCAACGATAATATTCTTACTGAACAGTTGTCAATGAATGAAGCTGCGCAAGGATTGCGACCTACAAGCAAAGCTACAGAGTTCGTAAAAGCTCTGGGCACCTCTGGGGTGGAACATATTGCCTTGTACACTGATGATATCGTCACAACTGTAAGTTGACTTGACATTTCTTTCTACACTTGATTCAAAATTATTAACAACATTTATTCCCATTAGTACTGGAACTCAATGATCCTACACGAATAATATGTTCTGCTATTGCTGATTTACTGCAAGGGTAACTTCATCAGATCAGTATTTATAAACATATGTATATCCCTAAAATAATCGTCGGTTTAAAAATAATAACTATTCGAATTGTAAATACAGATGCAGAGCTTAAAAGCCCGTGGCGCTGAAATCGTAACATGGCCGCCGACGTACTACGACTTGATCAGAGAGAAACTGAACAAGAGTCCTCTGAAAGTCGCCGAAAGCATCGAAGCTCTTCAGGAGAACAATATCCTGATAGATTTCGACGAACGAGGCTACATGCTGCAGGCCTTCACCAAACACGTGCAAGCAAGGCCTACTGTCTTCTTAGAGATATTGCAGAGAAGAAATCACAGGGTTAGTAACGGATTACATTAATAATTCTTCAAATAAATATAAACAGTATGTAGAGTAACTAAAGTATTAAGTCAAAGTCAAAAGTTTGGATATTATCATTTAACACCTGAGCTCAATAAAGTTCTGCAAATATGCACTTCTTTAGCTAATCTAATTCTATGCCTAGAGACCTAGATGCAGTGGCGTAGGAAGGGGGGGGGGGGCCGTGGGGGCGGTCCGCCCCGGGTGCCACCCTTTTTGGGGTGCCACCCATCCAAAAATAGGGGTGACACCTTAAGAACAATGTACAAAAACGTAGGCACTAGCTCAGCATTACGAGAGTTAGAGCACGGAATTGTTAGGTGTCGACTAAAAAAAAGTCATTTGCCGACTACCGCCCCGGGTGCCACCCATGCTAGCTACGCCACTGCCTAGATGGTTTTGTTTTATTCCCAGATATACATATTATTACATTATATCTTGTAACTAGAGGACGCCAGCAGCTACGCCTGCATTTATTTTTAATTAACCCGCTTTGGCCGATCCCGTGGGAATTTCGGGAAATCCCTTCTTAGTGCACCCCTACGGTCCCCAAGGAACATACATGCCGAATTTCAGCTTCCTGCGCCCAATAGTTTCGGCTGTAGCGTGTCTGTCAGTCAGTCAGTAACGCAAGGATTTTATATATTAAGATATCCTTATGTATTTTTGATTATAGTTTACAACTATCACATCAGACGCATGATACCTTTCGCAGTATTACTTTGATACACTAGATATATTTCGCTATGTGCTCGATAAGTAATGTTGTTTACATGTCCTAGGGTTTCGGTGCCATGAACTACAAGTGGGTCTTCGAAGCCATCGAGCGTTTGGACGCAGCTCAGAAGATTCAGAACACGGATGAAGCCAAGAAAAATGATGCTGCCTAGAATTCAGTTACTTCTTTGTATTCAAAATATTGTTACAGAATAATTAATAAATATATAATATTCTCGCCATGTATACCACAACAAATAATTAAAATGTAATAATTGTAATGAACATAGTAGTTTCAAATAACCATTCTAGCTGCCAAAACGATTCCTTCAAGGAAGCGTTCTGGGTCCAGTCCTATTGGATTTTTAATGCCCCAGTAAGCTGCCACGTATCTACTACCTTTCTATGGTGCGTTACAAGACTTACAAGGCTAGCACCCTCTAAGCGTTTCGTACAAATCAGACATCGAATTTTTCATTTTATTGTATTATCTTTGACCAGTACAGAAGAGGTATGTAACGTATTATTGGTGCACCATAGTTAGGTTCCTATAGTGCAGATAAAGGCAATACTTTAAACTCTTTACATTAATATTAACATCATAATATTATCCAAGGATTACTTACACACAGCCATTTATCTGATCCCAAATAAGAGTCTGTATTAAAGCAACTAGAACATATTTACGTAGTGATTGATAGCCTTGTGGAGATCGCAACAGAATGTGATGCAGAGGGTGCCAGGTTAAAATCCAAGTCGTGCACCAATGACTTTTCGAGGACTAAGCCATGACAGAACATGTCGCTATTTGTTTACGTTGCGGAGGACTGACGGCAGGAGCTCCGTGGAAAATCGGATACACTGTATGTGTGGTTAAACTAGTGCGCTGAACCCAGTTATTTGGACTGTGTTCTGATGTAGTGTAGGAATATGTAGGTACATGCTCGGTAACATAGATAGCATTGCCCGTGGCATTGCCGTGGTACAGTGTTATCGTAGAGTCACATATCATTGCCGTAGTCGAGTTAAATGATACCAATATTTAAAACCATAGTGATAAGTTCTTCTTGGGTTTACGGGAATTAAACTACAGTGTTCGCGACAGACATTAACCTTTCGACGACCGAGGACATGAATTCATGTCCTACAAAAAAGTCCCCTTGTTTACCGACGACATGAATTCATGTCCAGATTCCGTCCTTCAATCTATGACGTTTTTTACACTGGCCTAGAACATTTTATCAATTATTTCAAATGGCATTGCATTTTTACGAATCATAGACAGCTATGAAACCTTCTTCTGATCCAATTTGATGTCAAATTAAAAAGTAAAAGGACATTTCATTGCAATGCGCGCGAAACTGTGAATTTTAGCAAATGTTTGCTATTGAAAAGGGGGAATTATTATAATGGATACATGCATATTTTTAGTTTTAATTGGAAAATCCATATTATACAGAATATAAAAATACAAAAATAATCAAAAATTTACTTTATTTTTTATTATAATACGCTACAATTGTCGATAGAACCGGTATTCTAAGATCCGTTCAAAACAGAGAGCTATACAAAACTAAATATACACTCAAATATTATTATTATAATTTTTTAATATTGGCTATATAAGTGGGTTTTAAGAAATTATAACTCGAACTCTTGAAAACATAAACAAAGACCTCTCAGAGCGATAACATTCAATGTCTAGTACCGCGCGCGCGATGATGTCGTACGGCGCGGTCGTATAGCCAAATTGACGTTTTAGAGGGCGCGGTACTTGAAAGGTTAAAACTGTGACAGTGAATAGTGTATTCGAAACCGCGAGTGAAAATCGAATAAAATCAGTGTTATCTAATCGTGCGGTACACCGGGTTCGGTTCCCGGACGTGTCAAAACGTTACAAAATAACTAAAATAGTGTAAATGGTTAGATTGTTAATATACAACAACTATGTAATACATGAACATTAGTCTTAAACTTGTGCTAACTGTAGGGACCTGAGATATCGAATCATAAATAGCGTTATCAGTAGTGACAGATAAGAGTTTTTTTTTTTTTTTTTAACTCTTTATTTATGGGCTTTATCGCTTAGCGATAACGTCGCCCAGTTAGAAAAACACATTTAATATACAAATCTAAATTAATATTAAAAATTACAATTTATCAAGGCCTAGTTTTGCGAGTTGGTACAACATAACGGCCTTGTCGGATAGTGGTTGAGCTAAAATACTGTTACATAAACCAATGTCATACAATTTTCCTGGTCCTACCACTGCTCTTCTAATACTTTCGTTCCGGACACATTCCATCAGGACATGTTGTATGTCTTCGATTACCCCACAATCATTACAATTGGGAGATGTTAACTTTTTCATGAGAAATCCAAATTTGTTTGAAGGAATATGCCCAGAACGAAGCCTTAAAGCCATTACTGTTGTATTTCTATTAAGGTACATGCCATCAATGAAGACTTTGTAATGGAGATGTGGTTGGATGGTCTTATACCAGATTCCTTTCTCGACTGACCGCCTGTCAAAGAACTCTTGCCAAACATCTTTACACTGTTTTTTCAATAGTTGTATGTAGTCTGAATACAATGGTGTTACACACATCGGAACACCATCAAGTATACTTAGTTTAGCCAATAAGTCAACGGTCTCATTATGTTCAATATGGACATGGGAAGGTATCCATTGTAAAATTACCGTTTTTGACTGTGCTTTAAATTTAGACATGACATCTAATATTGTGTAGGCTATCGGTATCCCTCGCACGGACGAGGTACACCGAGCTAAATGTAACAACGAACTCTTGGAGTCCGTTAATATGACGAACTTGTTAAAATTGGCGGAATTAATATAGAAAAGAGCTTCTGCTAAGGCAATTAGTTCGACGTGCATTACTGATATGTTGGAGTCTATACTAAGCTTGATAGAAGATTTTAATTGTGGATCAAAAATAGCGGCACCTCTTCCAGCCTCAGATTTAGAACCGTCGGTAAAAATTTGATAAAAATCTTTGTATTGTTCATTTAAATAAATTTCACAAATGTGTTGAAGACCATGAGAACTATATTGGCGCTTCGATTTAGAAATTGTTGGAATATCGTGTCTAATACTATTGCGTATATCACTATTGCTAATCCACGTATCAAGTGAGAACATTTCAAGAACATCGACTGTATGCATAGGCAAAGATTTGAAGTTATTATACATATCAAATAACAAAGGCTTTTTCCGTATACTCCAATAACGAGATACGATATCAAACGACTCGAATAAACTTGAAATTTTATTTTCTATGAATGATTTAGCCTTAAGAAGATATTTACCAGCTAGATACCTTCTGCGAACGTACAGAGGAGCCAAGCTCAACTCATTTTCCATAACATGGATGGGAGTACTCCTAATAAAGCCACCGATTACTCTTAGGGCTTGGTTTTGTATTCTGTCTAGCTTATCTAGGTTGCACTTGTAACTACAGTCATACAAAAATGAAGCGTAATCTAATCGACTGCGAATTAAAGCAATATATAAGCGTCGTAAGTGTTTGGGATGAACACCCCAACCAGAACCACTCAATATTTTTAAAACATTAATAAATTTTGACGCCTTTTGTACTGTTTCATTAATATGCTTACCCCATCTGAGTGACTGATCTAACCACATCCCCAGATATTTCACATTACAAACAACTTTTATAGGGTATTGATTAATAGTTAAATTAACAGATCGTGTACCAATCCCTTTTTTAAATATACAAACATTTGATTTTGTGGGTGATACTTCTAGACCCAAGTTAGTCACTAACTTTGTAAAATGATCTAAAGCAATTTGTAATTCATTAGCAATTACTTCCGTGTTTTTGCCTGACTTAAATAGGACAAAATCGTCAGCATATTGAGATATATTAACGTTTGTGATTGAACCACAAATATTAAAAGTAGCAACATTAAACAGTAATGGGGATAAAGGATCCCCTTGGGCTAAGCCACGTCCAGTAGATCGACAGAATTCATCGTTGTTTAATGAAATTTTGAGAGATCTTTCATGTAAAAAAGACCATAAGTAAGTACATATTTTACTACCAATTTCTAGTCTGTCTAATATTTGCAATAACATACTAATATCTACATTATTATACGCATTAGTTAAATCTATAAAACAGCCAATCGTCGTTAAATCCTTCGAATAACCCGTATATATAGTGGTCACTAAATGAGTTAGGTTATCGACACAAGACCTGGATTTGCGGAAACCAACTGTATTATCAGAAAATATGTGTTTACTTTCTAAATACCACTCTAAACGCTTGTTTAAAATGCTATGAAAAATTTTGCAGAGGCATGATATTAATGATATAGGCCTCAATGAAGATGACTGTTCTGGTTCACGGCCGGGTTTAGGAATGGGTATAACTCGAATGTTTCTCCATTGTACGGGGACAAAGCCACTATTAAAAATATTATTATATAAAATGAGTAATACTGACTTCCCAATAGCTGGTAGATATTTAATCATTGAAAACGATATTTCGTCGCATCCAGGAGCCGTGTCTTTGGACTTTATAGAATTTTCTAACTCTTGCATTGTGATGGCTGAATCAAGTTTTCTATTTTGAGACTGAAAATTCGGTTTCGGCGGTGAGACAAAGTCGGGTGTTAATTCATTGAGTAAACTCTGAGCAGTATCCAAATGAATGAATTGATGATTATTGTCATAACCTTTTATCCATCTCATTTTATTCCATACATCGCAAACTGACGAAGGATAATCAATAGATGAGCAGAACTTTTGCCACGACTCACATTTTGCCTTTCGAATTAAGCGTTGAGAATTACGAATTTTATTTTGTAGTCTATCATAATTGAAAGGTGTTGGATTGCGCCGAAACTCGCCCAACGCTAAACGTCTTTCTGCGACCGCTTTGGATAAATTTGGGTTCCAGAAACATTTTGGTTTGAATTTTTTTCTTATTTGTTGAGGAATATTAATAAAAGGTATATGATTATTTGCGGCTGCCTGCAAGGTATCTTCGAAAATATTATAAAATAATTGGAGATCTTGTGGGAAAACAGAACTCGATAGTGTAGCCTCAACTGTCGATGAATATTTATCCCAGTCACTTAATTTAAAATTCCTTTTTTTAACCGGCTGTTCAATAGAGCTAATCTCCAAAACTAATTTAATAATGAGATGATCACTGCCAAGAGACTCATTTGAGACTTGCCAGCGTAACTTTAAGGCCAGATCTGACGTCACAAACGAAATGTCAGGCGACGATTGTTGCATTACGTTATTAACCATACGTATACGCGTTGCGTTCCCATCATTTAAAAATACAAAATTATGATCCAACATGGAGTCATATATTTGCAAACCACGTTGATCAGTTTTATAAGACCAACTAACGTGATGTCCGTTAAAGTCACCCAATAATAAAGATTTATGAGTAAACAAGGAGAATATAGAATCCCAATCATTTTGTGTGGTACGCACTGTTGAAGGGCAATATAAGGAAACAATATTCTCGATATGCTGACAATTAAATATTTTTATACATACTAATTCTATACCCGGCTTAATATTAGTTATACAAATATTCTGTGCTTTTATAGAATGGTGTGTTGCAATAGCCACGCCTCCATAGCCGTCATGACGATCTGATCGAAAAATATTATAACCTTTCAGACGAAAGTTACAGTCAGTTTCAAGCCAGGTTTCACAAAGGACTGCAATATGAATATGTTCTTGGTTCAAAAATTGATCTACAAGTAATGACTTTGGTTTAACGCTTTGTGCGTTCCATTGTATAATATTTAATCTATGGAGCGAAGCTGCGAATTATACTACTTAACAAAGATCCATCAGCAAAATGACTTACCACTAAAGATATCACCCAGTCTATTAATATCTTAAAACAACATTGTATTTTAACCTCTAGTGAATCCTCCTTCAAACATGCTTCCTTCATCTTGTTCCAAATGTATGTGAAAGATAAATCAGATTTACGTTTGTCGTGTTTATCTCTTGATGAATCCTCCCGCGGCACCGACGATGACGGCCGATCGTCGCCATATGCGTACACTGACGAGTATGTTACGTCCGAGTCCCACTCCATGTCGTTTGACTTTTTGTTCGATTGACGCCGTTCTTTAGTTCGCGACGATCTCTTTTGTGAATGTGGAGTTTTACTGGCTGATCTCGGTTGTTGTGGTTTCTCATAGCTGGCAGAATTGTTAGCTGGTGCTCGATCGGTGTTAATGTCCCGGTGTTGATGAGACTTTTGTTGTATAGCTGTTGACTCAGGTCTATTGTTTACAGAAATATCAGCGTTTCTAATAGTTTGTGGTGCAGGTGACGGTGATCGTGAGACATATAGAGTCAGTGCCTTACGATACGTACAATTAAAGTCACTCATCAACTCACGAATCTTTTTTTCCTTAATGTAGGCAGGACAATTTTTATCTAGCGCCAAATGATTTTTAGAGCAATTGACGCATCTGAATTCAAGTGTGTCACAGTTCTCGTGGTTTTGTCCGCATTTCGGGCAAGTGATCTTTTTAGAGGGACACATTTTTGAACCATGGCCAAATCTCCAACACTTCGAGCATTGTGTCACAGGAAATACATACTTTTCAACTTTAACCCTCATACCAAAGATATATAAATATGGGGGCATCCTCGCACCTTTAAAGTTCACGCGAATCGCTTCGCTCGCCACCCAGTCACTGGTATTTTTATCATCATCACTATCTCGTCGCCTTCGATTAAGTCTTGTCGCGGACACAATATCGACATCACACGATACATTAAGTAAAAAATCTTCAATGGAAATGTCTAGCTCTATATTTCTAACTAAGCCGTATGACAGCCCGACTTCATCCGTTTTTTGACATCGCCATCCCATTTCTTTAAATGCTTCACATGTAATAAATTTATTAGCAGACGTTTCGCTATCAAATGATATCAGTAGCTTGTACGGGTTAACGTATTTTACTCGCGATATACCCATTATGTTGTACGTCTTTAACAATTTTGCGAAAGCAAATTGTTTCGGAAACATTTTATCACATGTAACACGTACCTCTTGTTTTTCCGGTGGGCTCTCAAAAGGCGTAGGACTCCTCAATATCCTTTTTTGCTGTCTGTTAACAGTAGTCCAGCTTCCCGATGAATCATCCTCTCTAACTCTTTTTATCCCTTGTGTATTGTCATGCTCCTGCATACTTTCTCTCTCAATTTGTGTTAACACCTCTGTAACTGTATTGTCTAATAGCATATCATAGATAAGAGTTAATGCTTCATAAAACAGCTGTTTGTTTACATATTCGTTTTATAGTTTTATAAGTGTTTTTAGCTTCATATAGACTTGAAATCATGTCTAGATACCTTTTTATTGCTAGTTATTACCTTATATGGTTAAAATAAGCATAATAACAAACATTCGTATGTTTATCATAAAATTTGTTTACTTACGATAGTATTTACTTAAGAAATTCTGTAATTTTTTTATGCTTCAAAGTTATCATGTAATATGTTCGAATTGAATAAAGATATTTTCATGGTGTTTGTTTTAATAGATGCCCCATATAGTTGCACACAACGGCCTACCAAAATAATATATATAAATTTAGTATACGATAGTTTTTCAATAGAAAATATAGTAGGCGGGCCCTTGTGTGGCAGCATTTTTTGGGAGTTTTTATGGAATAACTTAGTGACGCTAATAGTTAGGTTTAGGTATTGTATACCAATAGCTAGAACTTAATGAGACCTATCTAAACGATGTAATATGAACATGTATGTATGTATAATAGGATCAAATCATACGTAACATTTGTACTGTTTTTGAAATAAAAATAAACGAAAGATTCTCTGTGCACGTGTTCGGTGCGATGGTCGTCGATAAGGTAAAGTTTCGAGGTACTTAAGCGACCATGTATTCGGCCAGTTGTTGGCGTCTCAACCACCATCTTGTGACCTATGTAACCATCAAGCACCGCACACCTGAACAGCATCGCTCTCATCGTATGAAGATGTTTCATTTCTGAAGCCCTTACACATCGAAGCCATACAGTCCACAAACATAGAAGAACACGCATCGTCGTAGGCACACGTCAGCAGCACACTACCAGCGCACTGTAGCGGACTAGCAAAGGTTCGATTCCTGGCATCCGTTACATTTGTTGGTCGCTTCGAGCCGGATTGAAGAATGCCTACGACGCGTTCAAGAGGTCGTGCTCCCGAGGTCGCCGGGGGAGCGGCCGCGCCGGGCCTAGTTCCAGTACCCCTGCCCGCGCCGCCGCTGCCCGCAACCCAGCCGCCGCGGTCATCCGTCACGACGGGCCACCGCGATCGCCGTCGACAACAGACGGGAGCGACGCGCCGCCGCCGGCCCCCCCCGGCCCCGCGGGGAGCGACGAACGAACATCACTCAAGATGCAAGGGAGCGAGCAGAGGTGCAGTCGAAAAATGAAGATGGCAAGGAAAGGACGTTGCTGTCGTTCAAGGCGATATACGACACCACCAAGAATTTCTTCAACGACGTGGAGAATACAGCGAGACTGAGAAGAAGTCTCAGGGAAGAGCGTTAGAAACAGTTAGCTCTGAACTGATTGGGGCATGCGCGACCAGATGAAATTATGAAGGAGTTGGAGCTGCAGTTCGGACGACCAGACTCGATCGCACAGGCAGAGACGGACAAGCTGAGGACCCTGCCACGCTGTAGCGAAGCACCTAAGGACATATGCGCGTTCGCGAGCAAGATTAGAAGCGGCGTCGTCACACTTCGTGCGTTGAAAAAAGAACACTACCTCATCAATGCGGAGCTAGTGCGTGTGTTGACCGAGAAGCTACGAACTCGCTACGTGTGCAGTGGTACAAGACGTACACCGAGAAGTGCCAGTCGAAGCCGGACCTCAGCAGATTCAGTGACTTCGTGACAGAGTACGCGCGTTACTGTAGCGCGTTCGCGCCGGCTGAGAAAATCACGATGGGCCGCAAGCAGACGTACCGTGCAGAGGACGTACACGGCGACGGAGAAGCGAACGCATACGGACACGTCTAACGCGAAGTGCAGGATATGTGAACGCGAAGGACACTACTCGTCGGCCTGCAGCACGTTTCGTAACGCCAACGCAGAGAAGAGATGGCAGCTAGCTAAGCAGCATGGATTGTGTTTTCGCTGCTTACGCATACGCCGAATAGAACACTCGTGCAAGCCCAAGAAGTGCGGTGTAGAGGGATGCCGCGCTACACACAACCAGTTGCTTCACTACGATAGAGGAGCCCATAGGACCGAAGACGTGAACATAGAAAAGCAAGAAACGGTCGCCAGTTCGTGCATACGTGCAAAGGCTCAAGCATACTTAAAGATAGTGCCCGTGCAGATAGTCGGACCGGCGGGAGAGGCGTCTACGTTCGCCCTACTCGACGACGGAAGCACCGTATCGCTCATAGACGAAGACATAAGCCAAGGAAGTTGGCGCGGAAGGGAACCTGGACCCGTTTACGAATCCGTGCCATAGGCGATACGTCGATCGACATGCCAACATCGCGACGCGTAGACATATAAAAACGAGGAGCCGGCGCCGACAGCAAACAAGTGCCTTTGTGTGCGCGCACCGTAGCCAGCCTACACCTGTCGCCGCAGAAGATCGCCGAGAGAGGACCTGATAGACTGCAAACACCTCGAAGGCATCAAGAAGAAGCTGGTGTACGACATAGGCGTGCCGAAGGTGCTAATAGGACAAGACAACTGGCACCTGCTCATAGCGAACGCAAGTACGAAGAGGACCCAACGATCAACCGGTGGCGTCGCTTACGTCGCTGGGATGGGTGCTGCACGGCGCGCGCTCACGCACCTTGGGAAACACCGTACACTTCGTCAACGGTCTCTCCGCTATAGATGAAAACATAGAAGCGCAACTGAAAGAATATTTCGCACTGGAATCGCTCATAGTGAACCCACGTCGACCGAACTCGGACCCCGAGAAGCGGGCTACAGATATGTTAGAAAAACATACGAAACAATTAGAAGATAGACATATAGAGACGGCTCTTCTGTGGAAACAAGAAGACATCGTCATGCCAGATAGTTACGAGAACGCGGCAAGGAGGCTCGCACACATAGAGAAAAAATTAGATAGAAACATAGAGTTGAAAACAAGATATACAGAACAGATGAACTCGCTGATAGAAAAGGGATACGCAGAAGAAGCTCCCATGAATAGTACGCCAGGGAAGACTTGGTACTTGCCTCACATCTATGTACACAACCCCATGAAGCTGAGAAGATTCGTATAGTTCACGGACGCCGCCGCGAAGACCAGAGGTATGTCACTCAACGATTACCTGCTCACGGGACCGGAGCTTGCTACAATCGTTGCCGGGGGTGTTGAATGAGGTTCCGTCGACACCGCGTTGCCGTCTCAGCTGATATAACGGAGATGTTTATGCAGGTGAGAGTACGCCCAGAAGACCGAGACGCGCTGCGCTACCTGTGGAGAGGTGACCGGCGGGAGGGACCGCCCCAGGAATACCGTATGAAGTCCATTATCTTCGGCGCGCAAGCTCACCGTGTACAGCTATATTCGCGAAGAATTGGAACGCTCGCAAGCACGCAGAAGAGTACCCGGAAGCAGCAGAAGCCATCATAGATAACCATTACATGGATGACTATCTGGACAGCTTCAGGGACGAACAGGAAGCGACGAGTATAGCGTCACGGGTGCGAGACATACACAGACAAGCGCACTTTCACCTCACGAAATGGGTGTCGAACTCTAGAAACGTCATCGAAGCAATAGAACCAAGTCAACAATCGCCCAGGAGACAGTCGGCCTCGCCAGCAAGGGGGCAAGAAGAGAAAATTCTCGGCTTGATGTGGAAAACGAGCGCGGACGAGCTGAGCTTCAACCTTACACTCGCACGGCTTCCAGACGGACTCATCGGCACCGAAGCGCCTACGAAACGGGAAGCGTTGAAAATATTTATGTCGCTATACGACCCACTCGGCCTCGCATCGCCCGTGACTGTTCGAGCCAAACAGATACTACAGGAAGCCTGGCGACTCGGTACAAATTGGGGACGAGAAGTTTGACGAAAGCCTCAGAGTGCAATGGGCATCGTGGATACAGCACTTTAGAACAGTTGAAGTCGATACGCATCCCGCGGTGTTTACCCCGGGTACAGTGACGCCTGTACACTCCAAGTACATGTCTTTAAGGACGCCAGTGAAGCGGCCTACGCAACAGCGGTGTACTGGCGAGCGACTACACCAGATGGGCGTGTGCACGTGACGCTCGTTATGGCCAAGGCGGAGAGTGGCACCGCTTAAGGTTGGTGTCAATCCCGAGACTCGAACTGCAAGCCGCCGTCATGGGTACGCGAGTCGCTCAAGCGGTAATAGAAGAACATCGCGTCAAACCCGAGGCCGTCAATGTACTGGACGGACAGCAAGACCGTACTAACGTGGATCAGAAAAGGAGCACGGGCGTACAAACCATTCGTCGCACCCGCCTAGCCACCATAGAAGAGCATAGTAAAGTTGAAGATTGGCGCTGGGTACCTACGAAGTTGAACGCGGCGGATGCGGCTACACGCGACGTGCCAAACAGCTTTAACTCCGAACACGAGTGGTACACCGGACCGTCGTTCCTCTACGAAGACCCGTCACTATGGCCCGTAGAGAAGCACATCGCCCCTGACGCGACAGGCGAAGAGCGCACACTGACAGCTGTAGAGAAACGTCAAACATATAGAATTATAGAAGCCGTACCGGACCCGTATAGATTTTCCAAATGGGAAAGGCTCTTACGAGCAACAGCAAGAGTTCTACAATTTATAGCATTATGTAAGAAAACCGCAGAGAAGGTTCTATATAAAAGAACGCAGACAAATAGACAGAAGGATCCAGATTGGCGTCCACGTGACGAAGACGAAGCACAACATCAAGTCGGGCAGAGCGGCACCTCGTCCAGCCGCCGACTCCCGAAACTTCGTGCTTCTCTCCGCAGAACACACCCGCGGCGCCGAGGACCTTCTTGTGAAGGCGGTACAAGAGGACTCCTTCGGCGCCGACCTCCGGGAGCTGCGGCGCGGAGGAGGTGTCGCCAGAGACAGCCGCCTGTATTCGTTACCCGTGGAGATGAACAACGGAATGATCACTCTACGCAGTCGTATAATAGCTACAGAAGAAATCTCCGAACAAACAAAGAGACCGCCGATCTTAGACGGCGATCATCGTATTACACAGCTATACATAGATTGGACGCATAGAAAATTACATCACAGCGGTACAGAGTTGGTAATCAATGAAATACGCCAACACTATTGGATTCTTCGTCTGCGGCCGACTACAAAGAAAATAGTACATAGATGTCTACCATGCCGCCAGCCGCCTGAGCCAGCCACAGGGGACCATCCGAAGATGCGCCTTGCTCACCACCAGAGGCCCTTCACCTACACGGGTCTTGATTATTTCGGGCCGCTCTCCGTAACCGTCGGTAGACAGCGTCACAAACGTTATGTGGCACTGTTTACATGTCTCACTTCCAGGGCAGTACATCTGGAGGTCGCCGCCAGCCTGAGCGCCGACTCCGCAATCTTGGCGCTGCGCAGGTTCGCAGCGCGCCGAGGTTGCCCCGCAGAGATCTACTCGGACAACGGCACCAACATGCACGGTGCCGACCGAGAGATGAGAGACGCCGTCGCCGAGGAAGCGAGTCGCCGTGGCATCATATGGCGCTTCATCACCCCCTCAGCGCCATTCATGGGGGGCGCATGGGAGCGCCTCGTCAGGTGCGTGAAGACCGCCCTCTATACGGTCCTTCACGAGCGCCATCCGCACGAAGAAGTCCTAGCTACACTACTGTGTGAGGTCGAGTACACAGTAAACAGTCGACCCCTCACACACGTCTCCGTCAACGCAGCAGACAGCGAGGCCATCACCCCGAACCACATCCTGTTCGGTGGTTCTGCTCGCCTCCCTCCGCTGGGCGAGTTCAGCGAGGCTGACCTCAACAGCAGCAAGCACTGGCGGCGCGCCCAAATCCTCGCCGACATGTTCTGGCGCCGTTGGGTGCGCGAGTACCTACCCGAGCTGCAACACCGGCGGGAGCCCCATGGGTCTGGGCTCAACCTCGAGGTCGGCGACCCCGTCCTGATCGCCGACGGCCAACTCCCGCGCAATACCTGGCCGCGCGGTCGAGTTGTGGCTGTCTACCCGGGCGCCGACGGCGCCATACGCACTGTCGAGGTGCGCACAGCAGCAGGCGTCCTCAAACGGCCGGCTAAGAAGCTGGTCCCCCTGCCCAAGTGACGAGGTGTCGCTCACCGGGTGCTCTGCAGCACCGCCACACGACGGGTCACGCGCGTTGCTGCACGGCGGGAGAGATGTTCGCGACAGACATTAAAACTGTGACAGTGAATAGTGTATTCGAAACCGCGAGTGAAAATCGAATAAAATCAGTGTTATCTAATCGTGCGGTACACCGGGTTCGGTTCCCGGACGTGTCAAAACGTTACAAAATAACTAAAATAGTGTAAATGGTTAGATTGTTAATATACAACAACTATGTAATATATGAACATTAGTCTTAAACTTGTGCTAACTAACTGTAGGGACCTGAGATATCGAATCATAAATAGCGTTATCAGTAGTGACAGATAAGAGTTAATGCTTCATAATTCATAAAACAGCTGTTTGTTTACATATTCGTTTTATAGTTTTATAACTTATAAGTGTTTTTCGGCTTCATATAGACTTGAAATCATGTCTAGATACCTTTTTATTGCTAGTTATTACCTTATATAGTTAAAATAAGCATAATAACAAACATTCGTATGTTTATCATAAAATTTGTTTACTTACGATAGTATTTACTTAAGAAATTCTGTAATTTTTTTATGCTTCAAAGTTATCATGTAATATGTTCGAATTGAATAAAGATATTTCCCATGGTGTTTGTTTTAATAGATGCCCCATATAGTTGCACACAACGGCCTACCAAAATAATATATATAAATTTAGTATACGATAGTTTTTCAATAGAAAATATAGTGGGCGGGCCCTTGTGTGGCAGCATTTTTTGGGAGTTTTTATGGAATAACTTAGTGACGCTAATAGTTAGGTTTAGGTATTGTATACCAATAGCTAGAACTTAATGAGACCTATCTAACGATGTATAGAACATGTATGTATGTATAATAGGATCAAATCATACGTAACATTTGTACTGTTTTTGAAATAAAAATAAACGAAAGATTCTCTGTGCACGTGTTCGGTGCGATGGTCGTCGATAAGGTAAAGTTTCGAGGTACTTAAGCGACCATGTATTCGGCCAGTTGTTGGCGTCTCAACCACCATCTTGTGACCTATGTAACCATCAAGCACCGCACACCTGAACAGCATCGCTCTCAACGTATGAAGATGTTTCATTTCTGAAGCCCTTACACATCGAAGCCATACAGTCCACAAACATAGAAGAACACGCATCGTCGTAGGCACACGTCAGCAGCACACTACCAGCGCACTGTAGCGGACTAGCAAAGGTTCGATTCCTGGCATCCGTTACATACAGTTTACGGATTTTATCGCGATATATTTCACTTCGTTATTACATTTAAACCGAACGATCTAAAACTACATTTTTAATTCATTTCTAGCCGACGTTTCGAATTCTTTACAGGATTCATGGTCACGGCAGACTGAGATGATATTTGTCATTTTCTTGAATGTATAAGTTATCTCAATGTACCCGAACATTTTCAACTATTGGTGTTGCTATTTACGCAGAAGGAGCTCCAGTGTCCTTAGGTCTTCTGGTGACTTTGTCCTTCTTGGGTTTCGTTAACATTATGACAGGGTCCCAAACTGGAGGAACATTCCAACCGTCTTCCCTATTCAAATAAGGGTCTTTTTTAAATGTAAACCTAGTAGTTTAATAGTTTAATTTCAACATAGTGATAAGATTAGCACCTCGTATTCTTCTTTATCTTTTCAAAACTACAATTGCTGCACAACTTTATTTTTAGGTGGCAAGCTACTTCGTGACGAAATGTGGTTTTAAGCCTTTGGCTGTTCGAGAGGCTACTGAAGCAAGACCTGTGCTGTCTCATGCTGTGAGACTAAATCAGGTAGATAATTTATAATATAAAATGTTGTTTTTTTTTACTTTATTTAGCTATTAAGTTTAGTGCTGTATATAATGCCCTGTAATAGTTTAGATTCCCGCTAGAAAAATTATACACACTCTGTCATTCAGATAACAATAGTCTTCGAGTCACCTACAGCCGCTGGTGGTGAGATAAATAAAGACTTAGCTGCTCACGGCGATTTTGTGAAAGACGTAGCGTTTGAAGTTCAAGACTTGGATGAATTGGTTCGGAGAGCAAAGGAAGGAGGAGCTGAGATAGTCAAGGGCATCACTGAGGAGAAAAACAAGCACGGCATTGTGAGACATGCAGTGCTACGAACCGTAAGTTTATCTTCTTAGCCGCATATTTTGACTGTCTAAATTATATTTTTCTTGGATGTATAATAGGTTATTTTACAAAAAAGAATCAACATAAAAGTCCCAATCAAATGCACACTAGGCAGTTTATCGCTAAAGGCAATTTCTTTCAGGCTATCTTTTCTTCTACTGTTTTGTTGTGTTAATCATGATAATACATTCTGTTACGCATGCACCATTGTCCGTGTGGTGACGGATTAAGAATACGAATTGTCACCACCCCATATCATCCCATGGGTGTCGTAAGAGCCGACAGAGGGAGTATATTATGCAGAAAACAGCACTGTAAGAGAAGGAAAACTTGATACAAACCCTATACCAACCCGTTTGGCCAGCGTGGTATAGTAGGCCAATTCCTTCTTTCAAAAGAGAGGCCTAGTCCAGCAGTGGACTGTTAAAGACTGATGATGATGATGCATGCACATCATGACGTCAATATAGTATAGCCGGCGTTTAAGTTGTCAAAGATAACAATGTAATCGCAGTTTGTTAAGTCTACTTGTAAAGCAAAATTCAGATACTTACCTATGTTCTTACCTCTCTAATAAAACAATCATTTTTTCATTGATATATTTTAAATTACCTCGAAATACAAGTTCAAGTATAACATGCGTAAATATCGAACATGGCTACGTACTGACCTGATACATTAATGAGGGAGTGCCACAAGGCAATATTATAATAATAAATGAAATTATTGCCGCGGCGGAGTAAACGGTGTACTTTACTGCGAATGTAAGGTGAAATAAGCACCTAGAGTCCTAGATATATTGAACGATTAATAAAAACATTCGTTGTAAGACATGATTGAACAAAAAGCAGATGTTATATCGGCAACGCATTGCATCAACCCTTAATCTTTATATTTGATTAATTTTTTTCGTAATATCTATTCACCAACTTAAATTATGGTCTGCTGTTTTGGAATTGGTTCAGATGATACATTGAACTGCTTTACCAGAAAATATAGGTTTTATTTCGTCTTCTTAAAAAATTAAGGTTCTATCCAAAAGTTATCTAGAATAAGGTATATTTTCTTTTCCAGTACGGAGTCAATACACACACTCTGATAGATCGCAGCAAGTATAAAGGGACTCTGTTACCTGGATATGAGCCAATAGACGACGATGTCCTAAACAACGCTTTGTAAGTGTTTTTAATTTTGTTAAAGCAGTTTTTGAAATACGTCTCACAGTAATTTGGATAACATTGCAATTTGCAATTGTTGGTGCCTCTTCCATATTCTTAAATCTTCTAGAGCCAATTCACAATGGTAGGTAATCTATTTGCAAAAAACTTGTCATCAAACTTGTAATTTGGCTTATTGTTTTAGCCTGGAAATTATGTTTCAATCACCAAATTGAGACCAAAATCACAAGAATCAAGAAATCATTTTTGGTGTACATACATTTGAATGACAATTTAATGATTTTACTGTCATAAGTTGGAACTCTCGTGAAATAAATTAACATATTATAGAACGTAAGTGGGTAGGTACAAACAAAACTTCTCGCAAGACAAAAATGATTAAGCGATATTAATAATTCCAGGCCTGAAACAAACTTAATGTTCATCGATCATGTAGAAGGAAATATGGCTGATGGAACACTTGAAGATTCAGTGGCTTGGTATGAAAAGAATCTCAATATGCAGAGGTGAGACTTACACAATAGGTACAATAAGTACATATTATTATTTGAGGAATTATCATTGTTCATATTTATACAAATAGAAGACTCTTCTTTAAAGTCATGTCTTCCACTGAGTGTTGTTTGTTGTGCTTATATTTTGATGCCTTTTTCTGTTTCTATTTTCTATATTGCTGATTATATGAATTTCAGATTCTGGTGCGTTGACTACAAACATGACTTGGTGCCGTATGCCTGCATCAACTCCGCCTCTGTTATCAATAGAGATGAAACTGTTCTCGTAAGTATTGTAGTCATCTCGCGTAGATCAGTTTGAACTAAAATAGGGAAAACCACGTCTGTTTTCCCCTACAGTGTTTACAATCGGAACCCCTTGCGTCGTGCGCCACGCTGTCGCCATTGTTAGTAGTTCAACAGTCCTACAGTAGATGCCACTATACTCATGACATCACTTTCTGAACCGCGATGTTAAGATTCTCCGCGACTGAATGACCTCCCTCGGAAACGTAGCTTCGGTATCGCTTCTCGGCCTTTTGGCTAAGATCAAAGTGTAGTATCTGTTCTTTTCAGCTTAATATCTGAAAGTTCCCTCATTGAGGGACCAGTATATTAAACTGATTTTTGTAATCAGACGGGATGTTCGGGGCTCGCTCCACTCCCGTCACGGGTCGGCCCGGCATTGCAGTGCCGCCGGGATCGGCCCACGTAATACCTTGCCTATATCATCATAAGCACTAAGCAGATGAACTGCTGAACGTGGCGTGAATCCCTTGTGGTATTATTGACTTTAATCGCATTTTTGAATCATGACTCAATTTTTAGACTCCGAATATTTGAAGGTGCCGTTTACGTAGGTAGTAACTATTTAGTAATCTGTGGTACCGTACCCGAGCCCAACATTTCAATAAGGATAATTGGCTAATTGCATTTATTATTATGTGTAATTAAACCCACGACTTCTTCAATTTAACATGTTGTATTGTAGGTATCGCATTTGCCTATCATTATTAATTCAACGATAATATTCCTACTGAACAGTTGTCAATGAATGAAGCTGCGCAAGGATTGCGACCTACAAGCAAAGCTACAGAGTTCGTAAACGCTCTGGGCACCTCTGGGGTGGAACATATTGCCTTGTACACTGATGATATCGTCACAACTGTAAGTTGACTTGACATTTCTTTCTATTTATTCTCATTGGTACTGCAACTCAATGACCCTACAAGAATAATATTTTCTTCAATGGAATTGATTGCTGATTACTGCAAGGCCCAAGGGTAACTTCATCAGATCAGTAATTAACTAATTATATACATGCCCTTATGTATATCCCTAAAATAATCGGTTTAAATATGATGCAAGGATGCAATTACCATCTTTGCGTAGAGACGAAAAACTCGACATCAAACCCTATACGACTGCCTCGTTGGTCTCGCGGCATAAATGTGCGCGTGTGATCTTGAGGTCCCGGGTTCGATTCCTGGGTCGGGCAGTGTTATTGGGTTTTTCTATCACGAAATTCCCAGTAGCAGCACGGAGTCTGGAAATGTGCCCGGTAAGGCAATAGGCTCGCCCCTTATTACGTGGGACTTAAGTATATCTGGCGAAAAGTGGTTGTAAAAATACACCTCTGCCTACTTTTTCGGGGTTATAGGCGTGAGACTATGTATGTATGTATGTATGTAATCGGTTTAAAAATAATAACTATTAGAATTGTAAATACAGATGCAGAGCTTAAAAGCCCGTGGCGCTGAAATCGTAACATGGCCGCCGACGTACTACGACTTGATCAGAGAGAAACTGAACAAGAGTCCTCTGAAAGTCGCCGAAAGCATCGAAGCTCTTCAGGAGAACAATATCCTGATAGATTTCGACGAACGAGGCTACATGCTGCAGGCCTTCACCAAACACGTGCAAGCAAGGCCTACTGTCTTCTTAGAGATATTGCAGAGAAGAAATCACAGGGTTAGTAACGGATTACATTAATAATTCTTCAAATAAATATAAACAGTATGTAGAGTAACTAAAGTATTAAGTCAAAGTCAAAAGTTTGGATATTATCATTTAACACCTGAGCTCAATAAAGTTCTGCAAATATGCACTTCTTTAGCTAATCTAATTCTATGCCTAGAGACCTAGATGCAGTGGCGTAGGAAGGGGGGGGGGCGGTGGGGGCGGTCCGCCCCGGGTGCCACCCTTTTTGGGGTGCCACCCATCCAAAAATAGGGGTGACACCATAAGAACAATGTACAAAAACGTAGGCACTAGCTCAGCATTACGAGAGTTAGAGCACGGAATTGTTAGGTGTCGACTAAAAAAAAAAAAGGTCATTTGCCGACTACCGCCCCGGGTGCCACCCATGCTAGCTACGCCACTGCCTAGATGGTTTTGTTTTATTCCCAGATATACATATTATTACATATCTTGTAATATCCTTATGTATTTTTGATTATAGTTTACAACTATCACATCAGACGCATGATACCTTTCGCAGTATTACTTTGATACACTAGATATATTTCGCTATGTGCTCGATAAGTAATGTTGTTTACATGTCTTAGGGTTTCGGTGCCATGAACTACAAGTGGGTCTTCGAAGCCATCGAGCGTTTGGACGCAGCTCAGAAGATTCAGAACACGGATGAAGCCAAGAAAAATGATGCTGCCTAGAATTCAGTTACTTCTTTGTATTCAAAATATTGTTACAGAATAATTAATAAATATATAATATTCTCGCCATGTATACCACAACAAATAATTAAAATGTAATAATTGTAATGAACATAGTAGTTTCAATTAACCATTCTAGCTACCAAAACGATTCCTTCAAGGAAGCGTTCTGGATCCAGTCCTATTGGATTTTTAATGCCCCAGTAGGCTGCCACTTGTACTTTTCTATGGTGCGTTACAAGGCTAGCACCCTCTAAGCGTTTCGTACAAATCAGACATCGAATTTTTCATTTTGTTGTTTTATCTTTGACCACAGAAGAGGTATTTGTGTAACGTATTATATTGGTGCACCATAGTTAGGTTCCTATAGTGCAGATAAAGGCAATACTTTAAACTCTTTACATTAATATTAACATCATAATATTATCCAAGGATTACTTACACACAGCCATTTATCTGATCTCAAATAAGAGTCTGTATTAAAGCAACTAGAACATATTTACGTAGTGATTGATAGCCTTGTGGAGATCGCAACAGAATGTTATGAAGAGGGTACCAGGTTAAAATCCAAGTCGTGCACCAATGACTTTTCGTGGACTATGCCATGACAGAACATGTCGCTATTTGTTTACGTTGCGGAGGACTGACGGCAGGCGCTCTGTGGAAAATCGGATACACTGCATGTGTGGTTAAACTAGTGCGCGGAACCCAGTTTTCTGATGTAGTGTAGGAATTATGTAGGTACATGCTCGGTAATATAGATAACATTGCCCGTGGCATTGCCGTGGTACAGTGTTATCGTCGAGTCACATATCAATGCCGTGATCGAGTTAAATTATTAGTGTGGTTTAAACGGCAAAAATTAAATAAGTTGTTAATGTTAAGTAAATAGATCCTATGTTTCGCGAGTCCGGTGCGAAGTGAGTGCCCATTTTCGCATCTCACGCATCCCGATAACTTTAACATGCGCGGTCATGTAGCCGCGATAGATTAGTACAGTCCGTAGTTATTTCCAACAATAATTAGCCAACCACTTACTTTCCCATACGCCTTTGGGGCTATTCATTTCTGTTATTACTTCGTTTTCAATGTGTTGTTACTATAGTACCTACTTATTGATACTATACTTTTCCTTAATAGATCACGTAAATTCTAGAATAGGTACCACAAGACAAGTGTGTCCACGGAATGGAATTCCAGCTCCCACCATTGAAATTATAGGTGGATGGGGCTTTAGTAAGGTATATACGGCACAGCATCAGCTGTATGGATGTCGTTAGTATGGATGGATTACCTACAGACTACGGATAACAGTGCCTTGATTGACTTGGTGTTAATCAAAATTCTTTTACTAGCTGTACCTTCTAGGCTTCCGAAAAATTTGCATGGAACTAGGTAGTATGAAAAATCCGATTATCTCCGAAACTGCAAGGAAAACCGTAATATTAAGGATATTACAGACAGATGATTATAGACCTTTTTTTTTTACGTGTTCCTCATGTACCCGTGTGTCGGAGGGTAGGGATTCGCATAAGCATTCCTCGCTACCCCCCGACGGGTATTGGCCCGCCAGATGGTCAGGCGGGCCCCGAACAAAACCCCCTTAGCGGCGGATGAAGGTGTTGGGCTCCGCCGCCAAAACACTCTGCGGCCGCAGAGGATAGGGAGGACGGCAACGAAACACCGCATCTCCTCTTCCTCTGCGGCCCCATCGCAATGCAACGATGGTGCGCCTCCATTTGGTCGCGGGAGATAGGGCGCGCGGCAACGCAACACCGTCACGCCTCTCCTCCCGCGACCGCACCCGACTGCGAGGGCCAGAAGAACTGTCCCTCGCACCCACCCCTTTGGACGCATCCTGCGCAGGCCTCCGTCAAGCCCACGCAGAGCGTTCCCTCCTGGATCCCTCTTAGCTTCACCGCGGGTGACCAATCCACGGTTACTAAGCCCCCCACCACGACAAGGTGGAGATCCCACGGGGGGGAGATGATTATAGACCTAATTATTTATGATTTTTTGACATACTCCATATAACGGTTAGTGCTGCACATTTTTTTTTTAATCATCGAAATATTTTTATTTATTTATAAATACTAAACGATTCCTTTAATTAATTAGTTAAGAAACGCAGATTTTTAACCACACGTAATGTGACATAGTATCATGCCTGTATTCTCAAAGAAGTAGGCTACACATAAAATTAAATTTTATACATTTCTAGATCAATCATAGCTGACGAGCTATGATTGATCCAGAAATTTATAATTTTTTTTAAAAAAACCGTTTAACACTAAAATATTTCTTAAAACAAGTCGTTTAATTCCATTACTGAGTGTTGATGAGTCTGAATAAGTCAATGTGATTTGCAATATCGTGGAACGGAACTATGGACTACATCAGTCTCTTTCTGGTAATAGTTAATTAGTAACGTTATGAGTACATGAGTTTCAAGAAATATTTTCACACATCTTTTACAACTGTCTAATGAAGGTAGTTAACTAATGATCGACATACAAGGAAATATAAAAGGGTTAAAATTTTTCTTCATAATTTAGTTTATTCCAAACTTTGTTACAGCTAACATAACATCTTCTGTGACTGTAAAATATTAGAATGGAAAGTTTAGTTACCAACTTAGACTTATTTGTTCTTCTTAAAAGTGAGAGTACGTCATTTGAGAAGTATTGTTTGGCGCAGTTATAACTCGCCTAGGCGATTGCCTTTGCGTCGAAGATCGAATGATTCTAAAAGAATTTTGTCGGCAGAAATCCCACCGAATGATTGATACATTCAGAAAACAGTACGAAAACTGGCTGCAAGCAATTATGGGTTGGCCAAGTTGCGTACAAAAAAATGTAGTCACTCAAGAACTAACTGTTGATGAAAGACATATGAAATACCCCTCTCAGTCTCGCCAGAACCGTCAACATCATCCTCTGTTGGAACAATGACCAACAGGTCCCGAAAACCATTCGAAGATCTGAGCAGCAAACAGAAAAAGAGAACATCCGAGGAACATAAATGCCAAAGATCCGAGTGAATTGGCCTATACAGCTGCAGCACGTTTTAAAGCAGAAGCTCGAGAGGATATCGCATCTGTCATTGAACATATGCTAACACATCCTGAAGCAGCCGCTACAACTTAATATACCGGTAAAAACTGTTATATTTACACCAGAAAAAGCGCTTGGATTATTCCTTTATCTAAAACTGACAAAGTGGCAATACTGACAAAGTGGCATTGCGAGAGACAACCATTCGAGAAGGTGCTAAGGATGTTTATCCATCTTACTATATAGTGCAACAAACCAAGCTTGAATGCTATCCTCCAAAGCAATCGGTGTCAGTGACGGATTCATCGGCTAGGATTGCACTCCAAGCTTTACTCGACATCACGGTGAAGAGGATCCTCCAAAGCCTTCCTACCGAAGTACAAAATAAGCATTCAAAACTGATATTTAAGTGGGGTTTTGATGGTGCCTCAAGCCAAAGCAAACAGAAAATGGAGGGGGAGCAAGACGATTCAAGCATATTCATGACTTCCTTGGTGCCCCTTAAACTAACCGATGGAGACAATACTTTATGGACGAACCCAAAACCATGTTCAGCAATGTATTATCGTCCAGTTTAGTTTACTTTTGTAGTTGGACGTGGATCATTTGTTAGCCACCTTCATTAGACAGTTGTAAAAGATGTGCTAGTGACATAACAATCATAGAAATATTTCTTAAAAGTCATAACGTAACTAATTAGCTTACCAGAAAGAGACTGATGTAGTCCATAGTTCCGTTCCGCGATATTACAAATCTATTAATGACTTATTCAGACTCATTCATTAACACTCAGTAATGGAATTAAATGATTTGTTTTAAGAAATATTTTAGTATTAACGATTTTCTTTATAAATTTTTTATACATTTCTGGATCAATCATAGCTGACGAAGTTTAGGTGTAGCCTACTCCTTCGAGAATACAGGCATGATACTATGTCACATTACGTGTGGTTAAAAATCTGCGTTTCTTTACTAATTAACTAAAAGGAATCGTTTAGTATTTTAAAATAAATAAAAATATTTCGATGTTTTTTTTTTCAATTGTGCAGCACTAACCGTTATATGGAGTATGTCAAAAAATCATAAATAATTAGGTCTTTAACCATCTATGAGGATATTACGGTTTTCCTTGTAGTTTCGGAGATAATTGGATTTTTCATACTAGTTCCATACAAATTTTTCGGAAAATATTATAATTTATTCGTTTTTGTGTAGAGTTAACTCGGATAACATTTTAAATTATATATAGTACTAGTTATTAGACTGTGGTAATAGCTAATAGAAGCAATAATAACCGTCATAAAAACCGACTCTTAAAGTAGGTAGTATCCTATCGGCCTGTTTCTGAATTGAGAATTTCGCGTTGAGAACAATTTAAACACTAATTATATGCTACTTAATCAATTTTCTGTTCACAAAAAAATAGTTGACCACATTTTGAGTATTTGTGCTTGTAAAATCTAAAATTTGACACAACATATATGATCAACTCATGATCAACGCCATATCAGCTCTATATTCGCGTTTCTGAAAACATTTGACATTCGTCAAACCTCACTTAGCACAGATAAATTGATAAAAATTTAATTAAACAACTTTGGCCTTTTAACACGTGATCACAAATCACGAGTAACTAATGTGACAGCCAGTATGTCAAACTGTCCACACTACGGTTGCCAAGCAGCGGTTACGTCATACTGACGTCTACACAACAAGAAGGTCGTCAAACAGAATTTATAGAAAAAAGCACAGATGAGAGAATTATCAGATGGAACGTGCAGCACTTTTGCGTGCGGCCACTAAAGCAAATACAAAATTGAAAAGCGAATACAAACTCGTCTCAGTGCGCTACGAAGCATCGTACAGTTCACGCGTCACGATCACTTCAACTTTTAAATTCTCAAAATGCCGTCTTGTGTTCTTAAACACTGTAAAAGTTGTTCCTAAAAACAAAAACAGGAAAATGGAATATCTTTTCACAGGTAACTATTGATAATTTGACTGTTTCCTAATTTAATTTCGATAAAATTCGTATTTGTGCAAGAAATATGTAAGTGTTGCCAGTTTTTGTCGACGCCGTTCTGCCTGAATTAGGGAAAATGAACTTGTCAATTGATTATGAGATAATGATTGTCATGTTAATGAAAAATACATTACCGTATTATAAAAGTATATTGTAGATATATCTTCTTTCTCATAAATATAGTAATAGAATTTCAATTTCCATTAGTATATACCTTACATAATATTGTTTTGAGTTCGATCCCCAAACGATCCAAATATTCGTGTACACCCTGCTACTCGTCAAGCTTATACACTTTGACCTTTGCACCGTTTTTATTGCGTAAAGAATAAGTATCAAAATCGTACAGCAAATGTTTAGCTTGACTTGGTGCCGTGTGTACATACATACTTATGGCGTAGGGAATAAGTATCAAAATCGTACAGCAACTGTTTAGCTTGACTTGGCGCCGTGTGTACATACATACTTATGGCGTAGGGAATAAGTATCAAAATCGTACAGCAACTGTTTAGCTTGACTTGGTGCCGTGTGTACATACATACTTATGGCGTAGGGAATAAGTATCAAAATCGTACAGCAACTGTTTAGCTTGACTTGGCGCCGTGTGTACATACATACTTATGGCGTAGGGAATAAGTATCAAAATCGTACAGCAACTGTTTAGCTTGACTTGGTGCCGTGTGTACATACATACTATTTATTTCTCAACTAATCGACGCCAGCGGCTTCGCACGCACATATTTTCTTATTTCTCGTTTTGCCCGAGCCCCTGGGAATTTCGAGAAATCCCGTCTTGGTGCACCCTTACGGTTCCCAAGAAACATACATGCTAAATTTCAGCTTCATGCGCAGAGTAGTTTCGGCTGTAGCTTGTCTGTCAGTCAGTCAGTAACGCAAGGATTTTATATATACAGATTTACGAAGTAGTTAAAACTTAACTCGGTACCTACATTTAAGAAATGTATTTATAAAAGCATTAATTAAATCCATGGTAAATTCTTCAAAACCGCAAATGAATATAAGAATATTACATAACTATATGCAAAATACTGGGAGATTATTCATAATCTGGCAACTTTTCACACACATAGACGCGCGTGTCCGTACAGTGCCAGTCGCCAAAGGTCACGCACACATAGCTGTCAACGTGCCACGCTTAGTTGGACGAATACGCTACATCTGATTCTTGTTAATAAATCTATGGAAAAAAGGTTCAAAGACTATACCTACAATATTTGGAACAAATAGATTACAACATTATTAGGAACAAATAGATGGGATAGAAAATATAAATATGAAAATCAATCCAAATAATTTCGCTATGGCCTCCATGGACTAATATAATAATATTTTTATTGGCAAGTAAATAATTGTAGTACATTACATGGAATGGTAAGTAGTTGCAGTATCTGTGAAGTAGTTTACTACACAAAATAGTGGATGGCTTACTGTTTTCCTTGCTAGGCTATGAAATATGCATTTATAAGATATAAGGTGCAGATATTATTACAGGTACAGATTCTATATACCTCCTTGATGACCACCATGGAGGTATATAGAATTATACCTCAAATATACCTGGCCACAAATATTTTGTATTAAAAATAAAACAAACTGACTTTGACATAACATACACGTTCCGTTTTCACTTTCTTGGTCCTAGGTTTTCACTATACCGAATTAAACAAATTCAACAAACAGGTCATTAAAATAAATAATCGTTGAAATAATTTTAAATACAACTTTATTACGACTTTTTATTTATTTCCGCATAAAAATAATTAACTGACTAGTATGCTTCTTTGTAAAATGTTAATTAATATGAATTTATGGTTAGTACTTACCGGTTTTTTTACTTGTATCAGAACGTACTAGTGTTGTTCGGTTTGAGTTATTCATGATTTGAAGAATACTCAGTTGAAAGTGCTTCGAAAAAATCTCACTCTGATTTGTGAAACAGAAAAAACTTAAGCTGACTTCAACTAGTTCAGAAATGTTCACCTGATGAAAGCTGAAATGCTCAATTCAGAAACCGGCCATATGTCTTAGAAATTAGATTCTTAAGGCCGCTGATGCATACGTAACGAGATAATACCTCGGACGGGGCGTGAACGGGAACGGGACGTGACTGCCTCGTTCATGACGGGAACGTCTTCTTAATGCATACGTACCGTAACAGTGATTCGGATCTAACGTGCTAGTGTTGTGAAGAAGGAAATATGGATTTTTCATTTCAAATTTGCTCTAATTGCTATTGCTCTGGATGACAAAGTACCTAGTTACGACCGTGAACAAGAAAAGGAGATTCTCTGTAAGTACATCCTACATGGCAGAATAGAGAACAGGAAGGAGAATACCACACTCTCTACAAAGAACCTCTGGATGATGAGACTCAAGTTTATCAGTATTTTCGTATGTCAAAAGTATGTTTTGCTTTACTGGAAAATAAATCATCAGATCGTTCGACAAGTATCGATCAACGTCACGTTCGTTGCGCCGCGCCACAGAAGAATAACTGAATCATGGCAGGAACGATATTTTTTAGAACAAATTGAATATAGCTACACTCTTCACTCATATGATAAATTAGAGTTGCCAGAAGAAGATGGCACTATGTTTGTCAGTTAGGGCTATAGACAATTTGAACACAAATATCGTAACTTTTTAATTTAATAGTGACTGAGCAAATCCGCTATCGATATCGATTAAAGTTTCAATATAGGTTTAAAATCAAACGGACTTGTGAAGTATATTATTTATATGTTATACATTTTAAATTCCGTAACTTTGTGTCCACAGCAGTCAGAACGCTAGTTGATGGACAGTCTTTAAATAATTATTACACACACTTGCATTTTTAAACTGAACTTACATATTTTTGTTTCAAATGGGTAATCAGTAGCACATAATCTTTCGAGGTGTTATTTTCTAATTTTCATGGTATTTTTCTTTACGCATCAACAGCCTTTTCCAGTCCACTGCTGGTCTTAAACCTTCCGTGGTGGAGGTTTGGCCTGCTTTTATACCACACTAGCCAGACGTATTCGTATATGGTTTTATTTCGAGATTTCCTTCTCTTGTGTTTCTCTTAGTCGCCTCATACGATACCCTCGGCATAAATGTTTATTTATACTTATTTATAGTTAGTTTTTCAGCTGTAATGATAGCTGTAAGTGGGATTAATAAATATTAAATAAATAAATAATCACCCCCAAATAATATATTTTTATTAGAGAAAGCAAATAATTAAGAAAAAAGCAAAACTCATAGCTTAAGCTTTATAATAACTGAGAATGGCATATCCAAATTAATTCTTTACAAGGATAGGACATAGTCGACATGGATTTTATCAAGCAAAAAACATAAAAATTAACTTAAAATAGATAAATCAAACAAAACCTTGAATAGTGCCCAAAGGTTTGTTATTAACAATAATCACTTTATTGAAATTTTCTCATTACATAGTGTAGGTAATACAAATCTATGTGTAAAAAAGTATGTGCGGGATCGGACACTTTTCGATCATACATGTGACACAGAATATTTAGAGAGAAAAAAATTGTGGCTAGACTAGCCCTTAGATTTTAACTTGGGATCGGCACATTATTAGTCCACTAGTCGAACAAGAACAACCAAGTGTTGGTCTCTGGGTAGATGACATTTAACAAACTTTCTTTCAAATGAAGATTTCCTTATTTTGATGCATATGCACTCAGTAGTCGTGAGTATGAAATGCAGACAGTTCTTATTAAACCCTCAAATTACTGTCCTTTAAATATTACTGTCAGATCAGATTTTTTCTATAGGTGCATTATTTTTTTTTTGTAATATGATGGATTCTAATTTTCTAATATGTTTGACTAATGCACTTTATCAATAAAAATCTGTGATCATCAAACAATGTATTTTCTAGAGAATGTTCAATCAAATTTGAAAAAGGATGAATTCCAAAAATTCTTTACTGTTGCTGATATTTTAGTTATTAGCAAGTAATTATTTAAACACTCACACTGATACGTTTAGAAGAGAGGAGTGATGTTGGCACAGAATTTTCTTTTAAAAATATACAGTGGATAGACATATCGATAAGATTTTTTACAACACTTGACAATGTCCATATAAATATTATACGGCTAAATTCAAAATCATGCCAGAACAGTCATAAAAGAAAAATCACTAAGGTTATATAATTTGATGGCATAATATTGTCTAAATTGTATCTTACACGTCAGTTGACTGTGTTCAATTTGTAAGTATTAGGATTACCTCTATGTATATATATATATCCAATCTCTTTGCGCCGCGCACGCCAACAGCGCGCGCCGCGCATGCGCAGCGACACTCCGCGCCGACATTTCCAAGCTCTATCTGTTGTAAAGTTATGAATGCAATAAATGATTACCGTCTCAAATGAGTGATAATTCGACTGCAATTTTACGCCACAGATGATTCTTGTACTTAGCGTCTAAATAATTTGAGGTAGCTAAATTATATAATGCTGGATGTGACCGTACACACTCGATTAGTTTTTCTTCGTCCATTTTCGACGCTGATGCTAACGTCCAACACTACTTATCTCTCCGGAACGAACGGAGTGACTGTCAGGCCCGGGACTAATGATGGTTAATATAGCATATAGCACAATAGCACAGCACGCTAATTTTATTTCGCATCTAATAGCAAGTTCATTCGGCTCTCGTTCGTGCTAAAATAGCAATAGCATATAGCATTTAGAATCAAACATTGCGCCGACGCAACGGCGCATCGCACTTCGCACGTTCGCAGCGTTGCGAATTGCGATATTTGCGATCAGTCTTCACGTGGTAACGCGAGCAGCCAGACGTAAACTTGCGTAGCGTGCGAATTTTAGCTGTTCGACGGCTCGTGCGATGTAAGTAGGCATATAAGTACGCGAGTTATTTAACGTTCTCAAAAGTTAAGTGTTTTGTGTTTGATTTAAAAAAACTGTGATAAGGGACGTAATACTGTGTATCTATGAATGATCTGTGTAACATGTGTGTTAAAATGATTTAAATAACTCAATATAATTATATACAGTCCTAAGCCTGAAAAGTATGAAGGAAAATTAATTGACTTATTTATTATTAATTAGTTGGTTATTATTAGTTTGTTGTGCATAATGATAACATTTTATACTTAGAAGAAATGTACAAATATGTATATGTATTGTTTATTCATGTGTAATATTACAGTTCACCATGTTATCTGCCCCTCGCGTTAAGTCTTCAGACTCGTTAGGCAAATAGCATGTTTGTCGACGCTATATTAACCTACGTTCAAATATGGATAGCGCGACAGCGCGCTAAATCGTACATGTGCTAAAACTAGCGGTCACACGAAGGGTGTTGACGCTTCGCACGATAGCATGCTATATTATAGCATTTTTAATAGCACGCTAAAAAAAAATTAGCATATAGTTCATAGCATGCGATTGATAAATAGCAGATTCGAACATCATTACCCGGGACAGCTTTAGTTCGGATGCTTTTATGGGCGCCACCGTCGCACTGTCATTATTGCTGTCATCGATGTCAAAATCGTTTTTTTTTTTTTTGGGATTTTATGACCTGGTAACTGGACCTTTAGGTCAAATCTTATTTTATTTTAACGGACACTGCACATTCACTTAATTTTTTAAATTGTTTTAACAGTATTTTTAATGTATTTACATATCGGTTTGTAAGTATTTTTGTCTTTCAATAACTCTTCGAGTGGCGGCGGGCGGGAGAAAGAATCGCACTTAATGTTCACATCACTGAGTTCACTAGCCAACACTAATCTGTCAAGCAGGAAGTTTTGACAGTCAAAAATAATATGTTCAACGGTTGCAACGGCCCCTCGAGCTCCCTCCCGGGACTCACAATGTGGGCATGTATTGCTTGTAATAATGCCAAGTCTAGCAAGGTGTGACGGAGCAGTATTATGGCCAAAGCGCAATCTATTTATCGTAGTGATAAAGTCTCGGCTGGCTTCCTTCAATCTATTGTACCAGGGTCTAACAGGTAATTCTTCTTGTATACGGCCGTAAAATTTTCCTTTAGTGTCTTGGTCTTTCTTCCACAATTCTAACCATAAGTTACAAACATTTTCATTAATACATTGCAAGAAGTCAGTCATAGGAATGTCCATTGCATTTCTAACATCAATAGCATTACTACCTTCATATGCGGTTTTATCAACTATTTCATTGCCATAGATACCTCGGTGTGAAGGTACCCACAGAAAAGCAATGCTTTTGTGCTTGAGGTAATATTGATAAATTATTTCTTTGATGAAATATAGAATATAATTTGTCTTAAAAGAAACTGTAAGGTTGGTTAAGGCTTTAATCAAACTCAGTGAATCAGAAACAATCAAAAAGTATTTGCTATTGTTAATTTGGCGAATATGTTTTAATGCCTGATAAACCGCATATGCCTCTGCAGTGAATATGGTGCATGTATTGTGTAGAACAAAGCTTTGAGAGAATTGAATTTGTGGATCATATATAGCAGCACGCACATAATCACTTCCTTTACTGCCATCAGTGTAAATAACATAATAATTCTTATTATCTGCCATAAACTGTAACATATCTAAATTGTTATTGACGGGATTTTGCAATTCTTTGACAGGATGTGTGATACACTGATAAGAGAAGGAGTAACATGGCCATGGGCATTGTTTTCTAATACCAGTAAAACTGTTTTCTGTTTCCAGCAATATTTTGGACAATGTTGGGGATTTACCATTTAAGAGAATCTCGCCTGTTGTTAGAGGTCCAGGATTTCTACATACAGAAGGTACTATTTTGTTTATTATTTTCTTGTTATCTGCAGCAATTAATTTAAGACAGAATCTCTCTGCAAGTAGAATGCGTCTCAATATTAGGGGCATTATTTTAGTCTCCACTTCCATGGCCCTTATGGGAGTAGAGCACATTGCACCAGAAATTGTTCTCAAAGCCCTGTTCTGCAATAGATCTAGTTTATTTACATGAGTACTATTTATATACACTAATGAGCTATAATCAAAATGGCTTCTAACTATACTTTTATACAAAGTTGACAATATTTTCGGGTCAGCTCCCCATGTAACGCCTGCAAGACATTTTATTATAATTATTTAATCCTTTAAGAGCATTTTTTTATATGGTTTTAATATGTTCCTCAAAGGTTAATTTCTTATCTAATACTATGCCTAAAAATTTCTTAACATTCACTGGATTTATAAATTCTCCGTTATATATTACTTTTGAATATGTGTTCTCATTTCCAAATATCATGGCACTACTTTTGGAGGGATTAATTTTTAAATGTAACACATCATTGTAATAGTGAAATATTTGGGACAATGCTCTGTTAATATTGTCTATTGCAATTTCTACATTATAATTACTACTGTACAAAACAATATCATCAGCAAACTGCAAAATATCTACATTACTATTTACAAATTTACAGATTTCACTTGTATATATATTGTACAACAAAGGAGATAGTGTAGCACCCTGCATTGTACCTTTAGATGCACATTTTGGACCATGCAATGTATTATTATGCCTTACATAAAGTGTTCTACTATCCAAAAAATTATATATCCATTTACATAGTTGACCAGGCACACCTAACCTAGACATAACTTGCACAAGTATAGCCGGATCTAGACTGTCAAAAGCACCCTGAACATCTAAAAATACACAAACAGTGTGTAACTTATTATCTTTTGCATGTTTCAGGTCTGAAATTAAGGAAGTGAAGCTGTCTGCACAACTTCGCCCTCGACGAAATCCATATTGTACATGCGGAATGATGCCGTTAGATTCCATATACCAATCCAAACGATTTTTAATCATGTTTTCAAATAGTTTACCTAGACATGAAGACAGTGATATTGGTCTATAAGAGCTGGCAAGCTCGAGAGGTTTATCTGGTTTGAGTATCGGAATGACACATTGTTTTCCATGATTGTGGAATACATTTACAATGCCAAAGTAAATTAAGAATATTAAGAAATATTTTTTGTGCTGATTCATCTAAATTTTTAATAGTACAATAGGGGAAATCATCTAAACCAGGTGTAGTGTCTTTCACATAACAAACTCATTTTAAATTCAGACCATGTAAAAGCATCTAGCAAAAATTTTGAATTTGGATTATCATTATTTAATTCGAAAATATTGCCTAAACTATTAATATTATTTAGATTGCTATTGTCAGATAATTTATCTAGAAATTGAGAAATAAACTCATCTTTATATGATTTATTACCAGCTCTTATACCTTTGAACATTTTTAGAAGATTCCAAATCTTACTTATAGGAGTAGTTCTATTAAAAGTGTTACATAAGCTATTCCAACATATTCTCTTTTGTTCTGATATGGTTCTTTTTTTAAGTGCATCCTTTCTTTTATAATCTAAATAGTTCTCCATAGTAGGATCACTTCTATATAGTTTCAATGCATTGTAAGAGGCAATAACACTTTTTTCACAAATGTCATTCCACCAAGGAGCTGGAGGTCTACTTTTGAAATTATTTGGTTTATTAAGTTTAGGAATTGTCATAACTTTTAAATTATCCAATCGAGAACAAAAATCATTATTGGTTGAAATAGGATCATATAATTTTAGAACTAAATCATTAAATATTGTTTTAGAAATGGTTTTAAACTTTTTCCAATCTGCTTTGTTATATATAAACCTATCAACAGGAGGATTAATATAATATTTATCTATATGCAGTGAAATCTGTTATTGTTGGGTAGTGATAGCTGCCCATGGCATCATCATGTACAGACCACTCGCATATTGATGCGAGGTTAGCACTAATAAAGCTTACATCAATTGCAGACGGATTTCGTCTCGGGTTGTTAACAGTTGTAAAACTACCATCATTTAATATACATAAATCCAAGTCATCAATGATATTAAATAAATCCTGACCTCTGCTCTTAGTGGATAGACAACCAAAAGCGATGTGGTGTGCATTAAAGTCACCACTTACAAATATAGGCTTTGGAAGATCATTGATAATATTACGTAGTCTATTGATCCGTATGTGTCTACTAGAAGGAGGACAGTATACACAAAGAATAGTCAAGCTACCATGCACCGTAGATAAGGACAGAGCTACAGTTTGAATTTCTTCATAAAATCTAGTGTTTAAAACTTTGTACTTTAAATATGGCTTAATTAGTATTGCTACACCATTATGAGTATTTTTAGAATTTTTATTATAAATATTATATCCAGGTATTCTAAAACTATTGTCTTTAAACCATGTTTCGTTAAGTAAGCAAATGTCAATATTTTGTTTTTGTAAGAATTGAATCAGTAAGGGTTTTTTATTTTTAACACTTTGAATGTTATATTGAGCAATACGTAGCTTAGACATTGTATGACTTGGATCCATTACTTGAGGTTTTTAATAAGTATTTCTCTAATGGTATTTACAGTGGTAGGCGTATTATCGCCCTTATTACCCAGTTCCACCAACGTCTGTACCAGGGCCTTAAGTCCATCGTTGTTGGCAACTATTTGGGCTTTGATGTCTACTTTAGGAGAGACATCTCTAGAGTTATTTACACTATGTACAGTATTATTTACAGATGTATTTACAGACTTATTTACAGATGTATGTACAGACTTATTTACAGATTTATTTACAGTGTTAATTGGTTTCATTTTTGGAGGTGGCAAGGGTGGAAATTCAATGTTATCACTTGAGTGTTGTTTTGTGATTGTAGCACTTGCATATGTTATCTTATTTTTCTTTTCTAATATTTTATTTAACTTAATTGGACATAATCTCAAAATTGCAAGATGAGGCCCGCTGCAATTGCAACAGCAGATCTCTGTTGGTCTATCACATTCTTTATATAAAGGCTCACCTCCACAAATGGAACATCTTTGTTTGCCATTACATATCCTAGCGGAGTGGTTAAATTTAAAGCATCGGAAACATTGCTGTAATGGGGGTATATATTCGAAAACTCGGTATGAAAACAAATCGTATTGTACATTGTCTGGGAGAATATTCGATAGAAAAGTAATGCTAACTGTTTGTAATGGTACTCGCTCTTGTCCTACCTTCTTTGTGAATCTTGTTATAGCTATTATTTCATAAATTGATGATAATTTTGTGTATAGTTCTTTGTTCGAAATGTTTGCTGGTACAAATCTAATTTTGCCTGTTTTTTCTATTTGCGCAGCCGGAATAAATGCTTTCAAGCCATGTTTGTTATGAAAAGCACTGTTGTTGATAAAGTTATTGGCCGTATTATACTGTTTAAATATGACTGCTATTTTATTTCCGTTGATTCTCTGTATAGCCGTCACTCCTTTTATCTCACTTGAAAATATGTGATTGAGATAGATAGGGCTCTTATTGCCTATTCTATCTTTATTGTTTGTAGCTTCTATAAACACTTTAAAATCTGTACAAGTTGCATTTTCTGGGTAAAGTCTTTTATAATCTGGTTTTGTATAAGGTATATAGTCATAATTCTCACCGCCGCCGCCATTACCACAGTCCTTCTCTGTCCCGCCGTCTCCAGCCTCAGGCCGAGGACGTTTATGTGAGGTGGGCGGGTTATCCCCGCCCCCCTCATTTCCCACCATTTCCACGGGTTTGCACACCTATCACTATTGTTTTGGATCAACTTTTAAGCAAAAACCACCGAATATTTAGTAAACAATTAAAATTGAAAAATTTTCTTATCCGCGCTTTTTAAGGTTCCCGCCAGAATCCTGTCAAAATCGATTTGTGACCATTGACATATACTCTAACGATAGACGGAGCATTCCCTATAAATATTTTGTTCAAATTGTCTAATGTATGACGTCTAATCGTACTAGCGCAACACGCAGGCGCAAACAGCGCCAATGACTTATAGTGTCTAGTTATTATTATAGCCAATCAATAACAACAAGTCCTGGCATCTTACCAATGAGTATCCAATAGTTCTCTAACGCTACTGGCTGCTTATTGTCATTTGCAAAGATTATTTACTTCACAGAAGAGATGTTTTCAGCCTACAATATTTCATCAACATAATAAGAACAGTTTATTTATGAAAATAAAAGGAATTAATTGCTGGGGGTTAATTCAAGTAAAAAAAAAAATCAATAAACATATTCAGATGTTTTTATTACAAAATAGAAAAATGTATTCGTGGGCGTAAGTTTAAGACTTGCCTTGGTTGCTTCACGAATAATTCTAATTTTTAAACTTTATATTTATCTTACTATGAGAATTGCTTTAGCATATATACCTAATATATAAGGCAGGATTGTTTGTCATTCTGTAAAGATGCCCTTGCTGACCACAGAGTTCTAAACCTACACATGTGGCAGATGGCACTATGTGCTACCATAAAGGGCCCAGTACACAATGGTCCATGATGGGCCACTGCAGGCCATCGCCCGCCATTGTGTGAACATGCATCGCCATTACCGTACGCAATGGCGATGGCCTGCAGTGGCCGATGATGGGCCACTGCAAGCCATCGCCACGATCACTTGGTGTTCACACAACGGCGCATGGCTCATTGCTGCCTGGCGAATCAGTTGCGATGGACGTGGAAGTAATTGCTGCCACGGCTTCTTAGCTTAATCTTGCGATTTATCTCAAAAAAATCTTTCTCTATTAGATAGCCCATTTATCGAAGGAGGCTATCTAATAGACTATATAACATCACGCTATGAGCCACGAGAGCGGACAAAGACTTAAATAACGCGGGTGTAACCGCTTGCTCATCTAGTATATTTATACATATTATATACTACCTCCCTGATCCAGTGCATAGCGTATGTGACTACTGATCGGAGGTACCGGGTTCGATTCCTGGATGGGGCAAAAGCGTTACTGGGTTTTTCCGAATACTCAGTAGCAGCCCGGAGTCTGGTGATGTGCCCGGTAACGGCAATAGGCTCGCCCTCTATTACGTAGGACCTAAAAATTCATGACGAAATGTGGGTGTAATATTTACACCTCTGCCTACCCCTTCGGGGATACAGGCGTGAGACAATAAATAAAAATATATATATATATTAGCTGTCGCCCGTGGCTCCGCCCGCGTGGATGTAAGTTATCGCGATAAAAACTATCCTGTGTCCTTCCTAGGGTCTTTGATTGATCGAATAATTAGTTATAAATATTGATCTTTCAACAGAAAATCCTTGTCATACTGGACAACTACTGCTAAGCCTTCAAGTCTGTATGGAATAGTGCAGATGTATTTATATAGTTCATCATCAGATGTTTCAGATCTTCGATAAGTCAACAAATAATGCTCATCAGACTGAACAAGTTTTGCTAAAAAGGCAAGCCTGTATGTTATAGTGTAGCTGGGCTCTTTAAGTTCCACATCAGATGTTCGAGATCTTCAAATTTTAATCACTTATCAAAAAATGCTCATCATGTGAAATGTTTTTTGCCACACCGCAATTTTTATGTCTTATAGTTACGCTGGCCTGTTGTGGTTCTGCATCAGATGTTCCACTTTCCAAAATCAATTTTAGCCTATATATCGCCTGACCTAATAGCAATATAATAAAAAAAAGTTTCATTCAAATCCGTCCAGTAACTTCCGAGATTAGCGTGTACAAACAGACAGAATTATTTTTTTAGATTTTTGCTCCATTACTGATTCATAGCATAACTGTATAATTATTTTGTAAATATATTCAATATACAGACTCTTTTACTGCCTTCTATATACATAAAACAAAAAGTGCACTATCCCGGTCTGTGGTCGGTGACGAACTAAACAATGGGCCATTGTGTGAACACCACAGGCCACGCTACGCCACGATTCCTTTGAAGTGTGCCCAAAAAACCGACAACATCCCGATTGCGCGCCACGATTGACAATTGCCCGCCACTGTATACCATCACCCCGTGTACACAATGGTCCATGATGGGCCACTGCAGGCCATCGCCGTACCCCGTGTACACACGGCTACACATCAAGTTAAACAAAACCAGTTTATCATGGTCTCGCTTTGTGTTATCTTTCCGCACAATAAACGATCAGTTTATACTGGTTTATAATAGTTTGGTGTGTAGGCGTGTGTATACAACGGTGATGGCCTGCAGTGGCCCATCATGGACCATTGTGTACTGGAGCCTTAAGGAAACCAACAATTAAAAAAAAATCTATGACGAAGTGGCCTGAAGAGCTTATTCGGTACGGTATCGACACGGTTCGTCGTGGTCGCGGGTTGAATTCCTGCCTAAAAAAATTATTTTGAATTGCAGTTAAATTTACTCTAGCAAGAAATGCTCAAAAATATATTTAATAACTATTCAATTGCCACCAAACACAATTAATTTTGTGGTTTTTTGTCTATTGGTCGGATAATGGAAATCAGGATCTGTTTTGGTTTCATGGTTCAATATTACTTTGGCGTATTTTTCTATAACTGTAAATGTGTACCTACTATGATGAAGTGTTGAAATATTCGTTAATACGGTTATAACGATCAACTTACCAAAAAATAAAAAGAACACAGAAATAGTGATATACAACGTCAAATTGCTTTTATAATATTAATCAAACTAAAAAACTCTTAATACCAATACCTTCACGAAGTCTGGTCACAGGTCTTGGTCATATATTTTAGCTACAATCACTTGCAATGTATTTCTGCATAGTAGTTAGTCTATGATCGTAAATGACGTCACATAAAAATAAAGAAATACATTTTATTGTGGTATTATGATACATTTAACTCTTTTATTTACATAAATAATTAAAAATATTGACTAACGCTACTACAGATACAAGTTCTGATTCAAATTAATCGATATATCGTCGCCACACAGTCAATAAACGAACCGGACCCACACTGCAGGAAAGTCAAAGTGACACTAGATTGCTTTGCCGGTATGATCATGCAAAGCATTTGAACAAAGTAAATATTCTGAATGCTACATCTAGTACTTTAGTACATACCTATATATCGATGTTTGTGACGCTGTCATGTGTTATATATCATACTTGTCAAACGAAATTTTGAATTTTCTGGAATTTGCAACTTCGTTTGTCATCTCATTCATCATTTTTTGCTTATTTGAGATATATAATAAGATAAGGCGATAAGCAAATATCGGTTCATTTGTTTCATACATTGTGCATACGAACTTTTCGGCGGGTCTTTTCGTTTCGCCATAGCGCCGTTAGTCACAAAGTGTTGTGTTACATGGCATGTGCAGTGTTATAGCCTGACAAAGAAGCAGTTATTGCGAAAACAAGTGTGTCAATCACATTTCGACTGATATCTGATATCATATGGACAGACAAGCACGAAGATAGCACTGTGCATATTCCAGGATGCTTTTGGCCAAAGAAATTGGTAATTAACTGCCACTTACTTCAGAGGGTAAGTAACCTTGTTTTTACTTCTTTTTATTTATTATTGCTGCTACTTGCAGCTTTGCTTACACATACTTGTATACCAAATTTTATCCACATCCATTCGGCTGTTAGCTGCGTACATTTTCTAACTTAATTTTTAAATCAAACTTCTAGAAGATTTGTTTTGACGTGACAACGTCTTATAAATTGGTTTGCCGGGTGACACTTCAAGAAACTGCGTTACGCTCCGCTCACGTTATGCGCTCACAATGAGAGCGAGTGAGAGGCACGCGTCCCGCCTAAGAGCGAGAGAGACAGACATAAAAAGTGAAAGGCACGCGTCTTTCATCCTTCTTCCTACTTTACGAATGAATATTCACATTAAAATTATTTTACCACTCAAAGTCGTTGTCACGTAAAACTTTCGCCCGTATACCGACTTTACAGGCAACCAATTTTTTTTATATATACTAGTAATTGTAACATAATTGAAATTATTAGTTTATCTGAAGTGCAACTTCCACAAGAACGCCTTCCAAAGGACTAGGTTTTTTTCTAAGTTTGATATTTAGGTAAATACAAATACCTATGGTATAAGAAAAACATAATACTTAATAATATCTTGGAACATCTTACATGTGGTCAACTGATCCCAAAGTAAGTTGTTTTTAAATACATTTAACAGAAAAATTACACACAGGCACAACAAATCATTGATTTCATTTCACGAAGATTTTTCCTAGATGGGAATTGAACCCTTAACCTCCAGCTTAGTAGCCGGGATCACTAACAACTAGACCAGGTCAGTCTGGCCTACTTTTAATTGTATGATACCTATTTTGCTCTCGCCTTTAGAGTAGTGTAATTAATATCTTAGCATTTTCCTTGTTAAGATCTCAATCTGAATCCGATGAGCAAAATGTTAAACTGATCATCAATCTGTACAAAAGCTTAATAATGAATTATGTAGGTCATGTAACTAGATAGATATACAGGGTGGCGCTACCAGGCATAGCGTACAACATTCTGAAGCCTTGTACCAAAAATCAATTAAATCGGTGCAGTAGTTTAGCCACAATATCGATTTTAAGTTCCGCAATTTTTGCACATGCTTTGAATTCCACAAAGCTGATACAAAACGGTCAACGACCCTACATTGCACACCCCGACTCGACGCCGCGCGAGGATTCCCGCATATAATATGTATTAGATTACTGACTGATGCACTTGGTTGGGACTTTGTTTTAATATTTTTACCCATAGATGTATGGCACTTCAAATTGCTCCCAACATTAAATATTCTTTAGATATTGGGAGCACTAGGCAGCGATAGCCTAGTGGAGATACTAACAGACTACCACGCAGAAGGTATCAGGTTCGAATCCATGGCACGCACCAATTGCTTTTCGAATTTAAGTGCATATTCAATTGTTAAATATCGCTTGCTCCATGCCTCGGAGGGCATGTTAAACCATCTTTCCCGGCTGTCATGAAGATCTTTGACAGTCGTTAAGGGGAGTCAGTCCCCTTAAATAAACTGATACCGGTCTAAACCATGGAATATCGCTATCCCTTTGGGTTGCGCAAGTCAGACGGCTGTTGCTCTGTGCAAAAGTTGTTTAGACCAGTAATGGGACCCCTGACTCCAAGGCGTGAAAGTCTTGGATGCAACCAGGATAGTGCTAGGGCGATTATGATTGAATATTCAGTAGATTAGTTACAATAAAATTAAATTAATGTCCATTTATTTTTGGGTATTTCAGATGACATCAATTTTTATGATCATTTCGATCCATCATGATCATCTACTCAAATAAATGAAGAAATGCAAATGTCGGCATCTGGAGACCAATGTATGTTTTACTTAATTCTTTTTTGTACATTAAATTATAACTGTAAACTCTTTCTCCTAATTATTTAAGATTGAATTTGCTAGTACCTAAGTACTTTTTATGATTAGAATTATTTGTGGCTTCTGCTGGATCCATCTTCCATATCGTTACATTAGTATAAGATATGGCCAGTAATTTAAAAATTGAGTTATCTCAATCTGAAAGATAATATATTTGCAGTTTTTGGATAATTACACAAGTCATGTTTTGGCTGTTTTAGTTTAAACTGTTTTAAATTAGCTCTTTTAAAAATAGATAAAAAGTATTTGGTATCAGCAGCTTCAGATATATATCTATTTATATCATCCTCCTAAAGAAGCGTTCATAGCCTGCACTGGCTTGTCATTCGTAATCGGTTGACAAAGTTAATCAACGCTTGCACAGTCGGATGGGTGACCGCATGGGACATTGACTTCTAAGCGCTACCGGACTGTCGATAAAAGGCTTTTGATCCCAGTTCTTTTCTCAGGATGAGAATCCGCGAAGAAGGGCGTCGTTAGTAAAGGCTTCGCCATTAGTTTTGAACGACTGATTAAGCCAGTCTCCAGTTTTTAACAATTCCCGCATTATCAATAAATCCTGTGTCGCGGGGGACTTTACAAACATACAACCAATATGGACACTATGCACACCCAGACTCGAAACAACAATTTATGTATCACACAAAGGGTTGTCTCGTGTGGGAATCGAACCTACGACACTCGGCGCAGTGTCAAGTGGCGAGGCGGCCGCTTAAACCACTACGCCAAACGTGCAGTCAAAGTTGGCTGCGACATAGATATTAGATGCATATTAATGAATGAATAAATAAGAAATTTGAGTAATAAATAATTTTATAAGGCATTTAATAACAATATAATAGGCTTTGAGAAGTAGTCTCTTTGCTGCATTATCAATTATGTTTAACTTAAATTTAATATACTTAATAACAAAATAGCAACCAATAATAAATAGATAATGAAGGTAACATCATTCATAATAGTTTAATATATTTTTTCATGTTTTTTACAGATTGAACATTTTAGATAGCAGGACAGAACCTGAATATCTTACATGGTAAACATGGAAGGACAAGATGTTATAATATGCTTTAGACAGCAAGTCGCGGTACACTAGGGTGCTGCCAAAATTAAGCGCTCATCATGTGATCTCAAAGCAAATAAAAAGAAGAGGCTGTGATATACGGATGTTACAGACATACAGGCAGACAGACATGGCATTTTATTTGCTTTCAATTTAAAGTCAGTGTAGCTATGCAAGGTCTTATTTGAGCATCTGCCATGATCAAATACAATAATGCTTTAAGTAAGTATATTTGATTGTGTTATGTACTAATTACCTAGTGGAGAGAGCGACAGACTGCCACACTGAGGGTCTCGGGTTCGAATCCACGGCGCACACCAATTTTACAAAGTTACATGTGTATTAAATTGTTAATTGTCGCTTGCTTATCGATGAACGAAAAGATCGTGAGGAAACCTGCATGTCTGAGAGTTCTTCATAATGCTCTCGAAAGACATGCGAAGTTTGCCAACTCGCATTTGGCTAGTGTGGTGGACTATGGCCTTATCCTTCTCATAGTGAGAAGAGGCCCGTACCCAGCAGTGGGCCAATATAATCATATACAGGACTGATAATTATGATAGCTGCTAATGGTCCGAGTTCAACTCACGCGCAGCACTGAATTTACCAAGTTAAGCGTGTATTAAATGAATAATTGTCGCTAAAAAATTATAACATACTTGAGGTTTGAATCAAGCGTTCTGGGTTCAATATCCTCATTAACTCGTTGAACGCCGATGCACTGATCAGTGCGAGACATAATAGATTTGTATTGTGTCTAGTATTGCGGTATTCAAGAGGTTCAGCAATACATGAAATGTGTAAATAGTTAAACTGAGTCTGGGTATTCTTTGCGTTCATTAATTGCATGTTTGTAGAGTATCCCGTGGTACAGGATTGTTACTAGTGGGGCAGTTGTTGTTTATATAAGATAAAAAACGTGAGAGTGTTCTTTACTAATCTACAATAATTAGAGTGCTAATATGGTTCTGACAAAACTACAATTTTTCAACAAGTCCATTAGATAAACATGTATACGTAATGAATTATATTTAATAATGAAAACTCTTTTCTTTACAGGAATCGAAAGCAATCGTACAATGACTGCAACTGTTGAGATTGTTCTTCGATTATTGGTTCGACAACGTGAACGGTTTACCCGGCTCAAAACGTTGTTAATAAAGAAGCGCTGACAAGTCGACATTTAAATTCTTGGCAAAGAATCATAAGAAAATAAAAAATATGAAATTTATGGTAGAAACCAGTAAATTGACAATCAAAACAGTAAAACCACGTTTAGCAGGTGTAAAATGCTTATGTTTTCCTATTGCTTACCTACGGTTGTATGCCTCAAAGGATGGGTCACCAGAGGGTCTAGTACGGGTTTTACACTCGATCGTCATGGTGGACGATAGCCTAGCCGACGGGAACAATTTCCATACATTTTCTAACGGAGAGTAGCGATCGATAGAGTCCGCTAGGGGGCGCATTTAGAAAATGTATGGAAATTGTTCCCGACGACTAGGCTATCGTCCACCGTGACGATCGAGTGCAAACTCTTACTAGACCCTCTGGTCACCACCTAAGGAAGTTTTATTTTTGGCAGAATCAGACATTTAATTATTCTTTTAAATCATTAGTTTTATCAAATTTATTATGCCCACACTTTCAGTATTGTAATTGTGAAAAGGATGATGGGAAATTTTACATTTATAAGTTTAAATTACTTGTTTAGGAATAAAGAAACAAATAAAGAAAATATGGCAAGTGAAACTTTTGTCTCGCCATCCTCTTTACAAAAAAGTGTGTGAATTATTAGAGCAAATATTGATGAAAAAATTAGTTAACAGAGTTCTGCACAGGAAGGCGGCTATTTGTGCATAAAAATAAACAGAGAGTCTAGTATGAGTTTTATACACAATTGTCACGGTGACGATAGTCTACGGTCTACGGGAACAAATTCCATACATTTTTTAAGTGTGCCCCCTAGCGGTCTCTACCGATGGCTACTATCCGCTAGGGGCGCTTTTAGACAATGACTGTATGGAAATGCATCCCGTGGAATAGTCTATCGTCACCGTGACGATCGAGTGCAAAACTCATACTAGACTCCCAGAAACATTTCAGTATTCCCGGTTGGATGCAAAACGTACCATGCTCAAATTGGCAAAATCTATGAAAGTTATTTGAAGATTGCATGTGTCAAAAATATGTACTTAATTTTTTTGTGGTATAAATGCCTTTTGTTGTGGCTAACGCATCGAACAATCGATTCGATTGATTTGAAATACATAAATGATACAAGCTTTGTACAAAATATGTATAACATGTATCTCAAATCTCGAAATTGATGGAAAGATCGAATATTGAGCCCGCCGCCGCCAGTCCCAACAAATGAGGAATCTGTTCTTCTACATAAAACTATAAGCCTTGTACAAGCATGATGCAAGTTTAGCATAACCGTCATTCGGCCTAATTTGTTTTGGAATAGCATATATTATTTATTAATCTAATAATCATATGCCATAATTTTATTCAGCTTAATTATTCTAGGTAGGCATAATATTTGTGTAATGTAAAGTAACAATAGGTTAAGCCGCCAATATGTTTCTTAAACATTAATTTACAAATGTAAACATTTCATTAATTCACAACATTTCATATACTCAATACTTTATTTGCATTTCCAAATGTTTACTTAGGTGGTAAATAAGTACAATTCAGATCATTGTGAACCCTTTCGGGCACAGCAAGTGTAGAAGAGAGGGAGAAAAGTAATTTCCATAATTAAGAATGTAAATTATAGTTATATTCTATTAGTTTTATGATTATATAATTGTAAGCGTCCTATCAGTTAAGTAATTATTAATTGAATAAAAACATTTGCCCAACAAAAAGTTTTTAACTATCTTTGTAAATATATGTATTTTGTTTTCTGATTTTATTGCATGTGTTAATTTTTTATATATCATATGGGCTAGACGAGTGCATAGTTAAGTTAGACGTCAGTAGATTTAATCTATTTTTATGGCGGTATGTATATTTTAAGTGTATGTTTTCTTTGTGTGTAAAATTCTTGGTGTTTGTGTACAAATTTGCATGTTTAGGATAATAAGTTATCCTGTGTAAAATTTGTTAATTTCAATGTTTATAGTTTTATTTAAATAATTATGTCCCTACTCGCTTTAGCATATTGTGGAAGCAGTCTGCACTCATAATTGCAGGGGCATTTAGCATGTTTCACTTATTTTGAATCTTTTTACTATTGCTTGTTGTTCATTGTGTTGGTGTTCATTGTAAACGGAAAATAAATTATGCTGAATTTTGTAATGCCAATGTAAATTATGCTAATGTATTTATTTATGCTAATCATTTGTAAACCTAACATATGCCATACAATAAATACGAAATACATATGTATTAAAATTGATACAGAAAAACAACGATAATAAAGTAATTAAAACTAAAATTTTGTTTCATTAATATCATTTGGAATTAAATAGAATACCTAACTATATACGAACCGTGACGGCAGTGGTCACAGCACTAGTAACTAATTTGTCTATGGATACTAACGCCTTTCCATGTAACTTATTCCAACCCTAGCTATGCATAGTGGAGAAGAAATATAGATAATAAATATAGAAGGGCGATTGCAGCGCCAATAGAGACAACGTAAACTCCGGCCAATTTCACTGTTACATCTGGAGTTAGTGTGTACCATGAAGGTATAGATAAACATGGAGGCCACAGCTGGAACAAAGCCTTGAGTCAAATACCTACATTTCTCTATCTCACTCTCTGTGGTCTGACCTCTCATTTTAGCGTGGATTTAGTATTGCTATCTTCTTATTAAAATCTCCGAGTAAGCTCTTAAAAAGAGCCGACATATTAAGCAAATCAGAAGTTTACACGGTCAATTAATGTGTATTTAAATCAAGAGTTGAAATCCAATCACTTGTTAAAACTCCCAATATTGTAGGTCTCGAACACTTATAATCATGGTTGGCGAGACAGTGAATTATAATCCCATTGCCTAAGGATTTGGTAATGTGGCAACATTGGCCACCATATGTCAAGTAAATCTTGTCAATATGGCAGTGGTTGGTTGAAAAGAGATGGTATGACCACAGTGAGCGAGATAGCGATACATCATTTGAGCTTCAAGTAGGTATTCGGAGTGCGGTCTCCATGTTTATCTATAACTTCATGGTGTGTACACGGTCGTTGCAGCTCATACAAAAAAAATCTATGACGGTCGGTATACCAGTATATCTGTATAATCTATGGTCGGTATAAAATAATTAGTTCTTAAAAACATCGAGAGATGGCTCTTAAATAAATATATATTATTTTTGTTATGGCAATACTAAATTGTTGCTGTTAATGTTCGTCTCATTTCACGCAAAAATTCTACCGGTATTGATATGGTATTCAGCTATCTATTTCAAAACAGAAAATTTATTGCGTGCTAGCACACGTAAATTTATAAACATTTATACAAAATTTACAAAGGTAAATATGATGGATAGCAAACTACTCGCCTATTAAGAGGCATAAAAGGCTGTGTATATGTTACCGTAAAAGCCCGAAGTACGGTAAATCTTAAGATTGCCCAGTAAATCCTAAGATTTACCAGCATGAGTTGAAAAATGACACAATTTTAGTTTCATAATTTGGATGTACAGAGTGGTTAATGAAATGTAGTCTAAATGTCATTATGACATTGTCAAATTATGTCACATGTCATTCATTTGAATGTTCGCTAAGTACAGTACTCGCCAAACTTTATGGCCGCTCCGAACCTAGCCGCATTGCGCTGCGCAGAACACAAAATCAGGTATCAGAGGGACGTACGCGGGGCGTGGAGGCAGGGCACGCCCGCGCGCGCTGTCTTCCACCCGCTAGCGTCCTCGCCTCCCGCGCGTTAGTGTGAGTGTGCTACGTTCGTACACGACTCACATATTCGCTGAGCTCTGAGAGTATCGTCGCGTTCAGAATAGTTTCATAGTGTTACTTCTTTATTGTTTCTCGTTGCTATCGTTGTTTCTTGTTTTTATTTGTACTGATATAGTTACCATTTTCATTGATCATGCCTTGCGGTCGTTTTAATGTTTTACGTCGCCAAACTCGGAAAATGGTGTTTGACGTATTAATGTTTATGAAGAAGAAAAGAAGTTTAAGCTTAAAAGTCCCTTCACCTAACTGAATTTACATTACTCGAATTTGATTGAATATGTAATTAAACAATATAATATAGCTAATCTAACAACGTAACTGAAGATTTTAATTTTCAATAATTATAAATATATTTTCTTGGTTATGACATGTCCACCTGACTGTACCATGCGCAAGTTCGTACCGATGGCTACATTCAGAGCGGCCATAAAGATTGGCGAGTACTGTACTGGTTTGCCGGTAAGTGTTTATGGCAAGCACATGTGGAGCGTTTAATTTGTTTTCTTAGGCTGAATCACTAAATTTTGGTGTTATTTTCTGTGTCAGTTTCGTGTCTGTGATTGTTTTTTTTTGTTGTGTGATTATTTGTTCTTGGTTACCTGTTTGGTAAGTATATTTGCGTTTTATTGCGGCATGTGGGGAGGTCGCGACCATGGAAGTTGATTTTGAATTCCATGGTCGTCCGCCCGATCCTGGCACGTCGCAAAATAACTCCAACCTACCCCAACAAATTCTTACTACAAATCCCTCCCAGGACCTATTCCCGTATTCCCCAGGCTTATCCGTCCCGTTATCGTCCTTTGAGAACATTGAAAACCGTGCCCGTAAGCGCATTGTTGACAGTGATGGCCCTCTCCCTCCAAAAAAACCAAATAACAATGACCTGACCCTAGCGTCCCCTTCTTCCTACAGTCGGACTCGATATTCGACAAGGGACTCAGCTCCATTTGTAGTACATGCCTTATTTAAGTCTGATGATACTTTCTCTGGTACCACCATCCACCCGGTGAAGTTTGGCCAGCTGTTGCTGAAACTGAACATTAAAAATATTCTCCCCGATGGAGTCAAAAAAGTAGGCCGAAACAAGATCTCTGTTGAGTTTAAAACTGCAGAAGATGCAAATGCATTTCTAAATAACTCTGAGATACTCGCTAAAGGTTATGTTACCTCAATTCCAAGCTACAACATAACAAGAATGGGTGTGGTAAAAGGGGTCCCTATTGAGTGGTCTGAAGAGGAGATTGCTGAGAACCTAAAATCCCCCTGTCCAATTCTTAAGGTTAGGCGACTCAACCACAAGGTTATAACTGAAGGATCTGCAGAATGGAAACCGACTCCCTCGGTAGTCATCACTTTTGATGGTCAATCCCTGCCCAAGCGTGTTTTCTGTTGTTACAACTCCCTTCCGGTGGATTTATACCAATTCCCTACCATTCAATGTTACGGGTGTTGTAGATTTGGGCATACCAGATCCAAATGTCGTTCCAAACCTCGGTGTTTCCGCTGTGGTGAGGAACACTTTGGTGATGGTTGCTCCGTGGAGGACATTGTCTGTCTGTATTGCACTGGTCCACATTTTGCTACCAGTAAGGATTGTCCAGAATTCATAAGACAGAAGAATATTAAGCTTTGTATGGCTGAGGAGTGCTTGTCTTATGAAGAAGCTTCCAAAAAGTTTTCCCCCTCTTATAAGTCATATGCTGCTGTTTCCTCATCACTCCCCCCTACTCTTTCTCAGTCCCCTAATTTCAATAATCTCACTCAATTACCTTCCAGCCTTAAATCTCTTCACCAATCCCCTAATGTTATTTCCTACAGAAAAACCACTTTCTCCAAACCCAAGCCCCGTCCTCAACTTTCGCCTGGTTATGACCGCAGAGCTCATGAAAGCATTCTTAACAATTATTCGTTTAATCCTTCCACCAATGGTTGTGCTCTCAATAACCCCTCCCAATTAACTGTTTCTTCTAATGACCCTGTTACCATAGAAATTAATAATTTATACTCTTCTCTTTCCTCTTTTCTTTTAAAAAATAGTTTACTGGACAATGTTGCCAATGAATTTGTAAACCTCATTAAATACCGTAATTATGGCCCTACATTGCCTACAATGGAATGTCAGGAGCGCCATACCAAAAAGACATGAGATTTCCCATCTTATTAATATTTATAAACCTGCAATTATTGCCTTAGCTGAGACTTGGCTTCGGCCAACCCAAACTTTTAATTTTTCAGGATATAGCACATTCCGTCATGACCGTCCTGATGGTTATGGTGGGGCTGCTATCCTTGTTAGCAACTTATTCCCTTCCTCTCCACTTTCCTTACCTAGTCATGGGAATGAGATTGAGGCTGTTGGAGTTAACATCCTCGGTATCAATTTTATTTCCATTTATATTCCTTCCCCAAATACTACAAGTTTTCAGTTTCTCCACAACATCTGTGCTCTTTTTAATCCTATTATTCTGCTAGGAGACTTTAACTGACACCACAGTCTATGGGGCTCTGTTCACTGTGACAGTGCAGGTAATTAATTGGTTGACTTAATAGATGACAGAGGATTATTTGTCCTGAATGATGGGTCGGCAACACGCATACCAAGAATTGGTCAAGTTAAGAGTTGTGTTGATTTGTCTCTAGGTTCCTCCAATCTTTCTGCCCAGCTGGACTGGAAGCGTCTAAATTTATGTTATGGCAGTGACCACTATCCTATTAGCATTACTTTAGTTAGTAGGTCCCTACCCCAGAGAGACAATAATCCCATTTTGAAATACAGATTGGCAGATGCTGACTGGGATCTGTATAATCAAATCATGCAGGACAAAATTCCCTCCCTTCCTAGTGTTTCTAATACCAACATCGATGACTGTTTATTGCAATTTTCCGAGTGTATTTCTTCCGCAGCCGAGGCTAGCATTCCTCATAAGAATGCAGCTACAGGTAAGTTAGCCTCTCCCCCCCTGGTGGGACCGGGATTGTACTCAAATCATCAAAGCCCGAAATGCTGCTGAATTAACTTATGTTAACAGCATGACATTCCAAAATTTGATTGAGTATAATCGGACGGTTGGTCGATCGAGACGCCTTTTTAAAAGGAAAAAAAGTGAGGGCTGGAAAAAGTTTTGTGCATCCCTTTCTCCAACAACCCCTTCTACCTTTGTGTGGCAGAATTTTAAGAAGTTTAGTCGCGGCTGCTCCCCTGTGAAATATTCTCCAATCTCTCCAGATTTGGCTTCTCTCTTCTTTAATAAACTTGCTCCTTTCTTTGTCCCTTTACAGGATGAACTCCCGCTGTCTACAGATACTGCCTCCAATGACCCTTTAGATGCTCCTTTTACCTTACAGGAGTTGGATGCCGTCCTCAAGTATGTTCGTGATTCCGCCCCTGGAGTCGATGGTTTCCCTTACTCATTTTATAAAAGGGTTAGCCCTCAGAGCCGCGAATTCCTTTTAAACTTAATTAATACCTGCTTCACTCTTAGTTATATTCCGAACATATGGAAGACACAGCTGATCATTCCCATTTTAAAACCCGGTAAATCTCCTAACTCCCCAGACCATTTCCGGCCAGTCGCGCTGTCGCCCGTGCTTTGTAAAATTTTCGAGCATCTTATTAAAAACAGACTAGAGTGGCATGTTGAAAACCAAGGCCTCCTAGCTGATTCTCAATATGGTTTTCGTAGGGGTTCTAGTACCATGGATAGTATCAGCATCCTGATGACAGATATTCGAATTGCATTTAGCAAGAATGATTCGGTGCTTGCTGTCTTTTTGGATATTTCAGCAGCTTACGACAATGTCCTTCTTGCTGTACTCAGAAGTAAGCTACGTCAGCTGAGTATACCGCCAAGAATGCTAAATTGTATCTGCAACCTCCTTTCAGACCGTAAAGTCAAGTTACACTGTTCAGGAGATAATATTGGACCGCGAACTGTTTGGCGCGGTCTTCCACAAGGTTCGGTATTGAGCCCTCTACTATATTTACACGTCAGATTTACATAGGTCTCTCAACATCGACTGTCAAATACTTCAATACGCCGATGACATATGTTTATATTTACAGAAAGCGTCAATTGCGGATGCTCAGGAATCCATGCAGATATCCCTCAACTCCCTAAACCATTGGCTGAACTCCCATGGACTCTGTCTTTCACCTGCTAAAAGCTCGGCTGTAGTCTTCTCTCGTAAGAGAATACTTCCAAGGCTTCATCTCGAGATTGAAGGTTCTCCCATAAAGTTCGAGGACAATGTCAAATTTTTTGGTATTATCTTAGACTCAAAACTATCTGGCGCTTCTCATATTAATTATGTTGAAACCAAATTAGAGAAAAATCTAAACATGCTTCGTGCGCTTGCGGGTGTTTGGTGGGGAGCGCATCCTTTCACCCTTAATCTCATTTACAATGCAACTATCAGAAGTCTATTAGATTATGGTACATTTTTGCTGGAACCCTGCAGTAAAGTTGCAATGGCTAAACTAGACTCCATTCAGTCGAAGAGTCTACGCATAGTTTTAGGCTGCATGAGATCCACACCAATTAATGGTCTTCAAGTAGAGAGTGGTGATCCCCCCCTTTACCTGCGCAGGCAATTACTTGCAGACAAATTTGTTTTTAAAAGATTTTTTATAAACAACCACAATATTCTTCCCAAACTTGCCCACTTAGATAATCTTCTGGACCAGAGTGATTACTGGAGACACAAGGATCCCCCCTTATTTTTAAACTCCTATAGAAAGATCCGGCTAAAACAAGAAGCTGTTAATATTCAACAGTGTTCCAAAATTCCTCTCTATTATTCTCCATATAAAGCCTTAATTTACTATCCAAATTATTTCATCACTGCCCTGAATAAAGATTCTCATCAAGTCAATGCTTTTTCTACCCTGGTTGAAGCTCATTGGAGCGAATACCATAAATTTTTCACGGATGCCTCAAAGTTGTCTCCAGATGGTAAAACAGGCATTTCAGTATTCTATGAAAACTCAAAAATTATCCTCCAGTTTCAATGTCCCCCTGAATCTTCTGTGGTTACTGGCGAGTGTATAGGCATTCTTGAAGCATGTTTATTTATCCTTTCTCATGATGTCATTTCTAAGGCTGTAATTTTTTCAGACTGTAAAAGTGCCCTGGAGGCTATCATTAAAAATCCTTTCAGGAATAACATTCATAGCCCTATTATCATGGCAATTAGGAACTACTTGCATTCATGTGTTGAGAAGGATATAGAGGTTGTACTGGTATGGATTCCTGGTCATTCTGGCATTACTGGCAATGATGATGAGTATGCCAAAGTGGCTGTTAATAGTAGCTTGGTTGATCTTAAATACTATTCCATCCAAGTTTATGACTTACTGCATACATGCAAGGTAGATTTGCACAACTCCTGGCAGTCTTTGTGGTCTGAGTCAAGTAAAACAAAGGGCTCTTTGTATGCCTCAATCCAACCTGACATTCCAATTAAGCCTTGGTTTTATAAATTCAAAAAGACTCCTTAACTCCTTTCGTAACCTCCGTTATTTGCAGAATCCGCCTTGGCCATTGCTGCTCCCCTGTTTTCCTACATAAGATCAGAGTTCGTGACAATTCTTTGTGTGAATGTGGCCTAGATGAGGGTACCCTGGACCATATATTTCTTAATTGCCCATTAAAAAAAGCCTTCCCATTAGAACAACTTGTATCCAAATTAAATATTCAGTACCCAGTTAATGTACGCCACCTCTCTTCCTTCTTTCCAAATCCTATAATAATTTGTGCTTTTATTAAATTTATGTCTATTAACACAATAAAACTATAATATGTATTAGAATTTTAATTGTTTGTCTTATTGTATATCAATTATTGTATTAACTAACATCTGTAACTGTGATCGTCTTTTGTTTCAGGCTCGAATCTAACACCACAATAATTAGTATGGTATATCAATACTGCCTAATGCTTCGTTGCCCATAAGTGTTCCTAGTCATTACACGACACTGGCAGAAATTGTCGAAAAGTTGTCGACAGATTGCCATTAAAAAAAAAAAAAAAGTACTGGTTTTGCTGAGGATTTCGTTTAATGTGTTATTTTGTGGATTTTCGACGAATTTTGCTTTTTCCTTGGACACCGATATATCTGTTTTAATTTATTGACCCGGGGGCTCTACTTTGGACTTGATTTTTGTCTCCGATCTGGTGTTGACGCAATGACATCTCCGTTTAAATGTTGTGTTCGGAATTGCACTACAATACCTATAGTCGTATTTTTATTAGACGAAGTCAACTGACGTTTACTGTGTTGTCAGTTTATGGTGAATTAAAAATAGTGTTGTGACAAAGTGAATGATTGAAAAAACTCTTGAATGAATGAAATTACATCGATTGTCTAGTGAATAGTTAGTGTGCCGAACGGCCGATATTGGGTACGGTGTTCGAGTTTTCGAAGACTACGTTCCTATAGTATTTACCTATACTGACCGAGTGTTTTAAACATTAAGGAAAACATTGCGAGGAAACTTGTAAGACTTCTATTTTCAATACATCATGAAGTTGAAACTATACAGGTTGTAACAAAACCCATCACCAAGCCGAAGTTTACTCGTTGTGGACATCATGCCAAGTCATACTAACCAAAAATAATACCTGAGAAACGATTTTTTTTAAGTTTTCACATTTTTTAAACCGTAATTTAAAGCGCGCGCATGCAATGCTCGAAATATCTACCTATCCATGGGGTCATAGGGCATCTAGCGAACATCTTGGTGGGGTAAATGCATCGATTTTGTACTTAATTAGAAAAATTCCATACTAACTTTGAGCCTCAATATCTCCTGAACCAGTAATTTCCCAGGTATGGTGCTGAAGTAAAAAATGTTCGTAGTGATTGGTACATACAACATGGGATTTCAGTTTTCGTTAAGGGTCTTTTTACACTCTGTAGATGTATAAAATATAACAATTTATACTACTTACATAACTACTAGTAACTTATATCAGAGCACTTTTATTGTAATATAGAAATAATATTCTATTATAGTTTGAAATGATTAACTATTCACACTCAATGTTCGTTCATCTGATTGAACGAGAACTAAACGCATCACTATTACTTTAAATATGACAACATTATTTTCCAAAGTGACATTAGCTAGGTACCAGCGTTGCCAATTTAGCGACTTTGTCGCTAGATTCAGCGACATTCCTACGTTAAAAGCGACATTTCATTTTCTTTTAGCGACAATAAAAATCTATCGACTTTTCTGGCGACTTATCAGATCAACGTCACTGATAGCTAACTTTGTAAACACAAGCTACATTGCTGCCAACCTCATAGCTATTTATGACTGGTTTTGTAATCTGAACTATAGAGTTCAGATTACAAAACCAGTCATAACGCATAGATTTAAAATCGGATATTGTATATTGTTTTGTGTTAGCTGCCTTTGCCGCTCAAGTACTTGTATTTGATTTTCACTAGGTACCCGATCTGGCTCCGTGCGATTTCAGATATTTCTCTTCGTATTCAAAATGCGCCTAGTTTCTTGTTGAAATACAATAAATATTGTTCTTGTTAGTAACATTCAAAACTTAATCAATATTACGACGTCCATGAAAACCAAAATGGGTTACAAAATAATTTAGCGGGTCTTAATCGCGTAAACTACTTTACTTATTTAAGACGAGCGAAACGTCGGAAATAAATATGTATTTATACCTTAAATAAATAAAAATTACGCGATTAAGACCCGCTAAATTATTTTGTATGATGATGATGATTATTACAAAATGTGTTATTACCAAGAAGTTTATAGGTAAAACTGGAGGCCAAACTATATGTGTGTATATGTACTTGAGGACAGATTTTGTGAACTCAAGTAACCTCAGATGTGCCTACCGGTGATACTATGCTCCTTGTTGCCAACGCGCATTGAATTTTATGTTATCATCAGTTACGAATTTGCTAACGAGATCTAGAGACTTTTGGAACTAAATTCATTTAGCGACATCTAGCGACTTTTCATTCTACCTCTTAGCGACATTTAATTAGGTCGAGTTGGCAACACTGCTAGGTACTGTCAGGTGGCTTCGTCTAAATAAAAATACGACTATACGTGGTAAGTTTGAGACAAATATGTTGTGTATTCTTAGAAAAAACATTGTAGAACAAAGATTACAAGGTTTCTTCATTTGCAGGTAAAGATTGCAATGTAATATTCTATTGCATTCATTTCCCGATCCTAACAAAGACCATGGCAGGTTTGAAACTTGGCTCTACTCAATTGCGGGAGATGTCCTGGTTTTGGATAGCCAATTTGTATTTAAAAACAGAAAAGTGTGTCACAAACACTTTGAAACTAAATACCACACAAGGAGCTCAAGACTAAGCGCTAATGCAGTTCCTACTCTGCACTTAAAAGGTACATAATTTTGTAAAATTATTGTTATATTCTGCATTCGAACATTTGTTATTCAAATGGGTTGTGTTTAGAAACGTGCTGCCTCGATAGACGAAAAGTGAGGATATTAAGGGGTTCTGGGGGGTCTTCTCATACCTATGCAACACAATTTTCTTGCCGGAAACGCCGTTTTATATAAAAAAATACGAAAAAAATCTTAATTTTTAGGTTAGGTTAGTGTAGTAGGACATTTTTTTAACGCAAATTTGGAAAAAGGAAATATACCAAAGGTAAATATACCCTTATTATATATAATTTGACTTATTATGCAGACAGGACTTAGTCTCAGAACCGACACGGGACACCCCAACCCCACGTAGTGTTGTGGTCCCTACCCCTAGAGTGTTTTTTATAAATGCGAGAGCTTTTAGCGGGAGCACACCCGGAGTCAGACTCAGTTCACAGTACAAAACACACACAGTACCTAAAAAAAAGTGCCTACTACACTAACCTAACCTAAAAATTAAGAATTTTGTCATAGTTTTTTTTTATAAAACGGCGTTTCCGGCAAGAAAATCGTGTTGCATAGGTATGAGAAGACCCCCTAGAACCTCCTAATATCCTCACTTTTCGTCCATCGAGGCAGCACGTTTCTAAACTTTAACCATTCAAATTTCTAACTATATAACGTCTAACTATACAAATTTTATAATTAATATTTAATTATATCATGTCCTTTTTTAAATTCAGTTTATTAAACTGGTTTCATATTAAGTATAATAACTAAATATACCTATTATCACTATTACTAACTAAATATACCTATTATTTTGGAAATAAATGTGGTCAAAAGATCTACTGTTCAAAATATCTCAAGATTGTTTCACAGATTTTTATATTTAATGAACTAAATCCACAAAGTAATAAGCACCAATGGTTTATTCAACTAGAATTAATTAACCTAAGATTGGTTCAGGCAAAGAACTATTCATCTAATGTTGATTTATCTGTGGTCAATATTTGTATTAGAAAGATAAGAAAACACAACAACATGTTGATAATATTAAGTTTCATTAATTAGGTTAAATATTAGGATTTCTTGTGTCCCTGCAACCAGAAATGCATAAAGCCTTATACACACCAAAGAAACACTACTCACCACTACAGAAATAAATCTAGTACTCAGTATTAATTAACGATAGAACAGTTGTCAAATAGGTATTTCTTATTCAGTTATAATATAGTTTAATATTGTTCGCGACAGACATTAAAACTATGACAGTGAATAGTGTATTCGAAACCGCGAGTGAAAATCGTATAAAATCAGTGTTATCTAATCGTGCGGTACACCGGGTTCGGTTCCCGGACGTGTCAAAAACGTTAAAAAATAGCTAAAATAGTGTAAATGGCTAGATCGTTAATATAAAACAACTATGTAATACATGAACACTAGTCTTAAACTTGTGCTAACTGTAGGGACCTTAGATATCGATCATAAATAGCGTTATCAGTAGTGACAGATAAGAGTTAATACTTCATAAAACAGCTGTTTGTTTACATATTCGTTTTATAGTTTTATAAGTGTTTTTTGGCTTCATATAGGCTTGAAATCATGTCTAGATACTTTTTTATTGCTAGTTATTACCTTATATAGTTAAAATAAGCATAATAACAAACATTCGTATGTTTATCATAAATTTTGTTGATAGTATTTTATTTACTTAAGAAATTCTGTAATTTTCTTATGATTCATAAGTAATCAACTAATCATGTAATAGGTTCGAATTGAATAAAGATATTTTCATGGTGTTTGTTTTAATAGATGCCCCATATATGTAGTTGCACACAACGGCCTACCAAAATTATATATATAAATTTAGTATACAATAGTTTTTCAATAGAAAATATAGTGGGCGGGCCCTTGTGTGACAGCATTTTTTGGGAGTTTTTATGGAATAACTTAGTGACGCTAGTAGTTAGGTTTAGGTATTGTATACCGATAGATAGAACTTAATGAGACCTATCTAACGATGTATAGAACATGTATGTATGTATAATAGGAACGAATCATACGTAACATTTGTACTGTATTTGAAATAAAAATAAACGAAAGATTTTCTGTGCACGTGTTCGGTGCGATGGTCGTCGATAAGTTAAAGTTTCGAGGTACTTAAGCGACCACCAATTCGGCCAGTTCTTGGCGTCTCAACCACCATCTTGTAACCATCAAGCACCGAACACCTGAACAGCATCGCTCTCAACGTATGAAGATGTTTTATTTTTGAAGCCCCAATACATCAAAGCCATACAGTCCATACACATAGAAGAACACGCATCGTCGTAGGCACACGTCAGCAGCACATTACCAGCGCACTGTAGCGGACTAGCAAAGGTTCGATTCTTGGCATCCGTTACAAATATAATAAGGGTTTTATTATTTATATTTTCTCATACTGAAAAAAATCATGTGAATATTAAATAAATTATTGAATATTGTTTCTATTATAGATATTTAAGTAAAATTATTTATTATTTCTTTCTCAGGGATGCCCATTAAACCTCCATTATCAGATGTTACCAATGTGATGAGTTTAACATTTGCTGAGCCTTCCACATCTACAGGTAAGATAAATTAATTTACATGAAATGGTTAAAATAAAATATTAACCTCTACTAGGCAGTTCTTGGACTTATTTATAACAGACTTAATAAAAAGAGGTTATCAATTTGACCTGTTTGTGTATTAATATTTTCTGAAATGCACAGTTGTTGTATTACATTGTTAGTCTAAACCTGCTTCTAAACATGTGTGTCAAATTTCATAATTGTATGTATGTTTTTATATTTGTATGTTGTCCACACATCTCAAAAGGATCTCTAAGTCAGATTGTATTTTTTCGCTAATGCATATCAAAACAAACTATGTATTTGACTGATGAACTGCATTTATTTGATGAATGATTCAATATCTACTTTTTAGGTTTGGCCTCTAAACATTCATCATCAGATGTTACTAATGTGATGAGTTCAACATTTGCTGAGCCTTCCACATCTACAGGTAAAAATAATAACAACACATTTTTCCCTAAATGACACTGGTGTATGGCTACATCTAAAGTATATAAAACACCAATGTCTTGTCATTCAGTCCGGTCGACGACCGGTTGGCGCAGCGGGAGTTTAAGCGACTGCTAAGCAGAAGGTCGCGGGTTTGATTCCCGCACAAGTCAAACATTTGTGTGCATGAACATTGATGTTTGTCTTGGTCTGGGTGTTTCTATGTATAATATGTATGTATTTACAAAAAAAGAAAAGTAAATACGTACCTATGTTTATCCATTATCTAGTACCTGTAGTACAAGCTCTGCTTAGTTTGGGACTAGATGGTGTTGTGTGAATGTGGTAGAATATTAATATTATTATTGGCAGAGTCAACCTTATAGGTGGTAATCAAGTATACAGGATGCTGCTTCAAATCTGCTGCATACTTGATGGTGTATCTGATTGTGTATGGCTAGTATAAGCTATGTTTTCTATGTACCTTCAGGCTGGCTGTATGCTTGTTTGCCATATACATAACAAAGAAATACAATTATTATTTTGTGTGTATATATACATCATTGGTTTAGTGTGCTGGGTTCTTGGGTTGGATTCCAGAGTCGGGCAAATTACAGTCGGCTATATAAGTTGATACACATTTAAGAGGTTTTGAATCCCCTTAATGTCCACAATAATTATTATATTGAATATCTGACAGCATTTCGTGTGCGTAGTACTTAGTAAAGTGTTTGACTCTATTTTTTGGGGTTTCCTGTAAGAAAATTCTTAGTTGTAGCATGAAGTCTGGTAATATGCCCATTTTGCCATCAATAGGCTCGCCACCTATTTTGTAAGACTCAAATATAGCTGTAGAAATATGGGTGTGTAATATGAGTCTGCCTATCCCTTTGGGGACAAAGGCAGTTATGATGTTATGTACGTGTGTAAATTTATTTGAAGCTATATTTTGTACATTAGGGATCTGTACAAATAAAAAAATATTTATGTAGAGCTAATTTATTTTACTTGGTACCAAATAAGGCAAAATATATTTTTATATTTTCCAGATTCTGCCACGCATTTGAAGATTTCAAATGTGAAACCTATTTCTCTAAAGAAACCAGTTGCAGTATCCAACACAGGTATTTATATTTTTTATTAGTTAATACATTTGAAGCATTAATAGCTTTTTTATGTGAATATGTATGTATGTGTATGATTTTAATTTTTTGTTTCAGCTTCAAACATAGTTAATTTAAAAAAGAGCATCAAGAAACTGCAACAAAAGAAAGACAGTTATGCCACTAGGCTCAAAAAGGCACTAAAATTATCAGAAAATACAACTTTTCAAAAGTGTTTACAAAAGTTCACGACATTGGCAGCCTTATTTACTGTAATGCAATTCCGTGAAATTTCGAAGCCAAAAATGGGAAAAAGATTTACTAAAAAGGAAAAAAATCATGGCTCTCAGCATTTATAAACAAAAGGTCCAAAAGCGTACAGATGGCTTAGTAAAATTTTTATTTTACCTTCGCCAGCCACTCTGGGACGGCTTGTTTCTCGTGCTGGTCTGAGACCAGGAATTAATAAGAAAATATTTGAGCAACTCAAGAAAAGGGTACAGAGCATGACAGAAAATGAAAAAGTGTGTGTCATTTTGTTTGATGAAATATCAATAACGCCTCATTTTGATTTTAACAGAAAGAGAGACAGAATTACTGGCTTTATAAATAATGGACTAATGACCACGAAAAACATAGCAGACCATGCGCTTGTATTTATGCTACGAGGTTTAATGAAGAATTATAAACAGCCCTTGGCTTATACATTTTGCAGAGGATCAACTCCTAAAGTGGACTTAAAACTTTTAATTAAGAACATCATTCATGAATTACAACAATGTGGCTTAAATGTTCTGGCCACAATATGTGACCAGGGCACTACCAATGTAAGTGCAATTAATGAGCTGGTAGAAGAAACCAGAATAAATTACATTCGACGAGGACAAGAACTGAGGCATTATATTTTTGAAATAAATGGTCAAGAAATTATACCTCTTTATGATACACCACACCTAATCAAAGGCATAAGAAACAACCTTCTCATCAAAAATTTGAAGTGTGTGATAGAAGGTGAAGTAAAGATGGCGAAATGGGATCATTTAAAAATGCTCCACCATGAAAATCCTTCATATAACGGTCTACGCTTAATAAAAAAATTAACAGAAGCTCATGTTGACCCCAAGAAAATGCCCAAAATGAAGGTCAAAATGGCCACCCAGATATTTAGTTTCTCTGTTGCCACTAGTATGGTATACTATGTATGGGATACCTAGCCAGTAAGTAATGTTAATAATGTTATATGTTTCTGAGCTCTTATGACATTTGGTGGGTTAACTATTACACATGTATACATGTGTAATAGTTATAAACTCATGAGTTTATAGCTAAGTGAAACCTCATACTTGAATATAAGACAGACAAGCTGGAAACTTTCTTTTTATTGCTTTCTTCAGTGGTACTCGTATTTGTGGCTCATACACATAGCTCTGTTTACTTAGCATTACAGAAGCATTGCCAAATAAACACAACCAAGTTGCTGCCTACCGGAAGGATGAGGAGATGGGAAAAGGATCAGGATAGGGACTGGGAAGGGATGGGTGATTGGGCCTACGGCACTCTCACTCACCAAACAAAACACAACAGTACTAATACTGATGCTTTACATGTCACTTCTGTGAGAGGGTAGTACTTCCCCGGTCGAGCCGGGCCATTCGTGCTAAAATCAGCATACTATAATACTACTACTACATACTATAATAAACTAATCAAACATATAGGGATAATATTACTAATGGAACAATTACAATGGTGATGATTAATACCATAATATTATTATACCCCTTAATATTACAAGTATGTATCAAAGCATCTTTTGTTTTCAGATAAGGGAATACTTCCAGCGGAGTGTAAAGATACCGCCGATGTCTTGCTGTTTTTTGATGAGCTATTTGATTCCATGAATGGCAGTCACGACAATTCGCAGAAAAGGAGTGGAAAAATACTTTTAAGAGCAGTTACTCCCAAGTCAAACCATAGTAAGGTGTGGGCAAGGGCCAAAAACGTATTAAAATCTATGAAATTTGTCACAAAAGACGGAAAGGAAGGGAGTGTGCCATCTATAAGCAACTGGTTACGTACGCTAGAAAACATTGAGGTCTTAAAAAATAAATTATTTAATGATTATAAAATAAAATCGTTCTGGATGAGACATTTGAATCAAGATTCCCTCGAAAACTTTTTTGGATCTATTCGCGCACATGGCTGTAGAAACATATCCCCAACACCATCAGGTTTCGAGTCTGCTTTTGTAAGCTGTTTAATTAACAATTTATCAGGTACCCATTCTGTGGGGTCAAATTGTGAGGAGGATGACTGTAAAATATTTCAATCCATGGGATACCTATTAGAAATAGATGATGCAAGTAATCCAAAGATTATGAAGACCTCAATTGTGAAATTATAGATTTTAATGAGAAAAAAAATAATACTTCAATCATTAGCCAACTTAGCTACGTAACTGGTTACTTATTAAGGTTAGCCAAACGAAAAGTATTTAAAAATTGTGAGAAATGCAAGGAGATCCTATTTTATAATAAAGAAAATGCACTTAATAAATATATAAAAATAAGCGAGTTTTCCTCAACAAAAGCACTCACCTATCCTTCCGAAAATATAATAAAGTTAGTTTCATCAATACAAGATGTAGCAACATTTATATTAAAGACAAAAAGCGATAAGCCGGGAATTAAAAATTATATTCACACCTTGTTATTTACATTAACTGATTTCAATTTTTTGACTTGACCAGACCATGCTAGTAAATTGACAGAATTTCTTTTTGATTTTTGTTCTAGATTTTTTATTAATAACTGGTGCCGGGATATAAATTTATTATTAAATGACACCAAAACAGTCAGAAAATGATGATTTAAAAAAAATTGCTATTGATTATTTCAAAAAGCATCGTAAAGGTATAAAACGTTGAATTTATTATGTTTTGCATTGTTTAACAGTTTGATGTTTTATTGATTGTAATATTGATTACTTTATTAAAATTATTTTATAATAAAAGGTATTTTTATTACTACTGTGTTCATCTACAATAGTCCTCCTAAACTGATAATTTATTTCTGCTGTAATTCCTTTTAAATAAGTCAATTCTCCAGTGCAGAGGAAACAATAGATGAACACAGATTTTGTATTTGAATTTAAATTATCAATATTAATATGCTTCAAAGGCACCGAGTTGCATATATATACGTATATTTGATGGCTATAGGTATGTAGATAGCAGTTCCTAAAATTAACGAGAGATGGCATTGCACTCCCTTAGCCACTGACGTATCTATTCTCAATGAGAATAGATACGTCAGTGGCTAAGGGAGTATATGAGAATTTCTCATATATAATAATGTAGTCTGTGACTGTGTATATATAGCGGAAACACGGACGGGACCGGGCACGCGTGGGGCGGGACGTGCTAGACATCGTTGGCGACGATATTTTTCCCGCCCCGTCAGTGCCACGCCACGTTCCCGTCCCGTCCGTGTCTCCGTGACATATTATGCGCTTCCATATACATTTCGTATGAAACGATATTTCTAAAATATCCCGTGCCGTCCCGTTCCGTCCCGTCCGTGAAAAATCCCGTTACGTATGCAGCAGCCTTTAGACCAATGTGCGGCGGGCGGGCGAAAGAATGTTCACACCACAGCACAGAAGTCACAGAACACAAAACAAATACAGATTACAGAAATTCACACTAAAACACAGATCATTAGTCAATACATGTAAAGAAGTATTGACATTCAAAAATTTAATAATATGATCAACCGTTCAATGGTTCCTTGAATTCCAATCCGTATTTTCGTTTCCGAGGGAGGTCATTCAGTCGCGTAGAATCTTAACATCGCGGTTCAGAAAGTGACGTCCCGCGTACAGTGGCACCTACTGAAGGACTGTTGAACTACTTACGCGAGTCGCGGTCGTTTTCATTGTACATTGTATTGTACGATAATAAAGGGGAAACCACAGAGTACCTTTGTATAGGGGAAACCAGACGCGGTTCCCCATAGCAAAATCCGCGCGAACTACACTGGCACTTTTAGGCAGCATCGACCTTAAGATTAAGTATTTGTCATATTGTAAAACTTATAAAAATCGAATCATTTCAATTGAAATGCTAATATTCTACCAAATACATACATATTTAATTTTTATAGTATTGTTTTTCTATATGTCACTGTAGGCATGAGACCGATATATCAAAACGAAACTGAAATCCGATTGCAGTCAGAAATCGTATCATATCGATATTCCAATATAAGAAAACCGATTTTAGAAAACGCCAAACAATACCACGATGTCGCAAACAATCTAATCCGAACAAAACGGTGCAGTGCAAGCGCAACCAAACTACAAGCTTACGTTTTCGATAGTTTTCATATTCGTTCGTTCTCTTTCACTCTACCCAACGACTACTTAGTTAGAATGAGAGAGAGCGAATTTCATATCCATTTCTTTCTTACTTAGTGATCCGTTTAAAGAGCAAAAGAGATGAAGCGAATCGTGAAATCGTCGCCAAGCAAGCCAGTCGTAGTTTTTGGCGGTTTTATGAATAGCAGATTGAATAGAAAATATAAAACTAAACATCGAGGCGATAAGATCTAATTCAGATTGCAACTATTTAATGTTTATTTTGAAAATTGCAAATAGTTTTAATAGTTATTAGGGATGTATGTTTGGAGAGTTTTGACTTGATCGATGTTTATTTATTTTGTTCACTTGACCTAAGTGACACGTGCAGTGCGGTGCGCGCGTAATAATAATTAAGTAGGTAATAATAATATTTGGTTTTCGTGTAAGTTATAATAATAGGATTTAAAAAATTTTTATTGTTACATTGTTAGGATTGTAAAGTGTTAATAAATAGAAACAATTCGTGTTGTGTAGTTTTAGTTTGTTTCGCGACTGAGTTTTTTGACAATTAGTTTTAGGTAGTTAGTTGGTTAGGATTGTAAAGTGTAAATATAAATAGAAACAATTCGTGTTGTGTATTTTTTTAACTTATCTATGAGTATGACTTATCGCAGCGTAAAACGTACGAGCTTACAGAACTTTATGCTAGTCCCAAGCCTAGGTAGGTAAAGCATGAGGGAAAATCGTCATAATTACAACCATAACCATTACTAACTAAAAACCACCAGCAGATGCTACGTAGGTACTAATAGACAAACAAATGGCAATAGAATAAGAATTCGATTGTTTGCGTTTGTCTACGCAACTAGCAACTACGCTCGAAAACGATTTCAGTAGCGGATGTCGGAGCGATGCTCCGACATCCGCTTCTGAAATCGATTTCTGAAATCGGTTTTTGAAATCGATTTCAAAATCTGAAATCGGATATTTATCGGTTTGCGTAAAAATCCGAAAACGCCCATGCCTATGTCACTGACATCGTGCGAGCAATTATGCAAAAAGCCACAAATATGTAGGGTACGTTACGGTTCTCGACAGTTCAATTAGTAATGCATAGATGGCGCTGCATGTGCGTCAGAATGGCTGGTCGTCTGTGGCTTTGGAATATGACAGTTGATTTGAAAATTGCTATATAATTGGTTATATTTGCTACATATAATAAATAATTGCTAGATGGGATATACACTTAATTATCGCTAGCTAATTCATGTGCCCGGTAGATGGCAATAGGCTCGCCCCCTGTTACATTGGGACCGAAACATAACTGGCGAAGTGTGGGTGTGTAATACACCTCTGCCTACCCCCTCGGGAATAACAGGCGTGAAGTTATGTTAATGTTTATGTTTAATGTTATTTTATCAGGCATTTTTCATTGGGATAATTTAAATAATTCCTATATCCTTGATTTAACATATGACTGAAGTTACAACTAAATTAGATAAATGAAGTAAATATGTAGCAATTATTGACGCAATACATTTCGGGAAACTCTGCATGCTTAACTTTAAACTAGGAGGTGACCAGCCAACCAAACGTCAGGATGGCTAGTCAAAAAAAATATTTTATTTCTAAATATATATCCCATATAGCAATTATTTATTATATGTAGCAAATATAAGCAATTATGTAGCAATTTTCAAATCAACTCTCATATACCAACGCCACAGACGACCAGCCATTCTGACGCACATGGCGCTGCAGCCAGAACACTTTTTGTTTGATACTTGATTGTTGTCCCTCCGATCCGGTTTGGCCCCCACTTTCGAGGCGATGACGTCATATTAATAAAACAATGTTGGTAACCACTCTATGACTCTAGACTTAACCCGTGTGACAGAAATAATGATAAATGATCAATTATTAATAAGTAGGTAATTAAAATTATAAAGCAAAATGACGATAGCGTACAGATAATCTAATAATATTCTACCACATACACACATCACCATCTTGTCCAAAGCTAATGGTGAACGCACACTTATCCGAGCCGAACGCGTCGAACGAGTCGAACGAAACGAATTTTAGAATTCTTTCTTTTAGAAATCTCATGAAACCTCGCACACTTGCCCGCGTCGAATCGTCCGAATCTGGAAGAACCCCAGAAATCCTAGACGAATTATAATATGTAGTTGCACACAACGGCCTACCAAAATTATATATATAAATTTAGTATACAATAGTTTTTCAATAGAAAATATAGTGGGCGGGCCCTTGTGGGACAGCATTTTTTGGGAGTTTTTATGGAATAACTTAGTGACGCTAGTAGTTAGGTTTAGGTATTGTATACCGATAGATAGAACTTAATGAGACCTATCTAACGATGTATAGAACATGTATGTATGTATAATAGGAACGAATCATACGTAACATTTGTACTGTATTTGAAATAAAAATAAACGAAAGATTTTCTGTGCACGTGTTCGGCGCGATGGTCGTCGATAAGGTAAAGTTTCGAGGTACTTAAGCGACCACCACTTCGGCCAGTTCTTGGACTTCTTGGCGTCTCAACCACCATCTTGTAACCATCAAGCACCGAACACCTGAACAGCATCGCTCTCAACGTATGAAGATGTTTTATTTTTGAAGCCCCAATACATCGAAGCCATACAGTCCACACACATAGAAGAACACGCATCGTCGTAGGCACACGTCAGCAACACACCACCAGCGCACTGTAGCGGACTAGCAAAGGTTCGATTCTTCGCATCCATTACAAATATAGTAAGGGTTTTATTATTTATATTTTCTCATACTGAAAAAAATCATGTGAATATTAAATAAATTATTGAATATTGTTTCTATTAAGTATAGATATTTAAGTAAAATTATTTATTATTTCTTTCTCAGGGATGCCCATTAAACCTACATTATCAGATGTTACCAATGTGATGAGTTTAACATTTGCTGAGCCTTCCACATCTACAGGTAAGATAAATTAATTTACATGAAATGGTTAAAATAAAATATTAACCTCTACTAGGCAGTTCTTGGACTTATTTATAACAGACTTAATAAAAAGAGGTTATCAATTTGACCTGTTTGTGTATTAATATTTTCTGAAATGCACAGTTGTTGTATTACATTGTTAGTCTAAACATGTGTGTCAAATTTCATAATTGTATGTATGTTTTTATATTTGTATGTTGTCCACACATCTCAAAAGGATCTCTAAGTCAGATTGTATTTTTTCGCTAATGCATATCAAAACAAACTATGTATTTGACTGATGAACTGCATTTATTTGATGAATGATTCAATATCTACTTTTTAGGTTTGGCCTCTAAACATTCATCATCAGATGTTACTAATGTGATGAGTTCAACATTTGCTGAGCCTTCCACATCTACAGGTAAAAATAATAACAACACATTTTTCCCTAAATGACACTGGTGTATGGCTACATCTAAAGTATATAAAACACCAATGTCTTGTCATTCAGTCCGGTCGACGACCGGTTGGCGCAGCGGGAGTTTAAGCGACTGCTAAGCAGAAGGTCGCGGGTTTGATTCCCGCACAAGTCAAACATTTGTGTGCATGAACATTGATGTTTGTCTTGGTCTGGGTGTTTCTATGTATAATATGTATGTATTTACAAAAAAAGAAAAGTAAATATGTACCTATGTTTATCCATTATCTAGTACCTGTAGTACAAGCTCTGCTTAGTTTGGGATTAGATGGTGTTGTGTGAATGTGGTAGAATATTAATATTATTATTGGCAGAGTCAACCTTATAGGTGGTAATCAAGTATACAGGATGCTGCTTCAAGTCTGCTGCATACTTGATGGTGTATCTGATTGTGTATGGCTAGTATAAGCTATGTTTTCTATGTACCTTCAGGCTGGCTGTATGCTTGTTTGCCATATACATAACAAAGAAATACAATTATTATTTTGTGTGTATATATACATCATTGGTTTAGTGTGCTGGGTTCTTGGGTTGGATTCCAGAGTCGGGCAAATTACAGTCGGCTATATAAGTTGATACACATTTAAGAGGTTTTGAATCCCCTTAATGTCCACAATAATTATTATATTGAATATCTGACAGCATTTCGTGTGCGTAGTACTTAGTAAAGTGTTTGACTCTATTTTTTGGGGTTTCCTGTAAGAAAATTCTTAGTTGTAGCATGAAGTCTGGTAATATGCCCATTTTGCCATCAATAGGCTCGCCACCTATTTTGTAAGACTCAAATATAGCTGTAGAAATATGGGTGTGTAATATGAGTCTGCCTATCCCTTTGGGGACAAAGGCAGTTATGATGTTATGTACATGTGTAAATTTATTTGAAGCTATATTTTGTACATTAGGGATCTGTACAAATAAAAAAATATTTATGTAGAGCTAATTTATTTTACTTGGTACCAAATAAGGCAAAATATATTTTTATATTTTCCAGATTCTGCCACGCATTAGAAGATTTCAAATGTGAAACCTATTTCTCTAAAGAAACCAGTTGCAGTATCCAACACAGGTATTTATATTTTTTATTAGTTAATACATTTGAAGCATTAATAGCTTTTTTATGTGAATATGTATGTATGTGTATAATTTTAATTTTTTGTTTCAGCTTCAAACATAGTTAATTTAAAAAAGAGCATCAAGAAACTGCAACAAAAGAAAGACAGTTATGCCACTAGGCTCAAAAAGGCACTAAAATTATCAGAAAATACAACTTTTCAAAAGTGTTTACAAGAGTTCACGACATTGGCAGCCTTATTTACTGTAATGCAATTCCGTGAAATTTCGAAGCCAAAAATGGGAAAAAGATTTACTAAAAAGGAAAAAAATCATGGCTCTCAGCATTTATAAACAAGGTCCAAAAGCGTACAGATGGCTTAGTAAAATTTTTATTTTACCTTCGCCAGCCACTCTGGGACGGCTTGTTTCTCGTGCTGGTCTGAGACCAGGAATTAATAAGAAAATATTTGAGCAACTCAAGAAAAGGGTACAGAGCATGACAGAAAATGAAAAAGTGTGTGTCATTTTGTTTGATGAAATATCAATAACGCCTCATTTTGATTTTAACAGAAAGAGAGACAGAATTACTGGCTTTATAAATAATGGACTAATGACCACGAAAAACATAGCAGACCATGCGCTTGTATTTATGCTACGAGGTTTAATGAAGAATTATAAACAGCCCTTGGCTTATACATTTTGCAGAGGATCAACTCCTAAAGTGGACTTAAAACTTTTAATTAAGAACATCATTCATGAATTACAACAATGTGGCTTAAATGTTCTGGCCACAATATGTGACCAGGGCACTACCAATGTAAGTGCAATTATGAGCTGGTAGAAGAAACCAGAATAAATTACATTCGACGAGGACAAGAACTGAGGCATTATATTTTTGAAATAAATGGTCAAGAAATTATACCTCTTTATGATACACTACACCTAATCAAAGGCATAAGAAACAACCTTCTCACCAAAAATTTGAAGTGTGTGATAGAAGGTGAAGTAAAGATGGCGAAATGGGATCATTTAAAAATGCTCCACCATGAAAATCCTTCATATAACGGTCTACGCTTAATAAAAAATTTAACAGAAGCTCATGTTGACCCCAAGAAAATGCCCAAAATGAAGGTCAAAATGGCCACCCAGATATTTAGTTTCTCTGTTGCCACTAGTATGGGATACCTAGCCAGTAAGTAATGTTAATAATGTTATATGTTTCTGAGCTCTTATGACATTTGGTGGGTTAACTATTACACATGTATACATGTGTAATAGTTATAAACTCATGAGTTTATAGCTAAGTGAAACCTCATACTTGAATATAAGACAGACAAGCGGGAAACTTTCTTTTTATTGCTTTCTTCAGTGGTATTTGTGGCTCATACACATAGCTCTGTTTACTTAGCATTACAGAAGCATTGCCAAATAAACACAACCAAGTTGCTGCCTACCGGAAGGATGAGGAGATGGGAAAAGGATCAGGATAGGGACTGGGAAGGGATGGGTGATTGGGCCTACGGCACTCTCACTCACCAAACAAAACACAACAGTACTAATACTGATGCTTTACATGTCACTTCTGTGAGAGGGTAGTACTTCCCCGGTCGAGCCGGCCCATTCGTGCTAAAATCAGCATGGCTCTACTACATACTATAATAAACTAATCAAACATATAGGGATAATATTACTAATGGAACAATTACAATGGTGATGATTAATACCATATTATTATACCCCTTAATCTTACAAGTATGTATCAAAGCATCTTTTGTTTTCAGATAAGGGAATACTTCCAGCGGAGTGTAAAGATACCGCCGACGTCTTGCTGTTTTTTGATGAGCTATTTGATTCCATGAATGGCAGTCACGACAATTCGCAGAAAAGGAGTGGAAAAATACTTTTAAGAGCAGTTACTCCCAAGTCAAACCATAGTAAGGTGTGGGCAAGGGCCAAAAACGTATTAAAATCTATGAAATTTGTCACAAAAGACGGAAAGGAAGGGAGTGTGCCATCTATAAGCAACTGGTTACGTACGCTAGAAAACATTGAGGTCTTAAAAAATAAATTATTTAATGATTATAAAATAAAATCGTTCTGGATGAGACATTTGAATCAAGATTCCCTCGAAAACTTTTTTGGATCTATTCGCGCACATGGCTGTAGAAACATATCCCCAACACCATCAGGTTTCGAGTCTGCTTTTGTAAGCTGTTTAATTAACAATTTATCAGGTACCCATTCTGTGGGGTCAAATTGTGAGGAGGATGACAGTAAAATATTTCAATCCATGGGATACCTATTAGAAATAGATGATGCAAGTAATTTATGAAGACCTCAATTGTGAAATTATAGATTTTAATGAGAAAAAAAATAATACTTCAATCATTAGCCAACTTAGCTACGTAACTGGTTACTTATTAAGGTTAGCCAAACGAAAAGTATTTAAAAATTGTGAGAAATGCAAGGAGATCCTATTTTATAATAAAGAAAATGCACTTAATGAATATATAAAAATAAGCGAGTTTTCCTCAACAAAAGCACTCACCTATCCTTCCGAAAATATAATAAAGTTAGTTTCATCAATACAAGATGTAGCAACATTTATATTAAAGACAAAAAGCGATAAGCCGGGAATTAAAAATTATATTCACACCTTGTTATTTACATTAACTGATTTCAATTTTTTGACTTGACCAGACCATGCTAGTAAATTGACAGAATTTCTTTTTGATTTTTGTTCTAGATTTTTTATTAATAACTGGTGCCGGAATATAAATTTATTATTAAATGGCACCAAAACAGAGTCAGAAAATGATGATTTAAAAAAAATTGCTATTGATTATTTCAAAAAGCATCGTAAAGGTATAAAACGTTGAATTTATTATGTTTTGCATTGTATAACAGTTTGATGTTTTATTGATTGTAATATTGATTACTTTATTAAAATTATTTTATAATAAAAGGTATTTTTATTACTACTGTGTTCATCTACAATAGTCCTCCTAAACTGATAATTTATTTCTGCTGTAATTCCTTTTAAATAAGTCAATTCTCCAGTGCAGAGGAAACAATAGATGAACACAGATTTTGTATTTGAATTTAAATTATCAATATTAATATGCTTCAAAGGCACCGAGTTGCATATATATACGTATATTTGATGGCTATAGGTATGTAGATAGCAGTTCCTAAAATTAACGAGAGATGGCATTGCACTCCCTTAGCCACTGACGTATCTATTCTCAATGAGAATAGATACGTCAGTGGCTAAGGAAGTAGGTATATGAGAATTTCTCATATATAATAATGTAGTCTGTGACTGTGTATATATAGCGGAAACACGGACGGGACGGGGCACGCGTGGGGCGGGACGTGCTAGACATCGTTGGCGACGATATTTTTCCCGCCCCGTCAGTGCCACGTTCCCGTCCCGTCCGTGACATATTATGCGCTTCTTTAAACATTTCGTATGAAACGATATTTCTAAAATATCCCGTGCCGTCCCGTCCGTGAAAAATCCCGTTACGTATGCAGCAGCCTTTAGACCAATGTGCGGCGGGCGGGCGAAAGAATGTTCACACCACAGCACAGAAGTCACAGAACACAAAACAAATACAGATTACAGAGATTCACATTAATACACAGATCATTAGTCAATACATGTAAAGAAGTATTGGCATTCAAAAATTTAATAATATGATCAACCGTTCAACGGTTCCTTGAATTCCAATCCGTATTTTCGTTTCCGAGGGAGGTCATTCAGTCGCGGAGAATCTTAACATCGCGGTTCAGAAAGTGACGTCCCGCGTACAGTGGCACCTACTGAAGGACTGTTGAACTACTTACGCGAGTCGCGGTCGTTTTCATTGTACATTGTATTGTACGATAATAAAGGAGAAACCACAGAGTACCTTTGTATAGGGGAAACCAGACGCGGTTCCCCATAGCAAAATCCGCGCTAACTACACTGGCACTTTTAGGCAGCATCGACCTTAAGATTAAGTATTTGTAATATTGTAAAACTTATAAAAATCGAATCATTTCAATTGAAATGCTAATATTCTACCAAATACATACATATTTAATTTTTATAGTATTGTTTTTCTATACGAGGGTCAAACTGAAAGTTCTTAGAACTGGCCACTTATAAACAATATAATAAAAAAAATATTCTAAAATTTGAAAATAGAACTCTTTGCCAATATTACTGAGTATATACACGCTGATTTTTAATTGGTTTTGGAGCGAAAGCCATCTTATTACTTATCGTTAATAGAACCTAACCAGCTAATAATATTTGAAATATAAGCTAAAAAAATCTTGAGAAATTAATTAATTTAATAGTACGAGAACACGAAGTATCAGTTCGCCGCACACTGGCGAACTACGAGCGATCGTGTCACACACACACACTGGCATTAGTCAATAGTCATTGAACCGTTATTCCCGGCCTCCCGCTCCCCACCATGCGCGCGCGCCACCCTCCGCTGCAGGGCACCAGCGGGAGGCGGGGGCGCGGCGGGGTGCGGCCGTGCGGTGCGGGCGCAAGTTGACCTTCAGTCTTAAGAAATTAGGTCAATGGGACAGTCGTATATCACGCTCCCGTCACTCTGTGTCCGTGTTACGTAATAAAACTACAATCGTGCATCCTTACAATACTGATGTGTTCGCTAGTGGATTGATAGGCCGCAACCTGACGTGACTCCATAGGGTTTTATTAGTTGATCGAGGTTATAAGATTTGTGTACAAAGAAGAAACGGAGTCGCGAGAACGCGAGAAACATGTGTGTGCAAATGTGTAAATTGATTGTGATATAAGCAGAAGACTGTAAAGGTAAGTGATATGTTTACTGCTTGTCGTAAATACCTACGTTGATAAGTAACATGTTTAAAACACGCCAGAAATAAGTAAATACCTAAATTCGGCTTTTACTAGTTATTGAAAATGACTATGTACCAACGATTAATACGTAAATAATAATAAGTTCTTCTTTTCGTCTACTAGTTTATTATGATTGCGTGAACCCACAGCTTATTTCTGTGACTTACGAAGGAATAGGTAGGTACAGCTATTTAGTTACATGTGTTTATTATTTTAATCATTATTATGTGCTTAAAATTATTGAAGTTGTCATCGTAATTGATTTGTGTTTCGTAAGTACGTAAATTAGGTATCACTATCCATCCGTACATCTTATGCCGGGGCCTCACTAGCGGCTAACGTCAATGTCTGCTAGCGCGATAATTATTGCGATAATTTTTAACGCGCTAAAGTAGGTGGCTACACTTGAAACGTCAACGTGAATGCCCATCATTGGAGATAAAAACGCCAAACGCCAATGTTAATGCCGTTGTCAAATTATTACACGGTTAACGTACATTACCGCAATAATTAATGGCATTTCTCGTTAGTATGGCTCTAGCAGAAGTGCTTTGCTGCCTCATACGTGTTTTATGTGTAGTTACCTACTGTTACACGCGTTGTACTGTACCTAAAACAGGTGTTGACCTCGCCGCGCGACGTCAACAGCTGTTTTAGGTACCTACAGCGCGCCGACGAGTCGATCGACGATCGAGTCGCACGTTACTACTTATTTCCTAGAGTTATTAACTTTTATAACTTTTTTATTTTACGTGGTAGGTAAATTTTGATTTTGAATATGAATAGCAGATATTTTTTCCAACGTGAGGTTTTTTTTTCCTAAACCAATAAAAAATCAGCGTGTATTTGATGGCTATAGGTATGTAGATAGCAGTTCCTAAAATTAACGAGAGATGGCATTGCACTCCCTTAGCCACTGACGTATCTATTCTCAATGAGAATAGATACGTCAGTGGCTAAGGGAGTATATGAGAATTTCTCATATATAATAATGTAGTCTGTGACTGTGTATATATAGCGGAAACACGGACGGGACGGGGCACGCGTGGGGCGGGACGTGCTAGACATCGTTGGCGACGATATTTTTCCCGCCCCGTCAGTGCCACGTTCCCGTCCCGTCCGTGTCTCCGTGACATATTATGCGCTTCCATATACATTTCGTATGAGACGATATTTCTAAAATATCCCGTGCCGTCCCGTTCCGTCCCGTCCGTGAAAAATCCCGTTACGTATGCAGCAGCCTTTAGACCAATGTGCGGCGGGCGGGCGAAAGAATCTCATCATGTTCACACCACTGCACACAGAAGTCACAGAACACAAAACAAATACAGTTTACAGAGATTCACCCTAATACACAGATCATTAGTCAATACATGTAAAGAAGTATTGACATTCAAAAATTTAATAATATGTTCAACCGTTCAACGGTTCCTTCAATTCTAATTTACGTTTCCGAGGGAGGTCATTCAGTCGCGGAGAATCTTAACATCGCGGTTCAGAAAGTGACGTCCCGCGTACAGTGGCACCTACTGGAGGACTGTTGAACTACTTACGCGAGTCGCGGTCGTTTTCATTGCACATTGTATTGTACGATAATAAAGGGGAAACCACAGAGTACCTTTGTATAGGGGAAACCAGACGCGGTTCCCCATAGCAAAATCCGCGCGAACTACACTGGCACTTTTAGGCAGCATCGACCTTAAGATTAAGTATTTGTCATATTGTAAAACTTATAAAAATCGAATCATTTCAATTGAAATGCTAATATTCTACCAAATACATACATATATAATTTTTATAGTATTGTTTTTCTATATGTCACTGACATCGTGCGAGCAATTATGCAAAAAGCCACAAATAGGTAGGGTACGTTACGGTTCTCGACAGTTCAATTAGTAATGCATAGATGGCGCTGCATGTGCGTCAGAATGGCTGGTCGTCTGTGGCTTTGGAATATGACAGTTGATTTGAAAATTGCTATATAATTGCTTATATTTGCTACATATAATAAATAATTGCTACATGGGATATACATTTAGAAATAAAATATTTTTTTTGACCAGCCATCCTGACGTTTGGTTGGCTGGTCACCTCCTAGTTAAGCATGCAGAGTTTCCCGAAATGTATTGCGTCAATAATTGCTACATATTTACTTCATTTATCTAATTTAGTTGTAACTTCAGTCATATGTTAAATCAAGGATATAGGAATTATTTAAATTATCCCAATGAAAAATGCCTGATAAAATAACATTAAGTAAACATAAACATTAACATAACTTCACGCCTGTTATTCCCGAGGGGGTAGGCAGAGGTGTATTACACACCCACACTTCGCCAGTTATGTTTCGGTCCCAATGTAACAGGGGGCGGGCCTATTGCCATCTACCGGGCACATGAATTAGCTAGCGATAATTAATTTATAAAGCACACATAACTTCGAAAAGTCATAGGTGTGTGCCCGGGGTAACTGGGGATCGAACCCGAGACCATCGTCTTGGCAGTCCGTTACATACATCACTGGGCTATCGCCGCTGGTTTTCCTGATAAAATAATAAAGGCAAATACTTAGTTATGTAGGTGTTGGTTTAATATCGTCTAGGCTCTGGTAACCGTCCGCCCCGTGGGATCTCCACCTTGTCGTAGTGGGTGGGCTCAGTAACCGTGGGTTTGAGGTACACCCACGGTGAAGCTAAGCGGGATCCCGGGAGGGGACGCTCCACGTGGGCTTGTGAGGCCTGCGTAGGATGCGTCCAAAGTGCGGGTGCGGGGGACAGTTCTGTCTGTCCCTGATCCCTCGCAGTCAGGTGAGGTCGCGGTAGGATAGACGTGTCGGTGTTGCATTGCCGCGCGCTCTATCTCCAATGGGGGCGCACCATTGTTGCGTCGCGGTGGGGCCGCAGAGGAAGAGGAGATGCGGTGTTGCGTTGCCGTCCTCCCTATCCTCTGCGGCCGCTGGGTGTTTTGGCGGCGGAGCCCAACACCTTCATCCGCCGCCAAGGGGGTTTGTTCGGGGCCCGCCTGACCATGGCGGGCCAATACCCGTCGGGGGTTGCGACGAATGCTTCGGCGATACCCGACTCTCCGAAATACGGGTACATGAGAAAGTCGAGGTGGTTTTTAGTGCTAACACCACATATTCCGGCTCTCATTTCCCCAAGAGTCGGAGATCCGAAGGGATTTTCCACCTCGTAAAACAAAAAATGAAAAGGCTCTGGCAACCGTGTAAGTAAAGGCTGCTACACAGAGTGCCGGCGGCCAAGCCGCGTGCGCCCGGCGGCACACAAAGTCGCCGGCCTGGCCGCACGAATGAGCCGCCGGCATAGCCGCCCGGGTAGGCCGCCGGCCGGCCGCGGGTTGCAACTTGCTACTTGTGTATGGTCGTTCTATTAGGATTGTCAACCATACTTTATAATAACCTATCCTACTTTATTTTTGGCAATTATACTTTATACTTTTGTATACAAATGAAGTATATGAAAATACTTTATTTCCAACCCTTACTGTGACGTGTAAAACAAAACAATAATTATGAGTACTTATCTATATAACGTTACACATAAGTTAAATGGATGATGGAAACTATTTGTATAGTCTCAAAGAGATCTAAAAGAAATTCACCATTAATGGTTAAGAATTTTTACAGAAAAAGGCAACTGGCAATGGTATAGACTCACGCCTGTATCCCCGAAGGTGTAGGCAGAGGTGTAACATTACACCCACATGTCACCATGAATTTTTAGGTCCCACGTAATAGGCGGCGAGCCTATTGCCGTTACCGGGCACATCACTAGACTCCGTGCTGCTACTGAGAATTCGGAAAAACCCAGTAACACTTTTACCCAACCTGGGGATATAATCCGGGACCTCCGATCAGCAGTCGCATACGCTATCCACTGGACCACGGAGGTAATTTATACTTAAAATCATATCTCCGTCTCCGTCCCCGCCACTTCAGAAGTTCAGAATTAAAGAGTTCAGTGATGAATCAAAAGTGACGAGAACAAAGAAATAGAACGTCAATAATAAACGTATAATTAAAAACTAATTGTTTATTTTTTAATTTTAAGTGTCAAACAAGCTATGAAACATTTCATCATCATCAGCCTTGAACAGTCCACTGCTGGACTAGGCCTCTCCTTTGAAAGGAGGAATTGGCCTACTATACCACGCTGGCCAAACGGGTTGGTATAGGGTTTGTATCAAGTTTTCCTTCTCTTACAGTGTTGTTCTCTGCATAATATGCTCCCTCTGTCGGCTCTTATGACACTCATGGGATGATATGAGGTGGTGACATTTCGTATTCTTAATCCGTCACCACACGGACAATGAAACATTTAAAGATAGAAACACAGATTTAAGACCAGATGGAGCGTATTCGTCCGACTAAGTGAGGCACGTTGACGGCTATGTGTGCGTGACATTTGGCGACTGGCACTGTACGGACACGCGCGCCTATGTGTGTGTAAAGTTGCCAGATTATGAATAATCTCCCACTACCTTGTAGGTATATAGTTTTTGCAAACGGATATAAAAATATTACATATTTTATATTCGTTTGCGGTTTTGAAGAATTTACCATGGATTTAATTAATGCTTTTAATATGTAATGCTGTTATGAAAATGATTCAAATAAAAGAAACCATTAATGTATGCTTTTATAAATACATTTCTTAAATGTAGGTACTGAGTAAAGTTTTAACTTATTTTATTCGTAAATTGAGAAATAAATAGATTATGTTTTGTGATTAATACCCTCGATCTAGAAGAAATACTTATATAATACCAACTACATATATTTACGAATACCAATCATGGGGTTCAGATCTTAGATCGGCGCATATGTTGTTAATTTTTGTTTAGATATATATATTCTCAGTTTAGTATCTGGAAATGTTTGGTTAATTGCAATAGGCTTGCGTCCTAAATATTAATTAGCTATTAACATTTTGTCATGCACACAATAAATTATGAATATTATGATTCATAAATCAAAACAAAAAAACATTGCAATTAAAAATTAATAATGGCTGCAATCAATGATTTCTGTTTCTGTACTTAATGTACACACGGCGCCAAGTCAAGCTAAACAGTTGCAGTACGATTTTGATACTTATTCCCTACTCCATAAGAACGGTACAAAGGTCAAAGTGTATAAAGCTTGACGAGGAGCCATGTGTACACGAATATTTGGATCGTTTGGGGATCGAACTCAAAACAATGTATATACTAATGGAAATTCTATTACTATATTTTATAAGAAGAAAGATAATCTACAATATAATTTTACATTACGTTAATGTATTTTTCATTAACATGACCATCATTATTACATAATCAATAGACAAGTGCATTTTCCCTAATTCAGGGAGAACGGCGTCGACGTAAACTGGCAACACTTACATATTTTCTGCAGAAATACGAATTTTATCGAAATAATATTATAAAACAGTCAAATAATCCATAGTTATCTGTAAAAATATATTACCATCTTCCCGTTTTTGCTTTTGGAAACAACTTTTACAATGTTTAAAAACGCAAGACGGCATTTTATGAATTTAAAAGCTTGATTGATCGTGGCGTGTGAACTGTGCGATGCTTCGCAGCGCACTGAGCCGAGTTTGTATTCGCTTTTCAATTTTGTATTTGCTTTAGTGGCCTCACGCAAGTGTTCCGCGCGCTCTGTCTGCCTTTAGTTCTGTAGTCTTAGGATAGAAAAATTTGGCAAAAAATGTTGGCAATCATACGTTCTATACAACTGGAATGATGCCCGGCGGCTTTTTGCGGCTGATGCCGGCGGCACTAAAGCCCGCCAAAAGCCGGTGGCATGAGCCGCGCGACAAAAGACTACACTATGTGTAGCAGCCTTTGCTATTCTTGCGTTAAAAAATATGTAGGTACCTACCTTCAACGATCCATGGAAATGTCATGATGCCGAATCGAAAAAAAATACGAAGAGTAAAACGAAGCTAATTCCACATTGAAAAGTAATGTGAAATTAAGATAAATTAATAATTGAATATTTTTTTAATAAATTGTCATATTATTAAACTGAATCTTATGAACGACCTACATTTTGTTTTTGTTTACAATACCCTTTCAATGTGCTTATTATCCACTTACCTACTCATAAAATAACATGGCATATAAACAATTATTATTTCAAACGCCTGCCTCCTAAAATAGCAATACCGTCGAGTGAAGACACACTGCAACTATTTGCCTTTATTATTTTATCAGGCACTTTTCATTGGGATAATTTAAATAATTCCTTTATCCTTGATTTAACATATGACTTAAGTTACAAGTTAATTAGATAAATGAAGTAAATATGTAGCAATTATTGACGCAATACATTTCGGGAAACTCTGCATGCTTAACTTTAAACTAGGAGGTGACCAGCCAACCAAACGTCAGGATGGCAAGTCAAAAAAATATTTTATTTCTAAATATATATCCCATATAGCAATTATTTATTATATGTAGCAAATATAAGCAATTATGTAGCAATTTTCAAATCAACTCTCATATACCAAAGCCACAGACGACCAGCCATTCTGACGCACATGGCGCTGCAGCCAGAACACTTTTTGTTTGATACTTGATTGTTGTCCCTCCGATCCGGTTTGGCCCCCACTTTCGAGGCGATGACGTCATATTAATAAAACAATGTTGGTAACCACTCTATGACTCTAGACTTAACCCGTGTGACAGAAATAATGATAAATGATCAATTATTAATAAGTAGGTAATTAAAATTATAAAGCAAAATGACGATAGCGTACAGATAATCTAATAATATTCTACCACATACACACATCACCATCTTGTCCAAAGCTAATGGTGAACGCACACTTATCCGAGCCGAACGCGTCGAACGAGTCGAACGAAACGAATTTTAGAATTCTTTCTTTTAGAAATCTCATGAAACCTCGCACACTTGCCCGCGTCGAATCGTCCGAATCTGGAAGAACCCCAGAAATCCTAGACGAATTCGAATGACGTCGTCAGATTCGGCGCGGTTTGTGCGGTCGATTCAACCGATGCACTTGCATTCTATCAGTTGGGTATGACAGAGCAATTCTTTCGGCGCGGTCGATTCTTGCTAATGTGCGAGGCCTCCTTGACTTCGATTCGTTCGACGCGTTCGGCTCGGATAGGTGTGCGTCCACTAATCTATGGCGTCCACCTTTAGCAGAGCTTGTGTGTACCGCAGTGGGTGGGGTGTCGACCGTCTCTCGCGTTGCGCGTGTTAGATAATTTAATGATAATTACTAAAGACACCAGACTACGTGCTATAAAATCTATTTCACTCACTCACTTATCGTCACGCCTTTTATCCCCGAAGGGGTAGGCAGAGGTGTATTTCTACACCCACTTTTCGCCAGATATAATTTAGTCCCACGTAATAAGGGGCGAGCCTATTGCCGTACCGGGCACATTTCCAGACTCCGTGCTGCTACCTACTGAGAATTTCGTGAAAGAAAAACCCAATAACACTGCCCGACCCAGGAATCGAACCCGGGACCTCCCGATCCCACGCGCACATTTATTTATGCCGCGACACCAACGAGGCGGTCGTATAGGGTTTGATGTCGAGTTTTCCGTCTCTACGCAAAGATGGTATTTGCATCGTGTTATCCCTTAGTCGCCTCTTACGACACCCACGGGAAGATAGGGAGTGGTGACACTTGTATTCTATGCCGTCAACCACACGGCAATCTATTTCAAGTAGTGTAATAGCAAATCTGATTTTATTCTAGCATATTGTAAAGTCAAAAGTAACTTTCTTCAGTACTAATGATAGCTAATAGAAATGTTTAGGTTCACTAGTTACTAACACTTTACTGCAAAGCAGAGCAAAAGCATAGGTTTCGGTTTGGAATCGGCAATATTCAGATATCAAAGTAAATTAAAGCAATAGGACCAGCTACTATCATTCCAAATATGAATATGATAAAGTAGTGGGTATGAGAAACTATTCTGTTTGAATCTGAGACCAGGAATTAATAAGAAAATATTTGAGCAACTCAAGAAAAGGGTACAGAGCATGACAGAAAATGAAAAAGTGTGTGTCATTTTGTTTGATGAAATATCAATAACGCCTCATTTTGATTTTAACAGAAAGAGAGACAGAATTACTGGCTTTATAAATAATGGACTAATGACCACGAAAAACATAGCAGACCATGCGCTTGTATTTATGCTACGAGGTTTAATGAAGAATTATAAACAGCCCTTGGCTTATACATTTTGCAGAGGATCAACTCCTAAAGTGGACTTAAAACTTTTAATTAAGAACATCATTCATGAATTACAACAATGTGGCTTAAATGTTCTGGCCACAATATGTGACCAGGGCACTACCAATGTAAGTGCAATTATGAGCTGGTAGAAGAAACCAGAATAAATTACATTCGACGAGGACAAGAACTGAGGCATTATATTTTTGAAATAAATGGTCAAGAAATTATACCTCTTTATGATACACTACACCTAATCAAAGGCATAAGAAACAACCTTCTCACCAAAAATTTGAAGTGTGTGATAGAAGGTGAAGTAAAGATGGCGAAATGGGATCATTTAAAAATGCTCCACCATGAAAATCCTTCATATAACGGTCTACGCTTAATAAAAAATTTAACAGAAGCTCATGTTGACCCCAAGAAAATGCCCAAAATGAAGGTCAAAATGGCCACCCAGATATTTAGTTTCTCTGTTGCCACTAGTATGGGATACCTAGCCAGTAAGTAATGTTAATAATGTTATATGTTTCTGAGCTCTTATGACATTTGGTGGGTTAACTATTACACATGTATACATGTGTAATAGTTATAAACTCATGAGTTTATAGCTAAGTGAAACCTCATACTTGAATATAAGACAGACAAGCGGGAAACTTTCTTTTTATTGCTTTCTTCAGTGGTATTTGTGGCTCATACACATAGCTCTGTTTACTTAGCATTACAGAAGCATTGCCAAATAAACACAACCAAGTTGCTGCCTACCGGAAGGATGAGGAGATGGGAAAAGGATCAGGATAGGGACTGGGAAGGGATGGGTGATTGGGCCTACGGCACTCTCACTCACCAAACAAAACACAACAGTACTAATACTGATGCTTTACATGTCACTTCTGTGAGAGGGTAGTACTTCCCCGGTCGAGCCGGCCCATTCGTGCTAAAATCAGCATGGCTCTACTACATACTATAATAAACTAATCAAACATATAGGGATAATATTACTAATGGAACAATTACAATGGTGATGATTAATACCATATTATTATACCCCTTAATCTTACAAGTATGTATCAAAGCATCTTTTGTTTTCAGATAAGGGAATACTTCCAGCGGAGTGTAAAGATACCGCCGACGTCTTGCTGTTTTTTGATGAGCTATTTGATTCCATGAATGGCAGTCACGACAATTCGCAGAAAAGGAGTGGAAAAATACTTTTAAGAGCAGTTACTCCCAAGTCAAACCATAGTAAGGTGTGGGCAAGGGCCAAAAACGTATTAAAATCTATGAAATTTGTCACAAAAGACGGAAAGGAAGGGAGTGTGCCATCTATAAGCAACTGGTTACGTACGCTAGAAAACATTGAGGTCTTAAAAAATAAATTATTTAATGATTATAAAATAAAATCGTTCTGGATGAGACATTTGAATCAAGATTCCCTCGAAAACTTTTTTGGATCTATTCGCGCACATGGCTGTAGAAACATATCCCCAACACCATCAGGTTTCGAGTCTGCTTTTGTAAGCTGTTTAATTAACAATTTATCAGGTACCCATTCTGTGGGGTCAAATTGTGAGGAGGATGACAGTAAAATATTTCAATCCATGGGATACCTATTAGAAATAGATGATGCAAGTAATTTATGAAGACCTCAATTGTGAAATTATAGATTTTAATGAGAAAAAAAATAATACTTCAATCATTAGCCAACTTAGCTACGTAACTGGTTACTTATTAAGGTTAGCCAAACGAAAAGTATTTAAAAATTGTGAGAAATGCAAGGAGATCCTATTTTATAATAAAGAAAATGCACTTAATGAATATATAAAAATAAGCGAGTTTTCCTCAACAAAAGCACTCACCTATCCTTCCGAAAATATAATAAAGTTAGTTTCATCAATACAAGATGTAGCAACATTTATATTAAAGACAAAAAGCGATAAGCCGGGAATTAAAAATTATATTCACACCTTGTTATTTACATTAACTGATTTCAATTTTTTGACTTGACCAGACCATGCTAGTAAATTGACAGAATTTCTTTTTGATTTTTGTTCTAGATTTTTTATTAATAACTGGTGCCGGAATATAAATTTATTATTAAATGGCACCAAAACAGAGTCAGAAAATGATGATTTAAAAAAAATTGCTATTGATTATTTCAAAAAGCATCGTAAAGGTATAAAACGTTGAATTTATTATGTTTTGCATTGTATAACAGTTTGATGTTTTATTGATTGTAATATTGATTACTTTATTAAAATTATTTTATAATAAAAGGTATTTTTATTACTACTGTGTTCATCTACAATAGTCCTCCTAAACTGATAATTTATTTCTGCTGTAATTCCTTTTAAATAAGTCAATTCTCCAGTGCAGAGGAAACAATAGATGAACACAGATTTTGTATTTGAATTTAAATTATCAATATTAATATGCTTCAAAGGCACCGAGTTGCATATATATACGTATATTTGATGGCTATAGGTATGTAGATAGCAGTTCCTAAAATTAACGAGAGATGGCATTGCACTCCCTTAGCCACTGACGTATCTATTCTCAATGAGAATAGATACGTCAGTGGCTAAGGAAGTAGGTATATGAGAATTTCTCATATATAATAATGTAGTCTGTGACTGTGTATATATAGCGGAAACACGGACGGGACGGGGCACGCGTGGGGCGGGACGTGCTAGACATCGTTGGCGACGATATTTTTCCCGCCCCGTCAGTGCCACGTTCCCGTCCCGTCCGTGACATATTATGCGCTTCTTTAAACATTTCGTATGAAACGATATTTCTAAAATATCCCGTGCCGTCCCGTCCGTGAAAAATCCCGTTACGTATGCAGCAGCCTTTAGACCAATGTGCGGCGGGCGGGCGAAAGAATGTTCACACCACAGCACAGAAGTCACAGAACACAAAACAAATACAGATTACAGAGATTCACATTAATACACAGATCATTAGTCAATACATGTAAAGAAGTATTGGCATTCAAAAATTTAATAATATGATCAACCGTTCAACGGTTCCTTGAATTCCAATCCGTATTTTCGTTTCCGAGGGAGGTCATTCAGTCGCGGAGAATCTTAACATCGCGGTTCAGAAAGTGACGTCCCGCGTACAGTGGCACCTACTGAAGGACTGTTGAACTACTTACGCGAGTCGCGGTCGTTTTCATTGTACATTGTATTGTACGATAATAAAGGAGAAACCACAGAGTACCTTTGTATAGGGGAAACCAGACGCGGTTCCCCATAGCAAAATCCGCGCTAACTACACTGGCACTTTTAGGCAGCATCGACCTTAAGATTAAGTATTTGTAATATTGTAAAACTTATAAAAATCGAATCATTTCAATTGAAATGCTAATATTCTACCAAATACATACATATTTAATTTTTATAGTATTGTTTTTCTATACGAGGGTCAAACTGAAAGTTCTTAGAACTGGCCACTTATAAACAATATAATAAAAAAAATATTCTAAAATTTGAAAATAGAACTCTTTGCCAATATTACTGAGTATATACACGCTGATTTTTAATTGGTTTTGGAGCGAAAGCCATCTTATTACTTATCGTTAATAGAACCTAACCAGCTAATAATATTTGAAATATAAGCTAAAAAAATCTTGAGAAATTAATTAATTTAATAGTACGAGAACACGAAGTATCAGTTCGCCGCACACTGGCGAACTACGAGCGATCGTGTCACACACACACACTGGCATTAGTCAATAGTCATTGAACCGTTATTCCCGGCCTCCCGCTCCCCACCATGCGCGCGCGCCACCCTCCGCTGCAGGGCACCAGCGGGAGGCGGGGGCGCGGCGGGGTGCGGCCGTGCGGTGCGGGCGCAAGTTGACCTTCAGTCTTAAGAAATTAGGTCAATGGGACAGTCGTATATCACGCTCCCGTCACTCTGTGTCCGTGTTACGTAATAAAACTACAATCGTGCATCCTTACAATACTGATGTGTTCGCTAGTGGATTGATAGGCCGCAACCTGACGTGACTCCATAGGGTTTTATTAGTTGATCGAGGTTATAAGATTTGTGTACAAAGAAGAAACGGAGTCGCGAGAACGCGAGAAACATGTGTGTGCAAATGTGTAAATTGATTGTGATATAAGCAGAAGACTGTAAAGGTAAGTGATATGTTTACTGCTTGTCGTAAATACCTACGTTGATAAGTAACATGTTTAAAACACGCCAGAAATAAGTAAATACCTAAATTCGGCTTTTACTAGTTATTGAAAATGACTATGTACCAACGATTAATACGTAAATAATAATAAGTTCTTCTTTTCGTCTACTAGTTTATTATGATTGCGTGAACCCACAGCTTATTTCTGTGACTTACGAAGGAATAGGTAGGTACAGCTATTTAGTTACATGTGTTTATTATTTTAATCATTATTATGTGCTTAAAATTATTGAAGTTGTCATCGTAATTGATTTGTGTTTCGTAAGTACGTAAATTAGGTATCACTATCCATCCGTACATCTTATGCCGGGGCCTCACTAGCGGCTAACGTCAATGTCTGCTAGCGCGATAATTATTGCGATAATTTTTAACGCGCTAAAGTAGGTGGCTACACTTGAAACGTCAACGTGAATGCCCATCATTGGAGATAAAAACGCCAAACGCCAATGTTAATGCCGTTGTCAAATTATTACACGGTTAACGTACATTACCGCAATAATTAATGGCATTTCTCGTTAGTATGGCTCTAGCAGAAGTGCTTTGCTGCCTCATACGTGTTTTATGTGTAGTTACCTACTGTTACACGCGTTGTACTGTACCTAAAACAGGTGTTGACCTCGCCGCGCGACGTCAACAGCTGTTTTAGGTACCTACAGCGCGCCGACGAGTCGATCGACGATCGAGTCGCACGTTACTACTTATTTCCTAGAGTTATTAACTTTTATAACTTTTTTATTTTACGTGGTAGGTAAATTTTGATTTTGAATATGAATAGCAGATATTTTTTCCAACGTGAGGTTTTTTTTTCCTAAACCAATAAAAAATCAGCGTGTATTTGATGGCTATAGGTATGTAGATAGCAGTTCCTAAAATTAACGAGAGATGGCATTGCACTCCCTTAGCCACTGACGTATCTATTCTCAATGAGAATAGATACGTCAGTGGCTAAGGGAGTATATGAGAATTTCTCATATATAATAATGTAGTCTGTGACTGTGTATATATAGCGGAAACACGGACGGGACGGGGCACGCGTGGGGCGGGACGTGCTAGACATCGTTGGCGACGATATTTTTCCCGCCCC
>OX123190.2:63395401-63806403 GCA_944739405.2 Euclidia mi
GTGAGTGAGAGTGCCGTAGGCCCAATCACCCATCCCTTCCCAGTCCCTATCCTGATCCTTTTCCCATCTCCTCATCCTTCCGGTAGGCAGCAACTTGGTTGTGTTTATTTGGCAATGCTTCTGTAATGCTAAGTAAACAGAGCTATGTGTATGAGCCACAAATACCACTGAAGAAAGCAATAAAAAGAAAGTTTCCCGCTTGTCTGTCTTATATTCAAGTATGAGGTTTCACTTAGCTATAAACTCATGAGTTTATAACTATTACACATGTATACATGTGTAATAGTTAACCCACCAAATGTCATAAGAGCTCAGAAACATATAACATTATTAACATTACTTACTGGCTAGGTATCCCATACTAGTGGCAACAGAGAAACTAAATATCTGGGTGGCCATTTTGACCTTCATTTTGGGCATTTTCTTGGGGTCAACATGAGCTTCTGTTAAATTTTTTATTAAGCGTAGACCGTTATATGAAGGATTTTCATGGTGGAGCATTTTTAAATGATCCCATTTCGCCATCTTTACTTCACCTTCTATCACACACTTCAAATTTTTGGTGAGAAGGTTGTTTCTTATGCCTTTGATTAGGTGTAGTGTATCATAAAGAGGTATAATTTCTTGACCATTTATTTCAAAAATATAATGCCTCAGTTCTTGTCCTCGTCGAATGTAATTTATTCTGGTTTCTTCTACCAGCTCATAATTGCACTTACATTGGTAGTGCCCTGGTCACATATTGTGGCCAGAACATTTAAGCCACATTGTTGTAATTCATGAATGATGTTCTTAATTAAAAGTTTTAAGTCCACTTTAGGAGTTGATCCTCTGCAAAATGTATAAGCCAAGGGCTGTTTATAATTCTTCATTAAACCTCGTAGCATAAATACAAGCGCATGGTCTGCTATGTTTTTCGTGGTCATTAGTCCATTATTTATAAAGCCAGTAATTCTGTCTCTCTTTCTGTTAAAATCAAAATGAGGCGTTATTGATATTTCATCAAACAAAATGACACACACTTTTTCATTTTCTGTCATGCTCTGTACCCTTTTCTTGAGTTGCTCAAATATTTTCTTATTAATTCCTGGTCTCAGATTCAAACAGAATAGTTTCTCATACCCACTACTTTATCATATTCATATTTGGAATGATAGTAGCTGGTCCTATTGCTTTAATTTACTTTGATATCTGAATATTGCCGATTCCAAACCGAAACCTATGCTTTTGCTCTGCTTTGCAGTAAAGTGTTAGTAACTAGTGAACCTAAACATTTCTATTAGCTATCATTAGTACTGAAGAAAGTTACTTTTGACTTTACAATATGCTAGAATAAAATCAGATTTGCTATTACACTACTTGAAATAGATTGCCGTGTGGTTGACGGCATAGAATACAAGTGTCACCACTCCCTATCTTCCCGTGGGTGTCGTAAGAGGCGACTAAGGGATAACACGATGCAAATACCATCTTTGCGTAGAGACGGAAAACTCGACATCAAACCCTATACGACCGCCTCGTTGGTGTCGCGGCATAAATAAATGTGCGCGTGGGATCGGGAGGTCCCGGGTTCGATTCCTGGGTCGGGCAGTGTTATTGGGTTTTTCTTTCACGAAATTCTCAGTAGGTAGCAGCACGGAGTCTGGAAATGTGCCCGGTACGGCAATAGGCTCGCCCCTTATTACGTGGGACTAAATTATATCTGGCGAAAAGTGGGTGTAGAAATACACCTCTGCCTACCCCTTCGGGGATAAAAGGCGTGACGATAAGTGAGTGAGTGAAATAGATTTTATAGCACGTAGTCTGGTGTCTTTAGTAATTATCATTAAATTATCTAACACGCGCAACGCGAGAGACGGTCGACACCCCACCCACTGCGGTACACACAAGCTCTGCTAAAGGTGGACGCCATAGATTAGTGGACGCACACCTATCCGAGCCGAACGCGTCGAACGAATCGAAGTCAAGGAGGCCTCGCACATTAGCAAGAATCGACCGCGCCGAAAGAATTGCTCTGTCATACCCAACTGATAGAATGCAAGTGCATCGGTTGAATCGACCGCACAAACCGCGCCGAATCTGACGACGTCATTCGAATTCGTCTAGGATTTCTGGGGTTCTTCCAGATTCGGACGATTCGACGCGGGCAAGTGTGCGAGGTTTCATGAGATTTCTAAAAGAAAGAATTCTAAAATTCGTTTCGTTCGACTCGTTCGACGCGTTCGGCTCGGATAAGTGTGCGTTCACCATTAGCTTTGGACAAGATGGTGATGTGTGTATGTGGTAGAATATTATTAGATTATCTGTACGCTATCGTCATTTTGCTTTATAATTTTAATTACCTACTTATTAATAATTGATCATTTATCATTATTTCTGTCACACGGGTTAAGTCTAGAGTCATAGAGTGGTTACCAACATTGTTTTATTAATATGACGTCATCGCCTCGAAAGTGGGGGCCAAACCGGATCGGAGGGACAACAATCAAGTATCAAACAAAAAGTGTTCTGGCTGCAGCGCCATGTGCGTCAGAATGGCTGGTCGTCTGTGGCTTTGGTATATGAGAGTTGATTTGAAAATTGCTACATAATTGCTTATATTTGCTACATATAATAAATAATTGCTATATGGGATATATATTTAGAAATAAAATATTTTTTTGACTTGCCATCCTGACGTTTGGTTGGCTGGTCACCTCCTAGTTTAAAGTTAAGCATGCAGAGTTTCCCGAAATGTATTGCGTCAATAATTGCTACATATTTACTTCATTTATCTAATTAACTTGTAACTTAAGTCATATGTTAAATCAAGGATAAAGGAATTATTTAAATTATCCCAATGAAAAGTGCCTGATAAAATAATAAAGGCAAATAGTTGCAGTGTGTCTTCACTCGACGGTATTGCTATTTTAGGAGGCAGGCGTTTGAAATAATAATTGTTTATATGCCATGTTATTTTATGAGTAGGTAAGTGGATAATAAGCACATTGAAAGGGTATTGTAAACAAAAACAAAATGTAGGTCGTTCATAAGATTCAGTTTAATAATATGACAATTTATTAAAAAAATATTCAATTATTAATTTATCTTAATTTCACATTACTTTTCAATGTGGAATTAGCTTCGTTTTACTCTTCGTATTTTTTTTCGATTCGGCATCATGACATTTCCATGGATCGTTGAAGGTAGGTACCTACATATTTTTTAACGCAAGAATAGCAAAGGCTGCTACACATAGTGTAGTCTTTTGTCGCGCGGCTCATGCCACCGGCTTTTGGCGGGCTTTAGTGCCGCCGGCATCAGCCGCAAAAAGCCGCCGGGCATCATTCCAGTTGTATAGAACGTATGATTGCCAACATTTTTTGCCAAATTTTTCTATCCTAAGACTACAGAACTAAAGGCAGACAGAGCGCGCGGAACACTTGCGTGAGGCCACTAAAGCAAATACAAAATTGAAAAGCGAATACAAACTCGGCTCAGTGCGCTGCGAAGCATCGCACAGTTCACACGCCACGATCAATCAAGCTTTTAAATTCATAAAATGCCGTCTTGCGTTTTTAAACATTGTAAAAGTTGTTTCCAAAAGCAAAAACGGGAAGATGGTAATATATTTTTACAGATAACTATGGATTATTTGACTGTTTTATAATATTATTTCGATAAAATTCGTATTTCTGCAGAAAATATGTAAGTGTTGCCAGTTTACGTCGACGCCGTTCTCCCTGAATTAGGGAAAATGCACTTGTCTATTGATTATGTAATAATGATGGTCATGTTAATGAAAAATACATTAACGTAATGTAAAATTATATTGTAGATTATCTTTCTTCTTATAAAATATAGTAATAGAATTTCCATTAGTATATACATTGTTTTGAGTTCGATCCCCAAACGATCCAAATATTCGTGTACACATGGCTCCTCGTCAAGCTTTATACACTTTGACCTTTGTACCGTTCTTATGGAGTAGGGAATAAGTATCAAAATCGTACTGCAACTGTTTAGCTTGACTTGGCGCCGTGTGTACATTAAGTACAGAAACAGAAATCATTGATTGCAGCCATTATTAATTTTTAATTGCAATGTTTTTTTGTTTTGATTTATGAATCATAATATTCATAATTTATTGTGTGCATGACAAAATGTTAATAGCTAATTAATATTTAGGACGCAAGCCTATTGCAATTAACCAAACATTTCCAGATACTAAACTGAGAATATATATATCTAAACAAAAATTAACAACATATGCGCCGATCTAAGATCTGAACCCCATGATTGGTATTCGTAAATATATGTAGTTGGTATTATATAAGTATTTCTTCTAGATCGAGGGTATTAATCACAAAACATAATCTATTTATTTCTCAATTTACGAATAAAATAAGTTAAAACTTTACTCAGTACCTACATTTAAGAAATGTATTTATAAAAGCATACATTAATGGTTTCTTTTATTTGAATCATTTTCATAACAGCATTACATATTAAAAGCATTAATTAAATCCATGGTAAATTCTTCAAAACCGCAAACGAATATAAAATATGTAATATTTTTATATCCGTTTGCAAAAACTATATACCTACAAGGTAGTGGGAGATTATTCATAATCTGGCAACTTTACACACACATAGGCGCGCGTGTCCGTACAGTGCCAGTCGCCAAATGTCACGCACACATAGCCGTCAACGTGCCTCACTTAGTCGGACGAATACGCTCCATCTGGTCTTAAATCTGTGTTTCTATCTTTAAATGTTTCATTGTCCGTGTGGTGACGGATTAAGAATACGAAATGTCACCACCTCATATCATCCCATGAGTGTCATAAGAGCCGACAGAGGGAGCATATTATGCAGAGAACAACACTGTAAGAGAAGGAAAACTTGATACAAACCCTATACCAACCCGTTTGGCCAGCGTGGTATAGTAGGCCAATTCCTCCTTTCAAAGGAGAGGCCTAGTCCAGCAGTGGACTGTTCAAGGCTGATGATGATGAAATGTTTCATAGCTTGTTTGACACTTAAAATTAAAAAATAAACAATTAGTTTTTAATTATACGTTTATTATTGACGTTCTATTTCTTTGTTCTCGTCACTTTTGATTCATCACTGAACTCTTTAATTCTGAACTTCTGAAGTGGCGGGGACGGAGACGGAGATATGATTTTAAGTATAAATTACCTCCGTGGTCCAGTGGATAGCGTATGCGACTGCTGATCGGAGGTCCCGGATTATATCCCCAGGTTGGGTAAAAGTGTTACTGGGTTTTTCCGAATTCTCAGTAGCAGCACGGAGTCTAGTGATGTGCCCGGTAACGGCAATAGGCTCGCCGCCTATTACGTGGGACCTAAAAATTCATGGTGACATGTGGGTGTAATGTTACACCTCTGCCTACACCTTCGGGGATACAGGCGTGAGTCTATACCATTGCCAGTTGCCTTTTTCTGTAAAAATTCTTAACCATTAATGGTGAATTTCTTTTAGATCTCTTTGAGACTATACAAATAGTTTCCATCATCCATTTAACTTATGTGTAACGTTATATAGATAAGTACTCATAATTATTGTTTTGTTTTACACGTCACAGTAAGGGTTGGAAATAAAGTATTTTCATATACTTCATTTGTATACAAAAGTATAAAGTATAATTGCCAAAAATAAAGTAGGATAGGTTATTATAAAGTATGGTTGACAATCCTAATAGAACGACCATACACAAGTAGCAAGTTGCAACCCGCGGCCGGCCGGCGGCCTACCCGGGCGGCTATGCCGGCGGCTCATTCGTGCGGCCAGGCCGGCGACTTTGTGTGCCGCCGGGCGCACGCGGCTTGGCCGCCGGCACTCTGTGTAGCAGCCTTTACTTACACGGTTGCCAGAGCCTTTTCATTTTTTGTTTTACGAGGTGGAAAATCCCTTCGGATCTCCGACTCTTGGGGAAATGAGAGCCGGAATATGTGGTGTTAGCACTAAAAACCACCTCGACTTTCTCATGTACCCGTATTTCGGAGAGTCGGGTATCGCCGAAGCATTCGTCGCAACCCCCGACGGGTATTGGCCCGCCATGGTCAGGCGGGCCCCGAACAAACCCCCTTGGCGGCGGATGAAGGTGTTGGGCTCCGCCGCCAAAACACCCAGCGGCCGCAGAGGATAGGGAGGACGGCAACGCAACACCGCATCTCCTCTTCCTCTGCGGCCCCACCGCGACGCAACAATGGTGCGCCCCCATTGGAGATAGAGCGCGCGGCAATGCAACACCGACACGTCTATCCTACCGCGACCTCACCTGACTGCGAGGGATCAGGGACAGACAGAACTGTCCCCCGCACCCGCACTTTGGACGCATCCTACGCAGGCCTCACAAGCCCACGTGGAGCGTCCCCTCCCGGGATCCCGCTTAGCTTCACCGTGGGTGTACCTCAAACCCACGGTTACTGAGCCCACCCACTACGACAAGGTGGAGATCCCACGGGGCGGACGGTTACCAGAGCCTAGACGATATTAAACCAACACCTACATAACTAAGTATTTGCCTTTATTATTTTATCAGGAAAACCAGCGGCGATAGCCCAGTGATGTATGTAACGGACTGCCAAGACGATGGTCTCGGGTTCGATCCCCAGTTACCCCGGGCACACACCTATGACTTTTCGAAGTTATGTGTGCTTTATAAATTAATTATCGCTAGCTAATTCATGTGCCCGGTAGATGGCAATAGGCCCGCCCCCTGTTACATTGGGACCGAAACATAACTGGCGAAGTGTGGGTGTGTAATACACCTCTGCCTACCCCCTCGGGAATAACAGGCGTGAAGTTATGTTAATGTTTATGTTTACTTAATGTTATTTTATCAGGCATTTTTCATTGGGATAATTTAAATAATTCCTATATCCTTGATTTAACATATGACTGAAGTTACAACTAAATTAGATAAATGAAGTAAATATGTAGCAATTATTGACGCAATACATTTCGGGAAACTCTGCATGCTTAACTAGGAGGTGACCAGCCAACCAAACGTCAGGATGGCTGGTCAAAAAAAATATTTTATTTCTAAATGTATATCCCATGTAGCAATTATTTATTATATGTAGCAAATATAAGCAATTATATAGCAATTTTCAAATCAACTGTCATATTCCAAAGCCACAGACGACCAGCCATTCTGACGCACATGCAGCGCCATCTATGCATTACTAATTGAACTGTCGAGAACCGTAACGTACCCTACCTATTTGTGGCTTTTTGCATAATTGCTCGCACGATGTCAGTGACATATAGAAAAACAATACTATAAAAATTATATATGTATGTATTTGGTAGAATATTAGCATTTCAATTGAAATGATTCGATTTTTATAAGTTTTACAATATGACAAATACTTAATCTTAAGGTCGATGCTGCCTAAAAGTGCCAGTGTAGTTCGCGCGGATTTTGCTATGGGGAACCGCGTCTGGTTTCCCCTATACAAAGGTACTCTGTGGTTTCCCCTTTATTATCGTACAATACAATGTGCAATGAAAACGACCGCGACTCGCGTAAGTAGTTCAACAGTCCTCCAGTAGGTGCCACTGTACGCGGGACGTCACTTTCTGAACCGCGATGTTAAGATTCTCCGCGACTGAATGACCTCCCTCGGAAACGTAAATTAGAATTGAAGGAACCGTTGAACGGTTGAACATATTATTAAATTTTTGAATGTCAATACTTCTTTACATGTATTGACTAATGATCTGTGTATTAGGGTGAATCTCTGTAAACTGTATTTGTTTTGTGTTCTGTGACTTCTGTGTGCAGTGGTGTGAACATGATGAGATTCTTTCGCCCGCCCGCCGCACATTGGTCTAAAGGCTGCTGCATACGTAACGGGATTTTTCACGGACGGGACGGAACGGGACGGCACGGGATATTTTAGAAATATCGTCTCATACGAAATGTATATGGAAGCGCATAATATGTCACGGAGACACGGACGGGACGGGAACGTGGCACTGACGGGGCGGGAAAAATATCGTCGCCAACGATGTCTAGCACGTCCCGCCCCACGTCTCCGTCTCCGTCCCCGCCACTTCAGAAGTTCAGAATTAAAGAGTTCAGTGATGAATCAAAAGTGACGAGAACAAAGAAATAGAACGTCAATAATAAACGTCATTTATGTAGCTGGCCGCTACATCACTCCCCCCCAAGACCGGAGGTCGTCCTTGAAGCTGATGGGGTCAATTGTCGAGTGTCTGTGGAGTCTGTAGTCGCTTGCCGCAGTGTGCTTCGCAAGTCCCACGGTGAGTTGGGGAGAAGTTTGCGAAGGTGATGTGCAGTCGGTGATGAGCAGTAGGCGATGAGCAGTGAGCGTTGAGCAGTGAGTGTCCCACAGTGAGTCGGGGAGTTGCTGCGTAGTGGCTGCGTCGTGGCTGCGTAGTGGCTGCGTAGTTGCTGCGAAGCGGTTGCGTAGTGGCACTGCTGCGTGTACGGGAGCGATGGGCGCTGCTTAGGAGGACCGTGTGTGCAGTGAGGTGTGCCGTGGCGCTGGAGAGGTTGGCTGGGGTGACTTGCTTGCTGACCATCAGGTGAAGTGTGGAGTGAGGCGAGGTGGAGATGAGGACGCTGTTGCTGGATCTGACCGGTGAAGGCTTCTTCAGATCACGTCGGGAGCTGCTGGTAATCTGACCGGTGAAGGTTGCTTGACTATGTACCAACGATTAATACGTAAATAATAATAAGTTCTTCTTTTCGTCTACTAGTTTATTATGATTGCGTGAACCCACAGCTTATTTCTGTGACTTACGAAGGAATAGGTAGGTACAGCTATTTAGTTACATGTGTTTATTATTTTAATCATTATTATGTGCTTAAAATTATTGAAGTTGTCATCGTAATTGATTTGTGTTTCGTAAGTACGTAAATTAGGTATCACTATCCATCCGTACATCTTATGCCGGGGCCTCACTAGCGGCTAACGTCAATGTCTGCTAGCGCGATAATTATTACGATAATTTTTAACGCGCTAAAGTAGGTGGCTACACTTGAAACGTCAACGTGAATGCCCATCATTGGAGATAAAAACGCCAAACGCCAATGTTAATGCCGTTGTCAAATTATTACACGGTTAACGTACATTACCGCAATAATTAATGGCATTTCTCGTTAGTATGGCTCTAGCAGAAGTGCTTTGCTGCCTCATACGTGTTTTATGTGTAGTTACCTACTGTTACACGCGTTGTACTGTACCTAAAACAGGTGTTGACCTCGCCGCGCGACGTCAACAGCTGTTTTAGGTACCTACAGCGCGCCGACGAGTCGATCGACGATCGAGTCGCACGTTACTACTTATTTCCTAGAGTTATTAACTTTTATAACTTTTTTATTTTACGTGGTAGGTAAATTTTGATTTTGAATATGAATAGCAGATATTTTTTCCAACGTGAGGTTTTTTTTTCCTAAACCAATAAAAAATCAGCGTGTATTTGATGGCTATAGGTATGTAGATAGCAGTTCCTAAAATTAACGAGAGATGGCATTGCACTCCCTTAGCCACTGACGTATCTATTCTCAATGAGAATAGATACGTCAGTGGCTAAGGGAGTATATGAGAATTTCTCATATATAATAATGTAGTCTGTGACTGTGTATATATAGCGGAAACACGGACGGGACGGGGCACGCGTGGGGCGGGACGTGCTAGACATCGTTGGCGACGATATTTTTCCCGCCCCGTCAGTGCCACGTTCCCGTCCCGTCCGTGTCTCCGTGACATATTATGCGCTTCCATATACATTTCGTATGAGACGATATTTCTAAAATATCCCGTGCCGTCCCGTTCCGTCCCGTCCGTGAAAAATCCCGTTACGTATGCAGCAGCCTTTAGACCAATGTGCGGCGGGCGGGCGAAAGAATCTCATCATGTTCACACCACTGCACACAGAAGTCACAGAACACAAAACAAATACAGTTTACAGAGATTCACCCTAATACACAGATCATTAGTCAATACATGTAAAGAAGTATTGACATTCAAAAATTTAATAATATGTTCAACCGTTCAACGGTTCCTTCAATTCTAATTTACGTTTCCGAGGGAGGTCATTCAGTCGCGGAGAATCTTAACATCGCGGTTCAGAAAGTGACGTCCCGCGTACAGTGGCACCTACTGGAGGACTGTTGAACTACTTACGCGAGTCGCGGTCGTTTTCATTGCACATTGTATTGTACGATAATAAAGGGGAAACCACAGAGTACCTTTGTATAGGGGAAACCAGACGCGGTTCCCCATAGCAAAATCCGCGCGAACTACACTGGCACTTTTAGGCAGCATCGACCTTAAGATTAAGTATTTGTCATATTGTAAAACTTATAAAAATCGAATCATTTCAATTGAAATGCTAATATTCTACCAAATACATACATATATAATTTTTATAGTATTGTTTTTCTATATGTCACTGACATCGTGCGAGCAATTATGCAAAAAGCCACAAATAGGTAGGGTACGTTACGGTTCTCGACAGTTCAATTAGTAATGCATAGATGGCGCTGCATGTGCGTCAGAATGGCTGGTCGTCTGTGGCTTTGGAATATGACAGTTGATTTGAAAATTGCTATATAATTGCTTATATTTGCTACATATAATAAATAATTGCTACATGGGATATACATTTAGAAATAAAATATTTTTTTTGACCAGCCATCCTGACGTTTGGTTGGCTGGTCACCTCCTAGTTAAGCATGCAGAGTTTCCCGAAATGTATTGCGTCAATAATTGCTACATATTTACTTCATTTATCTAATTTAGTTGTAACTTCAGTCATATGTTAAATCAAGGATATAGGAATTATTTAAATTATCCCAATGAAAAATGCCTGATAAAATAACATTAAGTAAACATAAACATTAACATAACTTCACGCCTGTTATTCCCGAGGGGGTAGGCAGAGGTGTATTACACACCCACACTTCGCCAGTTATGTTTCGGTCCCAATGTAACAGGGGGCGGGCCTATTGCCATCTACCGGGCACATGAATTAGCTAGCGATAATTAATTTATAAAGCACACATAACTTCGAAAAGTCATAGGTGTGTGCCCGGGGTAACTGGGGATCGAACCCGAGACCATCGTCTTGGCAGTCCGTTACATACATCACTGGGCTATCGCCGCTGGTTTTCCTGATAAAATAATAAAGGCAAATACTTAGTTATGTAGGTGTTGGTTTAATATCGTCTAGGCTCTGGTAACCGTCCGCCCCGTGGGATCTCCACCTTGTCGTAGTGGGTGGGCTCAGTAACCGTGGGTTTGAGGTACACCCACGGTGAAGCTAAGCGGGATCCCGGGAGGGGACGCTCCACGTGGGCTTGTGAGGCCTGCGTAGGATGCGTCCAAAGTGCGGGTGCGGGGGACAGTTCTGTCTGTCCCTGATCCCTCGCAGTCAGGTGAGGTCGCGGTAGGATAGACGTGTCGGTGTTGCATTGCCGCGCGCTCTATCTCCAATGGGGGCGCACCATTGTTGCGTCGCGGTGGGGCCGCAGAGGAAGAGGAGATGCGGTGTTGCGTTGCCGTCCTCCCTATCCTCTGCGGCCGCTGGGTGTTTTGGCGGCGGAGCCCAACACCTTCATCCGCCGCCAAGGGGGTTTGTTCGGGGCCCGCCTGACCATGGCGGGCCAATACCCGTCGGGGGTTGCGACGAATGCTTCGGCGATACCCGACTCTCCGAAATACGGGTACATGAGAAAGTCGAGGTGGTTTTTAGTGCTAACACCACATATTCCGGCTCTCATTTCCCCAAGAGTCGGAGATCCGAAGGGATTTTCCACCTCGTAAAACAAAAAATGAAAAGGCTCTGGCAACCGTGTAAGTAAAGGCTGCTACACAGAGTGCCGGCGGCCAAGCCGCGTGCGCCCGGCGGCACACAAAGTCGCCGGCCTGGCCGCACGAATGAGCCGCCGGCATAGCCGCCCGGGTAGGCCGCCGGCCGGCCGCGGGTTGCAACTTGCTACTTGTGTATGGTCGTTCTATTAGGATTGTCAACCATACTTTATAATAACCTATCCTACTTTATTTTTGGCAATTATACTTTATACTTTTGTATACAAATGAAGTATATGAAAATACTTTATTTCCAACCCTTACTGTGACGTGTAAAACAAAACAATAATTATGAGTACTTATCTATATAACGTTACACATAAGTTAAATGGATGATGGAAACTATTTGTATAGTCTCAAAGAGATCTAAAAGAAATTCACCATTAATGGTTAAGAATTTTTACAGAAAAAGGCAACTGGCAATGGTATAGACTCACGCCTGTATCCCCGAAGGTGTAGGCAGAGGTGTAACATTACACCCACATGTCACCATGAATTTTTAGGTCCCACGTAATAGGCGGCGAGCCTATTGCCGTTACCGGGCACATCACTAGACTCCGTGCTGCTACTGAGAATTCGGAAAAACCCAGTAACACTTTTACCCAACCTGGGGATATAATCCGGGACCTCCGATCAGCAGTCGCATACGCTATCCACTGGACCACGGAGGTAATTTATACTTAAAATCATATCTCCGTCTCCGTCCCCGCCACTTCAGAAGTTCAGAATTAAAGAGTTCAGTGATGAATCAAAAGTGACGAGAACAAAGAAATAGAACGTCAATAATAAACGTCATTTATGTAGCTGGCCGCTACATCACTCCCCCCCAAGACCGGAGGTCGTCCTTGAAGCTGATGGGGTCAATTGTCGAGTGTCTGTGGAGTCTGTAGTCGCTTGCCGCAGTGTGCTTCGCAAGTCCCACGGTGAGTTGGGGAGAAGTTTGCGAAGGTGATGTGCAGTCGGTGATGAGCAGTAGGCGATGAGCAGTGAGCGTTGAGCAGTGAGTGTCCCACAGTGAGTCGGGGAGTTGCTGCGTAGTGGCTGCGTCGTGGCTGCGTAGTGGCTGCGTAGTTGCTGCGAAGCGGTTGCGTAGTGGCACTGCTGCGTGTACGGGAGCGATGGGCGCTGCTTAGGAGGACCGTGTGTGCAGTGAGGTGTGCCGTGGCGCTGGAGAGGTTGGCTGGGGTGACTTGCTTGCTGACCATCAGGTGAAGTGTGGAGTGAGGCGAGGTGGAGATGAGGACGCTGTTGCTGGATCTGACCGGTGAAGGCTTCTTCAGATCACGTCGGGAGCTGCTGGTAATCTGACCGGTGAAGGTTGCTTCAGATCACGTCGGGGTCACCAATGTGGAGGATAAAGGTGTGGTGTTCCTCCAACTAGAGGGAGGAGCCTCTAACCAAGCTGGGTGGTCGTGCTTGGTGGCCTGCAGGCCGAGGAACATACTTTTGAACTTGTATATATGCCGCTTGGCTCGCGAAAGTTGATATCGCGGTTCAGGATTGTTTGAATTCTTCCCGCCTTGTTAGTAGCCGTAGTATTAGTGTTGTCTTAGTAGTTCCATCGTCATTGGGTAGATGGCGCTGTGCGGGTGTTATGTAGCTGGCCGCTACAATCGTATTGAGTGTAGGTTAAATCCTCTTAAAATCTTACCTCAATTAACAAATTACCCGCCATATCACACAACTCATCACCTGAACAAAGCCGATGGAATAGTGGTTTACATAAAAAACACACATAAATCTAAAATTAAAGAAATAAAACTGACGCATGCATCTTGTCTACACATAGAGATCGCACCTAACCTTATAGTAGGTACCTACTCGCTATTTACCGTTCGCCTTCCAACACAATAGCAGATGTATTTATCACTTGCAAATCACTTGCAAATCATTCCACCTAATAAAAATATAATAATTACTGGTAACATTAATATAAATTTAGTATATGAAAGCGATGAACCATCTCACGTACGTTCAAACAGATTTAATTATTTAAATATGCTCGCTACACACGGGTTAATCCCTGGCCATTCACTACCCAAGAGAGGTAAAAGTTGTCTCGATCACTTTATCTTTAACAATAACACTAAAGATAAATCTGTTTTAATTGCCATCATAGATACAACTACTTATAACTGATCACTTAACTATTTTTCTAAAATTAACTAATAAATCGCAAAAAAGTAATTACACTAAAATCAAACGAACTTCTAACTTAGATAATGCACTACTGAATTGGGAACGAGTAACCTGCAGAAGTTAAGGAACCCTAATGAAGTTACAGACAGGTTAATTGCCATATTACAAAACTGTATCATGTTAAACACTATTACGACTAGGTACTATTTCTCAAAAAATGCAGAATTTTGAAACCATGGGGAACCAGGCTTGCTTCGCTGCATTAAAAACAGAAATAATATGCAAACGAGTTTAAAAGCTAACCCTGTGAGCTAACAGGCGCGGTCGCAGCCTGCAATTTTGGAGGGGGTCACTCACTACACTAATAAAAAATACGTATCTGGATCGCCATTTATAGCGTAAATACTGGTAAAAATTTCGAAATACTTCGCCATTTTAAGGGATAGTGAGTGGTGGGGGGAGTAGGGGGGAGGGTTCGGGTCACCCCTCACCATTTTCACCCGTCGGAAATACTTGGTTCCTTTAGAAAAAATAAAAATTATATGCTCTCCAAACATCAGTGTGTATGGTGGTGCCAACTTCCACATTCTTCACACTATTTTAATAAACTGAGATTGACCGAGCCTTGCTTCGCAGGGCTCCTAATTTCGGATTAAGGGTCAAAAGAGAACCTAACATAACCTATTTAGTTACTTTAATTACAGTTGCACCTAATAGCCGTAACACACGCTCGAACTTGTCCGGCGGACAAAACCCGTTGGTCCGGCGGACCAAATCCGTTCTCGCTACAGACGACCGGATCGGACCGATCTGCAAACTAGCGGACCGAGGCGGACTCAATTAATAATAATTATGTTCGCCGGACTACTCTACAGACGGGCAGATTTGGTCTGGAGGCGGAGCAAATCCGTGGTCTGTTCGGACCAAGTTCGAGCGTGTGTTAAAGCCATAACCTAACCCTAGGCACTCGAAAGCAAAGGAATGATGCACAAATTTGACATTAGCTGTCAATATCATCCATCCAAGATGGCGGGTTGCGTTTCGTTTCACGTTTTTGTCATAAAATCTAAAAATTATATTTGAAAAACTGTACTAAAGCATAAAAATTACGTTCCGTTTTGCATAATTGCCAAAGTATTTAAGAATTTTTGGAAATTGTTTAAAAATATTTAGACGCAACTCCGGCAGCCAAAATTACTTTGAGGGGATTAAGACTAACTCCCTTAAGCCCCCTATACCAACAATACCCTCAAATTCAGGCGACCCGTTTTAAAATCCATCCCAAAATACTTGTTACCTATATCTGTAGTTCTTTTTAATAATTATACATGTAAATGTCTAAAAATCATTAATGTACATCAAATTTTACTTTATTAGCACATTTCTGTATAAAAATATTTAAAAAAACCTTCCCTGTAAAATTTACTTTTTGTCGGTTGCGCTAAAATGGCGGGAAAGGCTCGATATTACCTACTTACAATGACTTACACTGTTAAACAACCTTTATCATAACGACGCATATCGATTTTGCTAGGATTACCAAAACTACGTAGGTAATTCGGTTCCTTGTTTCTAAACTAGATGTAATTTCCAAATTATTTTGGTCATCGTACGTAGTTCATAAAAACACCACTAGATAGAGTCAGAAAACTATAAATTTATCGCTGTTAGGGGATAGCTAGAAATTTCCTTTTATTATTTGGCAAATTTTAGAAATTTTTCAATTTGACCTTAGATTTTGGGGGGGTCATGTCCCCTGTGACCCCCCCCCCCCTTCGGACCGCGCCTGTGAGCTAACCCGTGTAATGAAACTCTAAAAATTATTTATAAAAGATATCGTAACTTTTGTAACTGTATAATTAAAAAACAAAAGAGAAAGTACGACAGAGAGAAACTTTCAAAAGCTAATGAAAATCCCAAAAAGCTTTGGCACACTATAAACGACATAACGCATCGTTGTTAGAATAAAATATCAAACACAGAGCTACTTGATATTGCTGCCTCTCCGCAAGAATCGGTTAACACAGTGAACAACTATTTCTCCAACGTTGGCAAACTATTGGCAGACGAAATCTTATCAGGGCCAGTAACCCTCAACTGTAATGCATTCGAACCATCAATATCACCGGTTACGTCATTCGCTCTCTTAAGCACTGACCCGCAAGAAGTACATTCTGTGCTAATGAATCTTAAAAACAAAGGCGCCCCGGGTTGGGATAATATACCGGTTAACTTTTTAAAATCTCCAAGCGTCTTTGTTGTACCGATAATTGCTCACATGGCCAATCTTTGTTTTGAACAAGGAGTTTTCCCTAATAGTCTGAAAATCGCTTTAATTACGCCCGTCTATAAAAGTGGAGACAAAAACTGTCCTTCGAATTATAGACCAATATCAGTCCTGCCGCCTCTATCAAAAATTTTGGAAAAATTGATTAATCTTCGGCTTACTCGTTATTTAGACAAAAATAATATAATATCGTCATCACAGTACGGCTTCAGACGGGGGAAGTCCACAGAAAACGCTGCTCTGGCACTTGCTTCTGCTGTTACAGATATACTACGGAATTCAATATTCGAAATATAGATAGATGTGTAGATTTTAGATTCGTTTTTGACAGCTTTTGACATAAGCTCCATACAAAATATGTCAAACACGACTTTAAAATCTACAGATCTATCTATAGTTCGAATATTGAAAATGGCCGATAGTTGACAATGGTGACAAGTGTCTGGCTGTCTTCTTGGACCTCAAAAAGCGTTCGACACTGTCCCGATTTCTACTCTTTTGGACCGACTTGAAGGCATAGGCATTAGGGGAACGCCTCTAGAACTTTTCAAGACATATTTGAGCGAGCGCAAACAAAAGGTTAGAATAGGTGACTCAGTTAGTTCCGATATGACAGTCACTTATGGTGTAGGGCAACGTAGCGTCATGGGACCTACTTTGTTCCTTATCTACATAAATTATCTTTGTAACATGAATATACACGGAGGGAAACTGTTCTCATATGCGGATGACACTGCCATAGTCTTTTCTGGGAAGTCATGGACCGAGGTACAGTCAACTGCCGAGCGAAGCCTCGCGAAAATAGCAGCCTAGCTCGACTCCAGTTTGCTTACATAAACACGGACAAAACTAATTTCATTTGCTTTATTTTAAGTATGAAAAATGTCAACCACCGTTCTCAATTAAAATCCATACGTGTACAAACGATTTAAATCGAAACTGCACATGCTGCAACGGCTCTCTTGGCAGAGTCAGGAAACTTATTTCGGTGTTTAAAACATTACGACACGTAGCACCTTATACTCTCCTTAGACAAATCAATATATCTCTTGCATAGTCAGTAATAACTTATTGCTAGCCGGTGTGGGGCGGAGCTACAAAAAAAAATTCGTGGACCTAGAAAGAGCACAACGTGCACTGCTTAAGGTCACTCTTTTTAAACCCTATATATTCTGCACTGAAGACCTTTATAAAACAGCGGATGTACTTAGTGTAAGGAAGCTTTACTTACTTCACCTCATTCTGAGTAAGCACAAGACCACCCCCCTCAACAGTGAACAGCGACACAGACATAGACGAAGAAATAGGAACTATAATGTAGCTCCTATAGTTGCAATCAAATCATCCTTCGCTGAACGTCAATTCGAGAGTCAGTCAAACCGTCTTTATAACTTAATAAATAAAGAGTTACCCATCAACGCATTAACGTACTATAAATGTAAAAAAACCTTAACTGAATGCCTTAAAACAAAAAACTACGATGAGATAGAATCCATAATAAATAGAGCAGGAAAATTATAAAACTTAACGTGAGATATGAACCGTCGACCGGCGAAGGAGTTTTTAAAAATAAAACTCTCGGACTACTGTCCGGCTTAGAGGTTGAAACAGAACTGACTTTATTTTAAAACGAAAGTACAAGGTTTGGTCGGGCGTAATCTAAACAATTCTAATAAAAAGTGTAAGGTGATGCTCGACGAGTGATGACGGCGGTGTTTACACCAACGTAACTCCTCCCCCCTTAAGTGAGAAGCACGCCGAAGACTGCTGGTCCTGTGGCAAGGGCTCTTGTGGCTGGAGCTGCTTGGCTTCGGTCGTTGCTGGTCTTCCCCTTCGGTGAAGATATCGGTGGGTGATGAAGCCTATGGCGGCAAGTGTCATGATCGCATACAGGCATATGGTGGGCCAACTGGGTTTAGTAGCGATGATGACTGTTTCTTCCTTTTCTTGTAAAGTTTTAGTCTTTTCTACTAGTTTGTCTAGTTCGTTGAGCTGAACATTTTCTATTTTTAGATTCAATTGTGAGTGCTTATTCGTTGTGCTGTACTGTGTTCTAGGCAGTGGAACGCTTTCTCTGTTGATGAGGAATTTCTTGTGTGTACGTAGGGTTCTTCTTTCTATGCCAATGGTGCATTGGTTATTGATTGATATCAGGACGACGCCGCTGTAGCTTTGGTAGTGTACTTCTTCTCCGCAGGTTGTCTTAATTACTTCTTCTTGTTTCAGGATGGCGATCCAGCTGTTTTCTTTAATTTGGTGTATAATATTCTCGTTGAATTCTACTGTGGCGTAAGTGCAGTTGTATGGTTTCTTGTGTTGTAGTAATTGTGCGACGCAGTCTTGTGATGCGATGAGTTCTTGTAGTTCCAGGTCATGGCAGATGACGGTTTCGTCGGTGATGGAGGCGCATGGCTCGCGAGGATACGCAAACATGTTGCTGCCCAAGATCAGGTAAGGATTTTTAGGTATTAGGATAGAATTGTTTGCATTCGGGATCGGGTATAAATGGAGTAAACTATAAGGATGATTAGTTACTAAGGGGATCTCTAACACAAAGTTAATCGATTCATTTGTACTGTATGCTTTGACTACAATAGATTTTTCTATTATATGTATATTTTTCATTGTTGGTGCATAAGGCAACTGCAAATCTTTGAAGCTCATATCCTTTTGGATGCTCGCTAACTCTGCAATAAGATAGCTAGGTTCGACTATACTAGGATGTTGTCGTCCTAGGTGACTGAATGTTATGGCATTCTCTAAGTTAACTAATCTATCATATACTTGTTGTAAGCATGTTTCAATTTGATTATATATTTGCATGGTATATACTTTATTTTCTATTTCCTGATTTTCTTCTACTAATTTTCCGATCGCTTTAGTTAACTCTTTCTGATTCTTAGTAATACTTTCTAATTTACTATGATACTCATTAATGAAATCGGACATTATTCCTAAGGTTTCTCTTTGCTTATTTACTGTTAATTTCCTTATTTCCTGAACTTGGTTTTCTAAGCTAATTGCATCTTCTTGGTCTAGGTTGCCAGTGATAGCTTTTATTACGGATCCTAGTCCATTAATTAAAAGAGGTTTTCTTTTAAATCTAGGGATATAATAATATGGTCTTCCTAAACTGATCAGAAGATCCTAAGTAGACTAACTTACTTTCTATCTTATCTATAAGGTATTCTAATTGGTTTCTAGGAACCAAACTATCTTTATAATTGGATATATTCTTATGAAATAAGTTAAATGTATACTAATATCTACTTACATCTATTTAATATATATCGCGTATCCTACTAACGTTATAGGATATAACTAAATGGAATCTTATATTTAATCTAAATCTGATATCTACTTGATGGTGGTCTGTGGTAATTTCAAAGGGTTACGTTTATATTTAGGTTTGAGACATTTTACGCATTGATTAATATTCTTTTGAATTGATAATAGGATTTTCGGCCAATGGTAATTCTTATGTAACTGTTTGTATGTTTCTTGTATGCCTCTATGGATGGTTTTGCCTTCATGATATTTTTTTATCAACTCTATTTGTTCGCTGTTATTTTCTACTAAGGTTACCCTTGTAGTACAACGTATTAGCTTTGGGCCTCTATTGCTGAAAATGGTTTTAACTACCTTGCAAAATATGGGATATAACTCTTCGTTGTAAAAATAACAATGGAATATGCGGTCCGGTATGGTATGTTCCTTTAGGAATTTTATAATTTGCTATTCAGTTTCGTTAATGGGCATAAAAACGTCTTTAATTACTATCTTGCCTTTGGTACTGTTGTCTACTGTGTAAAGCCAGGGCATTTTCGTATATGAAACTGTTTTAACTGCCTGTCTATGGCCTCTAATGTTTCGGGAATTTTATAGTCTAATTGGTTGTCTGAGTCTAACTGAATGGGTTCCGGGGTGTCTATCCGGCTGTCTATTGACTGTGGTGGAACAAATATTGTCGAGGTGTCAATAAGTGTTTTGATGTCTATTCCGTCAAGATCGTTAAACGTGTCACGCGACGTTCCGGGTTGAGGTTCTGTCGATAAGTTTGTCTGATTCTCACTGTCTAATATCATGTCTACTAATTGATCGTCGTTAGTCACAGATTCTATGTCGTTATTGTAAACTATTTGAACACGGGATAATGCGTCGGCGTTCGTGTTTATCTTACCTTTCTTATATTCTATTTTAAAATCATATTCAGCCAGTTTTAAACGCCATCTTGTTAATTTTGAATTGGGGTCCTTTAAAGTCATGATCCACGTAAGCGGACGATGGTCAGTGTATATGGTAAATTGTTTGCCATAAAGGTACGGACGAAAATACTTAATTGCCCAAACTATTCCTAATAGTTCTTTTTCTATAGTTGAGTATTTTTGCTCTGTCTCCGACAGCGTTCGTGAAGCGTACGCCACGGGTTTGTCTGAACCTACTTTACCTTGTGAGAGTACGGCACCGAGTGCTACGTCCGATGCGTCAATGGTAAGTATAAAAGGTTTTTCGAAATCGGGGTATTGCAATATAGGTGCATTAGCAAGGACTTCTTTGCATTTTTCGAAAGATTCTATAAACTGCGGGGTTGCTTCTACTTTGGCATTTTTCTTAAGGCATGAAGTTAAAGGCTTTGTAAGTTGCGCGAAGTCTTTAATGAACTTTCTATAGTATCCCACGAGTCCTAGGAAAGATTTTATTTCCTTCTGTGTTTTAGGAAGTGGAAATCGCTTGACAGCTTCTATTTTATCAGCATTAGGCTTAAGGCCTTCGTCTGTAAGTGTATGACCAAGAAACTTGACTTGCTTTTGTAGAAATTCGGATTTATTTAGTTGCACTTTGAGATTATGATATCGGAACCTATCAAATACCTGTCTACATTTTTCTAGGTGTTCTTGTAAGGAAGATGAAAAGATAATAGCGTCATCGAGATACGTTAAAACATTGTCTAATCCTCGCAAGACTGAATCCATTAATCGCTGAAACGTACTAGGGGCATTCTTCAGGCCAAAGGGCATTCTCATAAATTCGTAATGTCCTCGGTCTGTACTAAAAACTGTTTTCTCAATATCTGAAGGGTCCATCTCCACCTGATGGTAGCCAGATGCAAGGTCTAATGTGGTAAAATACTGGGCACGTCCTAATTTATCCAGGATATCATTGATGTTTGGTAGCGGGTACTTATCTTCAATAGTTCTCTCGTTAAGCCTACGGTAGTCGATAACTAGCCTCCACTTTTGTTGGCCAGTTGCGTCTATTTTCTTAGGCACTATATGTACTGGACATGACCAAGGTGAGCTACTTTCTCTAATTATATTCTGACGTAATAATTCTTCGATCTGCTTTTGGATTTCCTGCTTTTGTTTCGGCGCTTGTCTGAAGTTACGTACAAAGATGGGAGTGTCATCAGTAATTCTAAGTTTATGTTTAACCTGATGGGTAAAGGTAAGTGGTACATTTTCACAGTAAAATATGTCGCGATAATTATAGCATAATCTTTCTATTTCACGTCTCTCTTCGTCGTTCATGTGTTCGGTTCTAAGTCTGCTAAGGTTATTCTTAAGTAACTGGTCTAACTCTCTACTAGAATGCAATGTATTAATTGATGAAACCTTTGATAAGCCATCTGGAAATGGTTCCTTTTGTAATGGAACTAACTGTACTTTATAGTTGTTAATTAAGCTAACTTTACTGTCTGACTTATTTACAACGTGTAATGGAAATAACGCACATCCTCAGACACCCCAATTAGAAAACCTTGTTACAATCATAATGCATGCATCGAAATATTTTTTTTATTTGCGTAAATAATGTTTTTTAAAGAAATTATTAACTCAATTAAAAGTGAAAATCGTGGTCACTGTAAATCTGCGCACGCACACAAACAAAACGGTTGCTATGGTAAACAAAAGACAGCGATCTGATAGGAACGAAATACGATACGATATAACAAAATGTATGAAATTCAGTCTGTAAACCACACTCTGATGGAGTGGGGTTTACAAAAATGATGTTTGAACAATTTGTCGGCCACTGTTGATATTACCAAAGATATTATGAGTATTTCTTTCCATCACACTTTTAGGCTATGGAGTGGACATTCGAATTATTTATTGTTTGTTATTAATATGCACGATCTATTGTTTCTTAACACCGTAAGTGACTATTGTGACTATCTTAACTTAGTCATACCTATTTGGCATTATTGATCGATAAAGTAAAAGAATATCAATGAGAGAAATAAACAAGAACGGCGTGTTTAAAGTTGTCTTGTGAATCTAAATACTTACAATAATAGAATAATAAAATAACTTACAGGCTTAAATCACATTTCTTTAGTCCACGTAGCACTTCAATATTTCCTCACAAATCACATCTTTTCACTGTTTCAAAAGCTTATTAATTAACTACTCGGCACTTTTTCTCTCGTCACAATAAACTAGTGATTTAATATTTCTCCACAATGAGAAATTCCAGGGGTGTCAAGTCAACATCAAGATGATGTTGAACATTCCACACCGGCACCGTCTTGTTGATAATTATTAAATTATACACCATTACACATTTTCGTAAACAAGTGAACTTTTAAAAACGTTTTCACAGCACTCACTGATAGATAGATATTCCCGGTTTTACTTGTCATAACATGTCTAAGCGCATCGGCAGCTGCGTTTGTCATGCGCCAGCGCGAGCGAGACATTACGTCTCGCTCTTTCCCGTTGTTTATTACCTACGTTAGTGAAAGATAGATGATAGACATTTTGGTGGTCAATTGTGTGCTGTTGTCTTTTGCCGTCTATTGTATTGTATTAATGTGTGCGTTTGTGTAAGTCAACGTGGACCCATTGAACAAATGCATTTAAAAATAAGCCGTTCTGCTTTGATTTAAGGTTTATTTTCGAATAGCTCAATTTTTTAAAAAGATAATTGACTACATTTTACGTTATTTTAATTATTTTAAGACTAAAAATAAACAATATTAAAAATGACGGAAATGGATTCAGTTGCCGATTCTGAACAAAGTACTTTCAGGATGTGCATTTAAACTTGTTACATGTTGTATAACTGATGTTGTTAACATTCCTGATTTTACGGATACAAATGCAGAAGGGAATACTAATCCGTCACTGGTTGTTTGTTCAATTAATTCATAGTCGCCTTCTCGGTAATGGCATAAAATATAAACAATCTGTTCACACTGTGGCTCTATTGTTGTATATGATTTCATATCGCCCTTTATCGGAATACAAACAACGTCTGTTCTTAACGTCATATCTTTCATGTCGATTTTACAGTTTAAAGCTCTTAATAAGTCAACACCTAAGAGTCCGATGAAGTCTGGGTCAAAGTCAAACAAGAGAAACTTGTGAGTATAGTCGCAATTGAAGAGTGAAGGAAGTTTTATATAAACAACGGTATCGTGTTTAGTTATACTATGCGCTGTCCTTATGAAGTGTATTTCACGCTCAAAGTGGGCATTGTTTTCTAATATTGCGTTAGGTGATATGAGTGATTGCGTCGCCCCAGTATCGATTAAAAAGCGACCGCCTAATTCTCTAATGTAAATATATTGTAAGCGGTTACGATAATGTAAATTAATCAATGCTACGTTTCGTTGTCCGTGTCCGGGTAAAGCTGAAAATTTTCATTATTTCCTAAATCTTCTACATAGCTATTGTCTGAGGTGGAAATATTAACATACTCTAAATCATGGCATTTTTCTACAGAATCGTCTAATTCGGTTTGAAAGTTTACAGGTGCATAGGGCACGGGTTTATTTATAGGTCGGCTATTGTTATCATTTTTATACGTACCGGGTTGGTATATAGGTTGTGTGTTAGGTACCTGACGGTTTAATGGTCTATGCGGCTGTTGCGCACTAAAGTTAGCGAATCTAGGTTGTGCCATCTGTTGAGACCTATATGGGTTAACGGAAGGTGGCTGAAAACGGTAATTATTATACTGGTTCGGGTTAGGCCTAGGTGCGTTAGGCTTTGACCTAAAATCTGCTGATCTTTTATTTTTCAACTTAAGATCCTCCTGTTTAGCTAGGACGATAACCTGCTCTAAGGAATCTGCCTTTTGGACTTTTACGCTTAGTGCTAAAATCGGGTCTAGCTGGTCTAGAAATACATTGATAGCCATTTTTTCATAATAATCCTTTTTGGTTTGATCTAGGTGAATCAAAATGTAAGTTAATTCTCTAATTTTATCTGCAAAACTATCTATATCTAAACTTAATTTTCTAATATTCATTAGCTCCTGAACTACCTGTACCTCGTCTCGGAATTCGCCGAATCTACGGGTAAGTATGGCTTTAATATCTTCCCAACTATTAAATTCAGTGCATTCTGATAATGTTTCTACTGCTTAGCCTGTTAGCTTATTCCTAATCAAGCATGCTATGCTTGGATGCTGCCTATTTTCTATCAACTCTAAAGCATTCTCTACGCTTTTAATATAAAATGCTAGAGTTTTCTTGTTGCCGTCGTATGCGGGCAAGAAAAAGGATAATGTTTTATAGTCGATATCGACTTTTTCTTCTTTTACAGATATGTCTAATTTCTTTTGTTCGTGAGCCATTTTAGCACAATGAAAAATACACAAATTCACACAAAAAGTATAAAAATACAACAGAATAGCTGTAAAAAGTGGAAATCACACACAAAATACAGTACAAATAAATCAATTAACGGTGTAGAGTTTGATACACAGTTAATAAATAAAAATATAGGAAAGATCTCGGGAGAAACAGAGGTTGATGCTTACCCCACGAGCATGCCGATGTCAGGCTGAGTTCTGCTTCCTCGCCGGTTTTCTTCGCCGCTTTTCCGCCGGTTTTCTTCGGTTGACCGTAGGAACTTTGTAATCGCGTCGCGGATGTATCGGAAAAGAGATTTTCGGCAACCGTAGAACAGACACGATCCTACCGACTGCGCCAGATATGAACCGTTGACCGGCGAAGGAGTTTTTAAAAATAAAACTCTCGGACTACTGCCCGGCTTAAAGGTTGAAACAGAACTGACTTTATTTTAAAACGAAAGTACAAGGTTTGGTCGGGCGTAATCTAAACAATTCTAATAAAAAGTGTAAGGTGATGCTCGACGAGTGATGACGGCGGTGTTTACACCAACGTAACTCGTGACTTAAATTAATTTCATACACACACTCATATACACAAACACTCTCACATGCACATATCTACATTTCTATACATATAACACACGCACACAAAGACACAAGCACACACATGCATGCGCTCATAAGTTTCAATTTTTTTTCTCTTTTAAATGTATAAAATAGATAAACTTTTATGATGTATATTCCAATTTTAACACTGTCTTAAGACAAGATATGATATTTGGTAAATAACTTAAAAAAAACACAAGCATATATCTTACTACATACTACATAATATACAAGCTGTAAAATTGAAATATCAAAATTTTTAACCTTCTGCACTGTAAACCAAGGAAGAGCGGAGTTCCTTACCACAAGCATTTGCTTAAAAAGGGACCCCAATGATATTGTTATTAATTTTTTAATAGTAAGTATATCGTCTATCTTCGGAGTAACACAAATCTCCTTTATTGGGCGGATACTTCTATAATTGTCGTTTTGACTGTTTAAGAAATATAACTGCAAAAGGTATTTACACATACAAACTACTTAGTACTAAGATACTTTAGTACTTGAATAATAATATTCTGTGCCTGTTTCACCACCTCAAAGTAAGCGTTACCTTCCAGGTAAATTCAAAATTAGAACAAAATTTGTATGAATTTATTGGCAAAATAGTTTAACCAAAACTTATTGGACAGGTGGTGAAACAGGCCCTAAGACTTAGTAGTACTCAAAATGTATCAGTGACGTTTCGCTAGAGTGGCCAATATGGCGACTGCGATTTGTCTGTCAGAACGAACCATTAGAATTTAACAAATTTTTCGACAATCCGAATTTTGCGGATATAATTATGTTGTCGACTCGAAATCTTTATTTTTTAATATTTTATTATTCAACTAAGGTTTCGATCGAGTCTACCGTACCCTTCGACGACATTATTCATATAGATTTGACAGTTCAGTGACATACACACGCACACAAGAAATATATAATAAATAAAGATAAATTTATATTTGGGGGTTTTGAATATGTGCTACATCTCAAAAATACTACTTTTCGTTCAAACCCATTTCGATTGAAAGATTACATACGAGATATTTGTATATCTCTTCCTTTAAAAGTTGGGGAGGAAGGCACACATTTTGCCCTTTTGGGAGCGTCTTTGAAACGATTTACTGAGAAAAATTGTTATGGAAAATCAATGTAATTTTTGAAGAGCTTAGGATACCCTGCATGTATCAGACGGACGTGGGGCTACCATCTGTCCGGAACTCCCCGGATTTGTTCTAGTTTGAAGGGCGTCCATGGGCCGTCTGACAGAGGTGTTTGTAAGAGTACGGCTGTAAACCGGACACTCATGTTTTCAGGGGAAATCAAATTTATTTTTATAGATAAGCGATGACTGTTACTTTTAGAGAGGTGTCCGGGGAAAAACCACATTTCGCGCAAATGTCCAGGATTTTGCCGTGTTTATTCGGCGTCAGCAATTTAGGTGATGGCAGCCCTAGACGGACGAAAAATGTATGTAAGGCGCATGACATTTAAGTATGGGCTGGTTGGTGGGGGGGTCTAGTTCCGCGGCAGTGGTGGGATCGGTAGGCTCTGATGGTAAGGCACCAGCTCCCCCTAGTGGCGAAAGGGTGACCTGACGGCGCGGGGAACATGTTAGCGCTCAGACGACCGATTAAGTCGTCGAGGCTCTACATGCGTAGGTCCCTGGAGATGACGTCGTTCCTCACGTGGCGAGGGGCATCTACAACGTTGCGTAGGGCAAGCGATTGCTACGCACGCAACCATTTGCGCTCGATCTCCGCAACCAGCGCGTACCCTGCTGGGAAGACATAACTGAGCCAAGACAGAATGCCGAAGAGCTCGAGTGGTACGCGCTTGGCCAACAACGTTCTTGACGTGTGGGGCATCATGAGACGACGGCCTTAGGTCACGCCAAGTCCGTGCGTCGGGGATGCATGGGAGCACAACAACATCTTAGAGCTCCCAGCCAACCTCACCTGCCCGTGATGCATTCTGCAGACCAACGAAACGAACGAAGCTCTGGCGACCGACTAGCGGCGGTATAACCGTTGCAAATAGGCGTAGCTAAATACAGTAGATCAGTGACGGCAAGCAGCGTCACAGGTGCGAGAAGGTACAGCCTGCGATCCCCAACACGCATGCCAAATTTCCTCCAATCCGTGGTTGGATCTGAAACATTCCGGCTAAAACTGAAAAACCGGTTCACTGAATTGTAAACCGCAAAAGACGCTGATACCGACCAGGAACTCGATCATATGGTAGAAATCCTGCTGGATGAGGGGACAAAACTCTTTAAGAAGCATCACACCAGCAGGAGATCTCAACTTTCACAAGAATCTCTGCAGCTAATAGAGACGTGTCGAGAAAACCCAACAGGCATTTTGTAAGATCTAAATAAAAGGATCTTTAAGCTGATAAGACGCGACCTCCGTAGCTCTGCTCCACATGCAATAGAACGAAATCGGGGTCCTGGGGTCGAAAATTTTTATCCAGCATTTAGGTCGAAGTCATCCTGCGAAGCTGACCACGTCAGACGGGATAGTCAACACTTCTAGGCTAGAGATGGAACCTCTAAAATTCAAAAGCGTCCCGTCATCAACCTGATTCCGAGGATCTAACTTTAACCCGCCATTTCACGGAAGACTTGCCAGATGGCAGCCAAGACGAAATCGTGGTGGCCCTAAGGCAGCTTAAAATGGAAAAGCCCCCGGAGAAGATGGAACTATGAATAATCACCTGTGTACTAGGGAACCTCGTACTATGTATACTCGTCCAAAAAAGCTAACCACAATCACAAACACCGCTGCATATTCTTAGCATGGGTAGAAAGTACTGATCATTATTATTGAATTTATATTCAATTACATTACATTAAAACCGTACGAAAACACCAATAAATCAGAGCAAAATATTTACGATACACAGTAGCAACACGAATGACATAACAGATAAAAAAAGTGTTGCAAATGGTTTGAAAAAATATTTCTACTATCGATTAAAAAACAAAACGATTTTTACCGATTAATAATTATGGAATGTATAATAAATTATATATTTCTTGATTCTTTTTACAAATCTTCTTAATATATAAAATCCTTGCGTTACTGACTGACTGACAGACACGCTACAGCCGAAACTATTGGGCGCAGGAAGCTGAAATTTGGCATGTATGTTCCTTGGGGACCGTAGGGGTGCACTAAGAAGGGATTTCCCGAAATTTCCACGGGATCGGCCAAAACGGGTAAATTAAAAAAAAATGCAGGCGTAGCTGCTGGCGTCCTCTAGTATACTTATAAAGTAAATAAAATATATTGTTTTCTAATATAGTAATAAAAATATTATTTCCTTAAAACAATTTCTGCCTACCCTACTTCATTTTATTTTTAATGCTGGCAACATAAGACATTCATCCGCTATTACCATAGCTTATTCAAAATAATTAATCTTTAAAAACTAAATTCTTTCACCGATACTCTATCAAGAAACGAAAACGATGTAAAATTTTTAAAAATTATATGTTTAATTTCAACGATTCACAACTTTCTGGCCGCTACAGGCCGTATTTGGTCTTTCTCCTTTTGTTTTTGTGTACTGTAATGTTACCAAAAATATCGTCACAGCTGCTGTGAGTCAATATTCTATTAGCGACCAATAAAATTAATAATAAACAGATAAAATATCCGCTTTATAGAATACTGTTAAATTCGATCTCATTGCTACATTATTTCTTTTAATGTCGGTTAGTCTTAATTCAGATAATAAAGGTTATTTACAGTATAAAATCATTACAATAATAGGTATATTGTGTAACGTTGAATCGAGTTTTACACAAAACCTTGTCCCTACACGACTAACGCAAAACCAATTCAAGGATATTCGTACTTACAAAAAATACGTTAAGCAAAAAGGATTGGATACAAAACCATTTTCAAAGAGCAATGTATACTTAGGTGTTCTTGCAATCCCATAAATGGAAAAAGATTTAACGAAGTAAAATAATTTTAAGAATTGAACAAGAAAATATAAAATCAAATGAGGTATGTAGATTATAAAAGATACCTACTACTTATTATAAAATTCTAAATGTTCCCAAAATTTAACAACGCCAAGTGTCGTTATTAGAATCAAGTTTTGAAATTGCGATTCTATTATTGCCTTAAATTAAAATAGGATTTTATAACACAAAAACCAATAAAAAATATTATATTAAGAGTTAATTTAGGATAACTAATATATACAGTTGTAATGTGACAGCAAGACGACAAATCCATTTTTATTGTGTTATTTTCCTTAAGTAATATTTAGGTGTACGTACGTGGCTGCAGACGCGACACTATGAAATGTGCGGCCGCTTCGGGCGCGTCCCACTCACCGTCAAATTATTTCTTTCACTGGCTATTTAAAACTGACAAACTTTACTCTTTTTGTTGTCCAACAAAAACATGTAACTAATTTTAAGATATGACTTTTCTGGAACCCTATTATATGTCTATATTAGACATAAAATAGGGTTCCAGAAAAGTCAAAGTGAGTGATTTAAAAATAAGATCGTTATAAGAGTACACATTTTAGCGGGTCGTTAATATGAGCTTTTACGTTACCTCCCACACTTAAGATTTGCAGATGATATCGTCTCCCGTCATGGGTCGGCCCGGCATTGCAGTGCATGCCGCCGGGATCGGTCCAGGTAATACATTGATTATCTCTCCTCTTATTGGGTCATTTTCTCAAAAAGTGAATATTCGAGTTTTGGGGATGTCCCACAACTTTTGATAAATATTTAACGATTGATTTCCGCATTTAAGAAAAACAGCACTCAAAATGAGGATTTATGATTAGTTTATAACAATATTATACGTTATTGCTACATAAAAACAGTCATATATTACCGTAATTTCCAGAAATACTAGTAGGAGGTATCAATTTTAGAGCTGTCCCAATACCAATTACAATAAAATAACATAACTTTTATACATTTTGATTACTTATTTATGTTTATGATTGATTTTCAGAAAGTATAGTTGTTTACGATTTTCTTCATAATTGCAGAAATAGTGTAACATTACACAAAATATTTAAATAATTGTATTTATGTGAGGACATAAATTAGCTAAGGTGAAAAATTCACTTCCGAAACCCCATTTTTTACGAAAGATCGCAATTAAAACTACCACTTATACATATTTTTTGTCGATTAGTAACATTTGTAAGGCTGTCATTGGTTTTAAGGGCCCAGTACACAATGGTCCATGATGGGCCACTGCAGGCCATCGCCCGCCATTGTGTGTACATGTATCGCCATTACCATACGCAATGGCGATATTGGCGATGGCTTGCAGTGGCCCATGATGGGCCACTGCAGGCCATCGCCACGACCACTTGGTGTTCACACAATGGCGCATTTGGCTCATTGCTGCCTGGCGAATCACTTGCGATGGACGTGGAAGTAATTGCGGCCACGGTTATCTAATCTTGCGATTAATACAAGAACTACTGGTCCTATTTGAAAAATTCTTTCTCTATTACATAGCCCATTTATCGAGGGAGGCTATCTAATAGACTATATAACATCACGCTATGAGCCACGGTAGCGTACAAAGACTTAAATAACGCGGGTGTAACCGCGGGCTCATCTAGTATATTTATATATACTGCATACAAGTATTATACATTACATACAATTATTATATACTGCCTCCGTGATCCAGTGCATAGCGTATGTGACTACTGATCGGAGGTCCCGGGTTCGATTCCTGGGTCGGGCGAAAGCGTTACTGGGTTTTTCCAGATACTCAGTAGCAGCCCGGAGTCTGGTGATGTGCCCGGTAACGGTAATAGGCTCGCCCTCTATTACGTAGGACCTAAAAATTCATGGCGACATGTGATTGTAATATTTACAGCTCTGCCTACCCCTTCGGGGATACAGGCGTGAGACTATAAATAAAAAAATATATACACTAGCTGTCGCCCGTGGCTCCGCCCGTGGCTCCGCCCGCGTGGATGTAAGTTATCGCGATGAAAACTATCCTGTGTCCTTCCTTGAGTCTTTGATTGATCGAATAATTAGTTATAAATATTGGTCTTTCAACAGAAAAACCTTGTCATACTGGACAACTACTGCGAAGCCGTCAAGTCTGTATGGAATAGTGCAGATGGATATATATAGTTCATCATCAGATGTTTCAGATCTTCGATAAAGTCAACAAAAAATGCTCATCAGACTGAACAAGTTTTGCTAAAAAGGCAAGCCTGTATGTTGTAGTGTAAATGGGCTCTTTAAGTTCCTCATCAGATGTCCGAAATCTTCAAATTTATATAGCTTATCAAAAAATGCTCATCATGTGAAATGTTTTTTGCCACACCGCAATTTATTTTTATGTCTTATAGTTACGCTGGGCTGTTGTGATTCTGCATCAAAAGTTCCACTTTCCAAAATCAATTTTAGCCTGTATGTCGCCTGACCTAATAACAATATAATAAAAAAAAGTTTCATTCAAATCCGTCCAGTAACTTCCGAGATTAGCGTGTGCAAACAGACAGAATTATTTTTTTTAGATTCTTGCTCCATTACTGATTCCTAACATAACTGTATAATTATTTTGTAAATATATTCAATGTACAGTTTCTTTTACTGCCTTCTATATACATAAAACAAAAAGTGCACTATCCTGGTCTGCGGTCGGTGACGAACTAAACAATGGTCCATTGTGTGAACACCACAGGCCACGCTGCGCCACGATTCCTTTGAAGTGTGCCCAAAAAACCGACAACATCCCGATTGCGCGCCACGATTGACAATTGCCCGCCACTGTATACCATCACCCTGTGTACACAATGGTCCATGATGGGCCACTGCAGGCCATCGCCGTACCCCGTGTACACACGGCTACACATCAAGTTATACAAAACCAGTGTATCATGGTCTCGCTTTGTATGATCTTTCCGCACATGAAACGATCAGTTTATACTGGTTTAGCATAGTTTGGTGTGTAGCCGTGTGTATACAACGGCAATGGCCTGCAGTGGCCCATCATGGACCATTGTGTACTGGAGCCTTTACCACACTGATTCGTCCATTTTTACGGCGACCAGAGGACGATGAAACACGCACTTTGCTAAAGTAACGGTCCGTTTTTTACCTGACTGCGCGACGCAAAGGAGGGTAATGTGTTTATCAGTCTATGTTTGTGTGTTTCTATGTGGCGTTCTAGAGACCAAATGCGCAGGCCGATTTTGATGATTCTTACGTCAATCGATTCGTCTTATCCTTGCGAGTGTCACTAAAGACATGACAGTATTCAAAATTTACCACAGCGATGAAACCAGACGCCATATTGTCAAAATGAAAAAGAAAATGTTGATGAACTATGTCATGTGGGGTGTCGTTAAATAGGTATTTTAAAATTATCCTTAGGTTCCTTCCTTTGATCATTTTTTCATTTTAAATAATAGTTTAGGATATATAACGATTTAAATTTGTTTAACAAAATAATCATTCTTGATAATGTTGTACTTATTGATTTAAGTTTTTACTTCAAGAACGATAAACAAACAAAAAAAACAGTGAATAACTAAAAGTATAAAATAAATAAAAAATTTAAAGAACATTTGATTGGTAAAATTTGAATGGGTCCCGACTGTGAGTCGTTCTGTTCTGCATTAGAATTCTAAACTACTGGCCTTGTTTCTTTCTTTTTAGTTTTTATTTAAGATATATTTTCACATATTTTTTAAAATTATTTTTTACGCAGTCGAGTTTTTTGTTTTTCTTTAATTTTTTTATTTTGATATTCCACAACCGCAACCAATTTCGAAGTAATTTTTCAATTTTATTTCTTGCAAATTATTTTGAAATCTTTATAAACTTTCAGTGAACCCAATTTAATACCAAGCTTGTTGGTCTGATGTGTTTGCTGAAAATAAATTAAACAAAAATGTTTAAAGGTAGACTTCCGATACCACCGTTCCGTTACCAAAACGCAGGTAACGTAGAATTGGAACCAAAAGTTCCGGAATGGAATTCTTAGGAAAATGGTACCTACATTATCTTCATGCCACTCACTCTATTCCGTTACTGGAACAGTCAATTCCGTGACTGTCCTATTTTATATTTAGATTTAAATATAATTTTTAGAGCGAAATCCCATCTGATTGTCATCAAATTTTGATAATTTAGAGGGTAATAATTTAATCAATATAAATTAAAAAAGAGTTCCTATATTGTTGCCTAATTGAGTAAATTACGAAAAGGAATTTAACTAATTTCGTCCAAAGAGTAACGTAATGGAAAATAAATTGATAAAATGTATGTTTTTTATTAGGGATTTCATTTTTTCTTTATTTTATATTGAAGCACAAACCATTACTAATAAATAATACCAGTTGATTAAACCCAAGCGTATTTTATTTTATTTCTATAACCGAAAGCTTATAGTTACGGAATGGAAGAATTTTCTTTCCCAAGGGCATTAAATTACCTATTTTTTATTAAATACTACAGAATAAGGTGTTCTTTTATTATTTTCATATATTACATGAAATACCACTTGTGAATGTAATGAAAAACAAACGAACTAAACATAAAAATAAAATTAAATATTTAAAACAGAATAGTTTTTGTGAAAATGACTCTATTACCTGTAAGTACGATTATCAATTAGTATGTACATGTACATAAACTAGAATAACTCTCAAATTCTTATCATAATAATTGAAGAATTTACAGCATCACTTGAAGAAGAAAATCCATGAGTAATAATAATATTCTATTCTATAATAATAATATTCTATCACATACACACTACACCATCTAGTCCCAAACTAAGCAGAGCTTGTACTATGGGTACTAGATAATTATACATAGAAACACACAGACCAAGACAAACATCCATGTTCATGCACACAAATGTTTGACTTGAGCAGGAATCGAACCCGCGACCATCGGCGTAGCAGTCGCTTACACTCCCGCTGCGCCAACCGGTCGTCATAATAATTGAAGAATTTACAGCATACAACGGAGTACATAATAATTGAAGAATTTACAGCATCACTTGAAGAAGAAAATCCATGAGTACATTAGAAGCCTAGAAGGTACAGCTAGTAAAAGATAATGTCTAAAACAATTTGATATTGATTAACACCAAGTCGGCAAGGCGCAAGGTTATCTGTAGGTAATCCATCTAAACTATCGACATCCATGCAGTTGATGCATATCTGTATAATCTATGCTGTGCCGTATGTATATTTCGAAAGCCCCATCCACCTACCATTTCAATGGTGGGAGTATTCCTCTCCGCCGAAACACTTGTATTGTGGTACATATTCTAGAAATTACGTGATCTATTAAGGAAAAGTATAGTAAGTATAGTATCAATAAGTACTATAGTAACAACACATTGAAAACGAAGTAATAACAGAAATGAATAGCCTCAAAGGCGTATGGGCAAGTAAGTGGTTGGCTAATTATTGTTGGAAATAACTACGGACTGTACTAAACTATCGCGGCTACATGGCCGCCCAAGTTAAGTTGTCGGGATGCGTGAGATGCGAAAGCGGGCATTCACTTCGCACCGGACTCGCGAAACATAGGATCTATTTACTTAACATTAACAACTTATTTAATTTTTGCCGTTTAAACCACACTAATAATTTAACTCAATCACGGCATTGATATGTGACTCGACGATAACACTGTACCACATCACGGCAATGCCACGGGGCAATGCTATCTATGTTACCGAGCATGTACCTACATATTCCTACACTACATCAGAACACAGCCCAAATAACTGGGTTCCGCGCACTAGTTTAACCACACATACAGTGTATCCGATTTTCCACAGAGCGCCTGCCGTCAGTCCTCCGCAACGCAGACAAATAGCGACATGTTCTGTCATGGCTTAGTCCTCGGAAAGTCATTGGTGCACGACTTGGATTTTAACCTGGCACTCTCTGCATCACATTCTGTTGCTATCTCCACAAGGCTATCAATGAAATAAATGAAATGATTCTTTATTTCGTGTAAAAAACGTCAATTTTAAATTTATCAGTTTGTACAAGTTTATATATTATAATCCCAAGCATTTTTGTCGTCTATATAATCGGAAATTTTATAATATGCTTTTAAACACAATTTAGTTTTAACAATAATCTTAAATTTATTAATTGTTAAATTTCTTATATTAAGAGGGATCTTGACATAAAAGCGTATGCACTGCCCCATAAAAGTTACTTATTTTGTGGAGGCGGGTGCTATGAACTACAAGATTATACTTATGTCTAGTTTTACAATGTGAAGATCACTATTTTTACAAAATTTTTCAATATTCTTGTGGATATATAACAGATTATCGTATATACAGGGTGTCATAAGACCCATCACAAAGCCACAGTATAAAGACATTAAAAGCGCTCGTGCAATGCTCGAAATACTTACTTATCCATGGGGTTATAAGGAATCTAAAGAACATATTGGCGGGGTAAATGCATCCATTTTGTACCTAATTAGAAAAATTCTATACTAACTTTGAGCCTCAATATCTACTGAACTAGTAATTTCGCAGGTATGGTGCCGAAGCAAAAAATGTTCGTAGTGGTACAACATGGGATTTCAGTTTTCGTTAAGGGTCTTTTTACACCCTGTATATTGCGATACAACAGTTAGAATGCTTATCTCACTGAACTTTTCTCTTAGAGAAACACGAGGACCGAGGTTGTAAATTCCCCTTATTGCTCTTTTCTGCAGAACGAATATTGTGTTAAGGTCTGCAGCATTGCCCCGGAGAAGAATACCATAATACTATGAAAGTAACTGAAATAAACCATTCTAGCTCTCTTTTTAAAAAACTTAAAATATTGCCACTCCTTGCAGTACGTATTCGAGATACGCATGTTCGTCCATAAACATACAAGCTTGTTCAAGACCCATAATGAAACTGTAACTAGACAAAGTCGTAAAATCCATAAATTATATGTACCTCAACAAAGATTGCAACTTTATTCCAGAAATGTTTATTGTATGGCAATACGTATTTATAATAAATTACCAGATACATTTAAAAACCTTAACATCAAAAGCAAAGTTTTCAAGTTTTTATTAGACAAATGCTATTACGCCACTAATTACTTTCTCAAGGAAAAAAATTGACGAAATATTTCAATTATAATTTTATTTACCCATTGACAATCATCATTTTTTAGTTTAATATTCTTAAGTGTTACTGTTTGACATAACATAATTGTATATTAAGATTTAAGTGTAATTAATTTTAAGACCAACCAAACATTTGTACGCTGGTAACGGCAGAATATTATGGACATATTATTATTATAACATCCTTGTAACAACAATATTCTTACAAATAAATGATTTATTATTATTATTAGCTGTATCTATCTGTAAGGCGTCTAATTGTCTTAACTGTATAAGCTGCAGAACTAAGTTTGCCCGAAAGTCTTTCTATATGCGAACCCCATTGAAGCTTGATATCAAGCATAATACCTAGAAACATAGTTGTCCCGACGGGCTAAATTCTGGATTGATCAGTAGATTATGAGTTGTCATTTTTTTTCCATCTTTGGGCATTGATAATTTTAATAGTTAGGTTTTCTTATCATTAAGTAATAAATTATTGACATTAAACCAATTAAAAACTTTAGAGAGTGCATTGTTTACTTCGTCAAAATTTCTCTGCTGTCGTCTAATATTAAAAATTAAGGAGGTATCATCCGCGAACAATACAATCTCATGATTCTTCTTTACGTAATAGGGTAGATCGTTAATATAAATCAAAAAAAGAAATGTTCCGAGGATTGAACCCTGCGGGACTCCCATTTTTAAGGCAGAACCTGGAGATGTCTTGACATTGATCTGGACCTTCTGGATTCTGTTGCCCAAATAAGAAACCAGGAGATTGAGAGCTTTGTTCCTAACGCCGTAATGATACAATTTCTTGACCAGAGTGTCATGATGTACACAATTAAACGCTTTTGACAATTCGCAAAAAATACCTAATGCATCTTGCGTATAATGCTCCCAAGCAGCAAATATACTTATGAGTAACTCAACTCCTGCGTCAGTAGTCGAACGACCCCTAGTAAATCCGAACTGTTTCTCGTGGAGTAGATTATGAGCCGGTTTCACCAACTCTAAGTAAGCGTTACCTTCTAAGTAAATTCAAAATTAGAACGAAATTTGAATGAATTTATTTGCCAAGTAGTTTAACCAGAACTTACTAGACAGTGGTGAAACAGGCCCTTAGTCTATTAAAATAACTAAGTCATCATCATCATCCTCTTAGCGTTATCCCAGTTTCAATCTGGGGTCCGCTTACTAGTCTAGTCGGATTTGGCTGAATATTAACTTTTCCACGGAGCGACTGCCTGTCTGACCTCCGCAACCCGAAGGGATAGCGATATTCCATGGTTTAGACTAGTGTCAGTTTATTTAGAAGGTACTGACGCCCTATAACGACTGTCAAAGATCTTCATGACAACCGGGACCGACGGCTTAACGTGCTCTCCTAGGCACGGGACAAGCGATAATTAACAATTCAATACGCACATAACTCCGAAAAGTCATTGGTGCATGCCGTGGATTCGAACCTGATACCCTCTGCATGGCTGTTTGTTGGTATCTCCACTAGGCTATCGCCTTATTAACCCTATACTTGACGATGTGCATTTAAATGCACACTTTTTTTTAAATATTCTACAAGCAAAATTAAGTAAATTTTTTATTTATTTACTACTCATTCACCCATGAAATGCCCTTATTTAACATAAAAAAATATTACTGAGCACTGGCGACACTTGGTGTACGCAGTATATCGCAAGATAGTGGAGCGTGCGCTTGCGTCTACTGCCTATAAGGTAAAAATCGATTGAAATCATATTATTTATTAACGAAATTGAATAAAAAAGTGATAAAAACAGTACCTAAATATACAGTCTTGTGAATTAAATATAGATTTTTTCAATTTGAAATAGTTTATTCGGAATTTTTTCCATTTGATCTTGCATGTGTCTTTAAATGCACATTGCCAACTATTAACAGACCTACCAACACTAGGCTGTGTGCATTTATAGATACATTGCCAGTTTGAAGGACATTGCTTTTAAAAGAACATTATGAATTTCAATTAAATTATTTCTTTCTATTAGCTGTTTTTTTTTATATTTCTTTATTTTCTAGCCTTCTACAAGGACTTCGAGAATTTTGGCGTCGGTACCTAAGTCTGCAGCTAGTTCCGACATAGAAAAAAGTAGGTAGTTCTTTGGAAAATGAACTTCATTATGCATGTTCAGTGCCATACTTCGACAATTTATTCACTTCAGTAAAATTTCTGGAACATTTGAGAAATGTTTATCTACGGTATTTTTGCCTTAGGGACTATCAGGCAAAACAGGAGCTGCAGCCAAACTACCTACCTACTGATAAAAACCTAAAAAAAAATATCGTGGATCTTTTGCCCAAGTCGTTTCGAAACCAAAGATGTAAAGCGAATGAAACTAAAAGACTTTCGATGTGCCATAAGTAATGATCTCACCACCTTTCAAAGAACTAAGAAGTTTTCGAATACGTCCAAAGGTTCGAAATTTGTTACACCGCAGACGTCTGACTACGGCAGATATGACCACTTTGGACACTTGCCATCATTACAAATAAAGGCAGATGCAAGAATTGCATAAAATTCAGACTAAATTAATATGTGTAAAATGCAACGTGAGGCTTTGTTTGGTATATGGTCGTTATTGTTTTTATGATTATCATACAAAATAATAATAATTAATTTCATTGTTGACATGTCTGATTACTGATCTCTCATTATTAATAGTATTTTGTGTGTTTACAACATTTGTAGTACTTAAAGATGTTTTTTAGTGTTTAAAAGGACCTAAAAGGTCATAGACAATTATGTTGTTGTCTTTATTGCTCATATTTGATCTCGTTACTAGTAGTTTTTTTTTAATAAACCGTTGTTTCATCTTAAATAAGTCACGTTTCAATTTCGTCTACACATGGCAATGTGCATTTAAATGCACACGTTTTTTTTTCGACGAAGCTGGCAATGTGCATTTAAATGCACATGCTATATTTCCAAAACTATATATGTATGATTTCTTTTTGCATTTTTTAGATGTATTGGACACGTATTAGACGCGATATATGTGAAAAAAATAATGAATATATACAAACAAAACCTTTGCCAAGTAAAGGGTTAAAATTATAAATATTAAAATAACTAAGTAACTGACTAAAAAATAATTTTTCAAAATTTTACTAAGTGTCGGCAATACAGAAATAGGTCGAAAAAATAACTACGTAAATATGTTCTATAGTCTGTTCACGATACGAAAAAATTAAATGTAAACAAGCCATAAAATGGTTCTTTTAATGTCGCCTTCGCAACGAAAGTAGATTTAAGTTAAATACTCCAAGCGAAAGATTCAGTTAGTTTTTTGAAAAATACGCATGTCCCTTCAATTCATAAATGGTACAGCATATTTATTATTTTTACTGTATTGTTCGTAATTATTATACCGAATATTTTTTTTAATGTATTAGTTATGCTAATAAACTATTTTACATGAAAAAGAACCTAAAAAGTAAAAAGCCAATGATTCTAAAATGTCAATGTATTTGTTTTTGTTATCCTGTCAACATGCATTACACACAAAGTACCTACCCATTCCGCATGACAGGGGCCATTTTTAATTAGTCGGGTTATCCCGATCGGTTATCGTGCTAACTTATTAAGTTTGAAAATCATTGGTTTCTTTGTTTACCTTTTATTTTTTCGTATCTTGAACAGACTATAGTTGCTATAATACAGACTCTTATTTGGGATCAGATAAATGGCTCTATGTAAGTCATTCTGGGATAATATTATGACATACATACATACATAGACTCACGCCTGTTTCCCCGAAGGGGTAGGCAGAGGCATATTAAACGCCCACTTTTCGCCAGTGTTTTGATCCCACGTAATAGGTGGCGAGCCTATTGCCGCGATATATTGTTTGCCAGAGCCTCGTCCGTTGATCGGCAGGTGCACCACTTGCAGGTGAGGTTGGCTTGGGACCCTAAGTTCTTGGTGGGAACCCTATGCTAAGTATATAATATTATGATATTAATATTAATGTAAAGAGTTTAAAGTATTGCCTTTATCTGCACTATAGGATCCTAACTATGGTGCACCAATATAATACGTTACACAAATACCTCTTCTGTACTGGCCAAAGATAAAACAACAAAATGAAAAAATCGATGTCTGATTTGTACGAAACGCTTAGAGGGTGCTAGCCTTGTAACGCAACATAGAAAAGTACAAGTAGATAAGTACTTACGCATTTCAGTTTTCACGCATCCCGACGGATGCGTGAGATGCATGAGATGGGTACTCACTTCGCACCGGACTCGCGAAACATAGGATCTATAATGTACCTAACAACTTACTACTAACACGCCTTTATCGTTTCAATACATACATGTTTAACATATTTTGTATGGAGCTTAGGTCAAATGTGTACTTATCTAAAAAATGTAAAGATAGAATTGAATTCAGCGGCAAACCACAATAATAACTGGCCGATAACACTGTACCACGGTAATGTACCTATTTATTATGCATACACTACTTACATCAGCGCTGAGCTCAGCTTTATAAACATAATGTAGATTACAAAGTAACTATTTAGTAATCTGTGATCTAGATATAAGTAGATATTAAAGGGTGACCCCTTGATGGTATCCAAGTATTTTATTATTTAGATATTTAGGTAACTGACTTCAAAAAATTCAGTTAATTATTTTAGATTTTAGCCAAGTACGTACATAAATTCCAACTAAGGACAAACTAAGTTTCATCAAAAACTGTCCAGTCGTTTTTGAAATATCGCGATCGGTATCAATCAACACATTCAAATGTGTTCAAACGTGATGCCTTCAAAGGCATCTTAATATTGTTGTGTGTAGGTAACTAGCTATTAGCACAGATTACTAAATAGTTATGTCAATCCCATTACAAACAGAATTACCAGTATTCACAACAGATATCAGCAGAGTTAATTTTTCATGTGGAGATTCAGAAGCTCATTTCATGCAAATCATGTCTGTTTTGCTGCAGATTCAAGGGAGATTGTAGGTAAGGAAAGGCAATTATAGCGACTAGACTTCTTATTACCGCGGAATGCTGCACTGTAGCTTATAAATAGCGGTACTCCGAGTTTGTTTACTTCAAGCTTCAAGGAATTATGAATATTTTCAATGTCACTTGTTACGTTGTATTGTAGCTATCTACGCATTAAACAAGCTACTGTGCATCACAGTGAGTAACTGAGTACCTTGAGAAATTGCAAATAAGCTACTCTTTATATACCGTCTGTCCACACAGACAAACCACTTCTGAAACTACCAACCGAGCGGATGAAGCTAAAATTTGGAGTAAGTAGGGTTGGACTAGGAAGGGATTTTCCAAAATTCCCACGGGGTCCAAAAGAAATGGTTCAACAATAAGACATTGTGCAGGCGTAGAGCTGCGGCCAATCTCTCTAGTCCAGCATAAGAGGTGAATTAGCTTTTATGATTCAATATTTTTATAGTAATGCACAGATATGAGTATCTGTGTAGTAATGTATCTATATTATTACTTACACCTATTTGGTAAACAAATAGGTGTAAGTTCATCTTAGAGACAACGTATTGATATGGTATTGAATAAGTATTAAATTTAATAGAACAATTATTAATGTGTAGGTGTGTGTGAGCATTGCTGCCTAATTTTCTAAGTGACAGGCTGTAAATGCACTCAAAAAAGGTAGTAAGCACTTCATTTAAAAGTGGCGTATAAGCTTTCATTCAATATTTTATTTTTATTGATTTGTCATTTGACCCAAAAAGTATTATGTTTTTAATTTGAAATTCAGTAGGTACCATTTTATTTCACAATACTATGGAAAATTCTGGCTAAATTAAACTTTAAAATAGCTATTGCACAATGTTTTGAAATACATGGTCCGATATGTTAAACGGCCAACCGACCGGTCCGGGACTCGAAGCGGTACTAACGTGGGGTAGAGACTGCTTGATAACGCGCGTAAAATATATTATACAAGAATCAACTCAACTGGTTTATATGAGTGGACGAGCTTTGAAGTTACAAAGAAAAACAATAACAATCAAGACACTATGTGCTTTTTGAACATAGAACACTTATGTGAACTTTAGTTAGATGAGTGATGATGACGCATCAAACCTACTTTCTCTCCTAGCGCGAGAGTTGTGAAAAAATTGGGCAAGTGCGAGTCGGACTCGCGCACGAAGGGTTCCGTACCATCATCTATAAAAGAAAATCACGTTCGTTGTATGTATACTTAAATACTTTTTTAAGTTTTTACCTGTTTATTAAGATCGAGTAACAAATTGCTTAAAAATTACGTTTGTTGTATGGGAGCCCCCCTTAATTATTTACTTTTTTTAAAATTTAATAATTTATTTTGAAAGGTAATATACAACTTCATATTCTGTGAAAATTTAAAGTGTCTACCTGTTACAGTTAGCAATTTTGACCATAAAATACGAAAAAACACGTTTTCTGTATGGGACCTCCTTAATATTTTTTTTTTTAATTTTTATTATTTGTTGTTATAGCTGCAACCGAAATACATAATTTGTGAAAATTTCAGCTTTCTAGCTATCACGGTTTATGAGATACAGCCTGGTGACAGACAGACAGACGGACAGACGGACAGACAGACAGACAGACAGACCTACTAAGAGGGTCCCGTATTTTACCTTTTAGGTACGGAACCCTAACTAGCAGCAATCTATTTTCTTCAAAATAATAACTACTTTTTTAAATAGCAATGAAAATACGACTTTCAAAAGGAACTGGCATGATTTTTTTAATTTGGATACTCAGAAGAACCAGCTTTGCAACTGGCATCTAATTCAATAAAAATAAACGTAAAATTAAATAATGTTTTTAACAATTTCTTCCGTTCAGCAGACGAATCTATATTCTTTTAAAATTGTATAGTTAGACCAAAGACCCTATAAATACTTACATTAAGTATACCACTACATTGTGCGTAATGCTGGCCAGTGGGATACTATACTACGAACACAAGTTCTGTATAGACCAGTGACGTCGACTTCACCCCGTTTCTGTGCTTTACATCGCTGAGAGCCAGTTTTCTATATCCAATCACATTTGCATTTTGTTTATCATGCTGTGTACGCAGTGGGATGAATTAATGTCGCGGTTGGACACAATATTATTTTATAACTTGTAAATAATACGCGTAGTTGTTTTAAACAACCTATGTTGTTGGTAAACAACATAGGTACTACCATTACGGTTAGTCATTATTATAATTAGGCTAGTCTAGCACGCATTTATTTATGGCATTAGACAAAGCTGCAGAAATCAAGCACTAACTTTAAAACTCAAAGCATATTTACTAAAAAAATGCATAGGTATTCAAAAAGTAAAACCGAAAATACATCACAAAATGAACTTCTTCTGCATAGTTTGTAAACAATATAACTAAGTGCTTCGAGAAATTTCGAACTTCGAGAAATTGTAGAAACCGCTGTGTTTTGAAACTTGCCATCCGTTACCCTATGACCGGCTCATCGGCAGAAACAAAATTAGGTATAATAATGACTATAGCACAAAGGTTATTGTCACCTTAAAAAAAGATGATATCATTTCCTGCGGATTTCGGATAAGCAGCTAATATACAGGTTAAGTAAAACGTTGATAAAAAATGTAAGTAAGCATCTAACTACTTCGTAAACATTTCAATTATTCCAGGACTTTCACTATGGAGTGCAGGAACCGCCTATAATTCTTATCAAATTTTAAATAATATTAACTTTCCACAGACTTTACTCCATCTTTTCTCAACCCTAGTCTCGATAAAAAGCGCAATTAACGTGCTTTTTTCACTAGGAAGTACCTATAACTTTTTCCAGAGTTACAATTCCGTGGCTCTGTGCTGCGGAGGCGCGACATACCTATACTCCACAGACAGGTTTGAAACGTTAACGCGACAACGTGCTTGGGTTTATCACGTAAAATAAACGCGTGTGCACAATGAATTATAAACAGTAAGTAATTACTAATTACAGTAACTTTGCATCCCGCAAAGCAGTAAGTTACCATCTCGCACTCAGCATCTCATTTTATAGGAACTTATTTGTAGGCAGCGGCACTAGTGGAAGGACTAAACTGCTACGCATGGTCTCTTAGACCACGGTGTGCACCACTGAGTTTTCGTAATTAAGTGTAATTATCGATAGCAAAATATTGCGAGAAAGCCTGTATGTTTGAGCGTCAATATTTCCGAAAAACATTAAATATGAAGTCTACCAACCTGCACTGCGCCAGCGCGATGTCCTATCAGCTAACCTCACGAAGCTTACGCCCAGATTATAAACAAGACTGCTGAAGATGATTTGCATGCTATACGAGTAGGACACGACATGAAATGCTTGCGCACTGTCGTAACAGTCAGGGAGAAACTGTCTCTTCTAATTTAATTTTAAATAATTATTGATTAATTGATTACAGTCCGTGTGGTGACGGATTAAGAATACGGAATGTCACCACCCCACATCACATTCCATGGGTGTCGTAAAGCCGACAGAGGGAGCATATTATTCAGAGAACACCACTGTTAGAGAAGGAAAACTTGATACAAACTCTATACTAACCCGTTTGGCCAGCGTGGTATAGTAGGCCAATTCCTCCTTTCAAAGGAGAGGCTTAGTCCAGCAGTGGACTGTTAAAGGCTGATGATGATGATGATGATGATGATGATTACAAAAATGCTGTAGCTTTTTAGAAGCTTTGTCTACAAAAACTTAATGAAAATGCCTCTTTCTAGAATGAGCTTTCAAAGCTTAGCTGCGAAATGGCCCAGTGTATAGTACTCCGATCAAAAAGCCATGAAGAATTAATTTCTAACTAACTTTGTACCAACTACTAAGCTGTGAGCGTGGTTGCCTGTGAACACAACCTAACATGTATCTTGTTTTCTTGTAAAACTTCATCAAATGCTTCACTTTTCTGTATTCTATATAAGCGGCGGTTCATTCTGCTACCAGTCAGTCTAAACAAGAACTCGATCATAGTTCTCATAAAATCGCATACCATTAGCGTTTTAGTGTAACAATCTTATCTCTAATTAATTTATTGTTGTGATAATATTCGTTGCTTTAAAGGAATAAAATGGTAAGTACGTTGTGTTTTTAATTATTATTTTTATCGACTTATTTCACCGTTATACATTCCATTAGATCACTGGAAAGACACGCTCCTTGAAACTCCGTTGACAAAAAAAATAAAAAGCACCTAATGAGTTTCTAGCTACCAGTGATTACTCTGATAAGATATCACTTGCGTTCATCTCACGTAGACTTTCTAGGTTTCTGTGCTTGAATGTTCTGGAAGTTAAAATAATCAAATATGTTAGCTAGTCATAATTACAGAATACTTTCATAATGATTTGATAATGGAACTAAACGTTATTTTGTTATTATTTCATATTAGACTTACTAATAAAAATTATGTGTATAGAAATTTTATGTGATGAAGTAATTCTAAATTGACTTTTGGGATGTGTAGAAGTTATTAGATAACGCCGGTATATATATAGCCAGTAGGTACCTACAAGATCAATAAATTTAAATAAATATAAAATCTCGTATTATGGAGCGATTTAGGTACATTATTCCGTAATTAGTATCACAGGAATTACCTAAGTTAATTTCTACGACAATGCTATATGCTGTCACATCTGGTTAGAGTGAGCAAATCCCGCTCTTCAAGGCGTCTTTGATGCAACTGGAATAATTAGGTCAATGAAGAATAATTTTCTCGTTTATTAGATAGCGAAAATAAGTTTAGGAACTATTCATGTAAGCGAAAATAGTTCATATTTTACTAAGTCCAAGATTCTAAGATTTGAAAACAGAGACAATATTATTTAACAAAAGGTAAGTACATTAACCTGAATAATGCTCAGTTTATAAAAACCTTGTTGTAACCAACCTTACAGAACCGACTTAACATTGATATTTAAAATTACTAAAGCACACAAGAACCGAATACAAGAGAGAGAGAGACCTGCCTATTTATACTAAATATCGTTGACAAGAATACTAAATCTTTGGATTGTGTAGGTCAGACGGCAGTGGCTCTGTGGAAAAGCTAATTTTCCGTCAAATCCGGTTTGACTAGTAAGCAGAGCCCGGTTGCAAGTGCAACTGGGAAACTAGGATAACGCTAAGCTAGGAGGATTATCCTTCTATCCTATAAATTCCTTTGATAACTATTACTTACTAAATTATTTACCTTTTGTTTTACTTTTGCTAGGGTAACGTTTGACCGCTTTAACGTGTTTTATTTCAGACGACGTATACGGATAAGGGCAAAAAACCGGAAGCCGGACAGTTTCTTGCCTTCGACCATCTTACATACTGGGTGTCAAATGCCAAACAGGTAAGATTTTTTAAATATGTTTACCCATTTCCCGAAACTTTTTCTTAGGGAATGTTTTCTAATCTTTAATTTAGTAATAGATCACAAGTAAAAACTCATGCAAAGCGGTGTAACTTTTGTTTAAGTAACTCATAACTACCTATAAATAATATAAAAAATGTCCCCTTTTCTTGCTGTATGTCTGAACGACGACGGTCTGTCGTATGAACGCGACAAAATTATGATTCAAGACCGCACTTTTTTATCAATTAGGTACTTAATTTAAAGTTATGACAACGGCTACGAAGTAACGAACAAACAAAACTGGTTGCAATTAAACTAATGTACCTACCTAAGTTAAATAAACAACAGGATGCACAGTATCCACAGCTTACTTTGGGTGATAATGTTTTGAATTTAATCATACATTACTTATCATCATACGTTACCTATAGGTACTTACATAAAGAAAATATCCTTAATTGTAATTTATTTATCACCGTTTCCAATATTCTCCCATCAATGTATTTGCCTACTAGAGATATAAAGCTATGTGATATATATAGCATGGAACTTATGCCGTAGTAACTATTTAGTAATCTGTGCTTATGCCAAATATACCTATGTATATTTCTAGCAGCCAAATCTATAGATAGATAGAATATTGAACGATGAGGGTATAAGCCCCCTTGTCCCCTAGTTGCATTGCATGTAGTAAGAAATTATTATTCAGTGTTTATGTAATGAATTGATGCAAATATCGGATTAGGTACTTTCGATGTGAAACCATAATTATTACATAGGCAAAAGCTTGTGTAACTGACTAAGGCTCAATTCCACCACCTCCAGATCAGCCTTATCTTCATGATACGCCCAAAATTGGAACGGAATTTGTATGACTTGTCTGACAAATTAATTTAAGAACTTATCAGTCAGCATATACCCTAACCGTTTTCTTACCATCCGGCATCATTTGCTAGGCAATACCTTTTCGATGAGCACTTGAGCAGTGGCATTTTAAACAGCTATTATAACAGACATGGTTCTAATGTCATTGTGCACAACATCTATATTAAAAAACAAATCAATCTGATCTCCAGACAGACAGAGTAATATATGCATGAAAAAAATTAATATGACTCTTGCCTCTTTCCTTCTTGTCCCTGAGTGGATGTAACTCGAATATCAAATCTATGCATAGATTGAAAATTGAAACCGGCCGTTATCTGTGGTCTTGTATTAATGCGAATTTCGATCTTACACAAATTATTTTCTGACCTGTATCTACCTATAGTACCTAAAGCATGTTTCTTATTGCTTCTGCTTTTAATTGTTTTGTTTTTCGTGTGAGTGTGTGGCCAACTCGGGTGTCGGAGTTTTCAGACCGCCCGAAGGCCTCCGGCATGGCCTAACGATCCTTATCCTGAGACAAGAACCGGGACCGACAGCTTTACGTGCCCTCCGAAGCACGGTAGCGCTCAGATGTAAATGCCACACGCGGTCACCCGTCCAAATGGTGACCTGTGCAAGCGTTGCTTAACTTTGTCGATCTGTTACGAACGAAGTCTCGCTATGAGCGCTACTGCTTTTAATTAAGATACCTTTGTTTTATTCTAGGCAGCAAGTTACTACATATCTCGGTTCGGCTTCGAACCCCTAGCATACAGCGGTTTGGAGACTGGTTCGCGAAAGACCGCCTCGTACGCCGTCAGGTTGAATAAGGTAAACTGGTATTATGATTTATATTATGTTGACGAGCCTCCGGTTGGTATTTGTGATATAAATAACAACATCGTGTTTTATATGAATATATAACTAGGCACTGGTACCTACTGTTGTTTATAGGTTTATTCAATGGAATATTCTTTGTTGACAATACAAGGGCTTAGAACTTAGAAGTGGCGGATTACCATAGTTGCTTATTGATATAGATCGATGAAAGGTTTGCTGCGAAGGTTAATATAATTTAAATAGGTACCTACTTGTATTTATAGTGAAATACATGTCAGTGAATACTGCAATACTACCCAGGTTTAGATAAACAAGGAATAATGCAATTACATGCTGGCGATATGCATTTTTTATAACATTTAACGTCTAAATTCGCTCAATAGTTAGCTCTCTGCGTTACTTAATTGCAGAGATTTTTTCCTAGAAATGCTAATCAGTCGTGTAGTGGTAAATCCAGTGTTTACTGTATCCAGCAAAATTAACTAACATCGAACCATTTAGAACCCAAACTCCTGTTACAATGTGGTTTCTGAAGTGCTCATCAACTTGTAGGCGAAAAATGTCTAACTAAACAGTGCAATGGTCCTTATAAAGATTTTTTTTGCAAAAGCAGAAAGGGGAAGCCACTGATGCTAATCCAGATAGAATCAAAAACCTACGCAAAATATCTCATCCAGTTATTTTTCTTTTCAGATCATCTTCGTACTCCGATCACAATACGAGCCTGAGGAAACTGACTTCGTCAACGAAGTGGGATACCATGGCGACTTCGTGAAAGACATAGCCTTCGAAGTGGAGAACCTTGACTACATCTTCGAGTACGCGAAGAAGCAGGGCGCTGTCGTTGTCAAAGATCTGTGGGAAGAGACAGACGAACATGGAGTTGTTAGAATGGCTACTATTAAGACGGTAAGGATAATAATAATTAGGATATTTAAACTTTCGCGATTAGTATACATTCATTAAATCTTATATTTAAGGCATAAATACCTCGGCTTTTTGTTAACGTTTCGGCTGACTTGCTTCAGCCGTGGTCGCGGCGGGACTGGTGAGCTCAGCGCCGTCCTTGTGTTGTGCGGGTTTTGGCACCTACCTACCCTCACTGGATTTTTATTTTTGTTTTTAACCGCACTGTCGGTACCTCGACATACTACACTAGTGACGTCTACACACTGTTGAGCTGTATCATTGCGGCGGTGTTTAGGTACACTTATTGATGACTGGATTCCAAGTTGTTAATAATCTAAATCCATCCTCCCGGTTGAAATTCTTGTGTTTTTTTTATTTCAACCGCTTTACGCACTATCCCAAGTAATAGTGACGTTCGGTGGACAAGACCTGTGGTTGATGTAGTTCTATCCAGTGGTTTGGTCCAGACTCCAATAAATGTTCAGCTATAGCGGACTTATTTACCTACTTGTCGATTTTTCACAGCTGCGATATGTTCCTTGACCGTTTCCGCAATTGTTCGCTTGGTCTGTCCGATATAGGAGCTACCACAACTGCAATCGACCTTGTAGACGCCAGGTGTCTGAAAAGGAATGACATCCTTAAGGCTGCGCAGATTGTGTGCTATCTTGGAAAGCGGACTATATACAGTCTTAATGGAGTATTTCTTTAGTACCTACTGTTCCAACTTTGTCCGTTACTCCTTTTAGATAAGGCATGTAAGCCGGCACCCTGCTCACCTCAGGTTTAGTCCCTTCTCTTCAGACGGTGTATCTCATTCTTGTATCCGTTACGTCTAAGTACCTCCTGAACATGTGAGAACTCACTGTTTAAGTGTTCAGGGTCACAGAGGTCATACGCCCTGTTCACTAGGGACGTCACAACGGATGCCAAGTGTCGCGGGTGATGATGCGAAAGCGCGTTGAGAATCTCAACGCGCTTTCGCATCATCACCCGCGCATCAACATCTCAACTTGAGATACCTGTCAGTGTGTGTCAGTTTTCTGTATACTGTGTGTCCCAGGCTACCATTGTCTTTAACTGTCACTTTTACGTCAAGAAAGGACAACGATCTATCCACCTCCATTTCAAATGTAAATCTGATGTTCGGATGTATGGAGTTTAATCTATGTGCGAATTGTTCTACGTCTTTCCTATTGCCCTTCATTATACAGAATACATCATAGACGTACCTTTTCCATAGCTTCACATTGGATGCCTGCATGTCTATGGATTCTTCGAAGTACTCCATCCAGATATTGGCCATTACCGGTGCTACTGGGCCATAGCCACCCCGTCAATCTGGAGATAATGTTGTCCTCTGTATAAGAAGTAGTTTCCATCTAAGCAATTCTTTAGCAGAACAGTGTATGCTTTAGATATACCGTTTTCCTCTAGCTCACCAGTCCCGCCGCGACCACGGCTGAAGCAAGTCAGCCGAAACGTTGGCAAAAAACCGAGGTGTTTATGCCTTAAATATAAGATTTATCGCGAGTAAGATCCGCTATATAACCTTGTATAATAGAACAGCGTTTCCCAAACTTAGTTAAGTGCATCGTGAGCAACCAAGACCTTTTACCCGCCAAATAGACATCCAAGCGCTGGAAAAGGCTATAATTGTCCTCCTCCTTCGCAAAAGCAGTTCTTTTTAGACAGACGTCTTACCGCCGGATTCAATATCCGATCTATCCATTGCTTGGAGAGTGTTTAGGTAGATGGATAAAACCTTCCGTCAAGCCTCCCCCAAAACAAATGCCTGCATCCGTCGCTTGGTTTGTCTCTGAATCCCAGGTTCTGAGTTTTAAAATGCATCTCTTCTTAAAACCCAAAGCTGCTTATAAAAGTAAGAATGATTGATATACGCTTACTGAAATTAAAAATAAATTATTTCATTTTGTCAACAGTACGGCGACAGCACTCATACGCTTATAGACCGGTCTAACTATCGAGGACCTTTCTTACCCGGGTATCAGTTACTGGATCAAGACCCTATCAATAAGCTTCTGTGAGTAATTAATGAATTTATAAATTATATTTTTAATTCATCAAAATCTGTGTGGCAGTTTTTGCGTAAAAGATCCCCTATGGAAATCAAATGCCCCACCACGTCATCATATAGAATTCACGCTAGAATTATAAAAACATAATTATTAGACTTAGATAGCAGAGGCGGTTCGTGAAAGATTATATTGGGTGTTCACTAAAAAAGAAGATGAAACTGCTTACAATTTATTTTGTGAATACTTTTACAATTAATAGTAAGATGTGCTAAATCATCGATAGGTACCTACCCGAACCGTCCACGCAGTATCAACTCCGGCGCCACTAAACAAAATACACGGAAAACAAAACCACTTCTTACTTCCTTCGCATTTTCGCAACCACATAACCAAAGCGTTTTATCATATTGGTCGTTTTTTTAAGTTTTTTCACAGTTTTTTTATAAAGTTTACGCTGTTATATTCCATATTAGTTACACAATTTACCTAACTGTCTTTCTTAAACATATATACACGATCACACATACAATTAACAATATTTAAAACACCAATCTGACCAATCCTTTTCTAATTACCAACGTTTGCAGAGAAATGTTTTGCTTTTGTTAACATTCAAATGATACCGGCAAAACACTATTAAAAAAAAACGGCGCACACGTTTTAATTTTTCTTCGTGACAAATGGTCATATCATTTAGTCGGGTAATATATTCGCGCATGCGCACCTCGTCAAGCTAGCCAGGAGCGCCGCTCCGTATTTGCCTTATTTCTCATACAAATCTTTTGTCTCACGCGCCCAGCGCATAGAACGCTCTCTCTTTCGCACTCATTACGTTCCAGTATTAAGCGTTGTACTAAGCTTTCGTCAACTAAGAGCGCTGTTATGAGCGCTCCACTCAACAAAAATACCTATGTATGTTTCAAGAGTGTTGACAAATCACAAAATTATGATAAACAGTTTAGTAGTTAAATACTTATTTGTAGATATGCATTATAGAAAAGAGAATAGGTGTGTATTAAAATATTGAGCATGTTTATAGAATAAGTTTATATGAGTTGTATAATTTTATAATTTTGGGAGTTCACTGCTCCAGCGCTCCTTTGAACGAGCCGCCACTGTTAGATAGATATGTATTTTCAGGGTAAGAACAATATTCATTTGCGAAAATGTGGTCTACACTGTCTACAGCATAGAAAAATAAATATTACTATATCTATGGTCTACAGATATGTTTTTATAGAGTTTAGTACAGCATTGTCGTCAAATTCTATACCTATAGCATGGGAATACTTTACGTACACACAGTTTAACATTTTCTTTTTTTACACACTTTTACTAAGCATTTTCTTTTTATTATTTTACATCATAAATACTTATCTAAAATCCCTAGGCTTTTAGATATATTTATACAGACAGCGCAGCGTTAGTCGAGATAATAAGTCTCAATAGGTACAACATTTAAATTACATTAGAAAACACTTGTTTTTTATTAAGTAAAATAATAAAATAATATTTTCAGACCAAAAATTGAAATAAATTTCATCGACCACGTTGTGGGCAATCAACCTGACGGAGAAATGGAACCGGTTGCTGCTTGGTACGAGCGGTGCTTGCAATTCCACAGGTAAGATTGTACTACAATAAACAATAAATTATGACAAAAAATTACATTAAATTGATATAAAATACCAATTTATTTGATGCGCGAGTAGAAAATAAGACAATTTATCGCAAAAAGAATCTCTCCGGCGGGGAATCGAACCCCGGTCTCCCGCGTGACAGGCGGGGATACTGACCACTATACTACCGAAGACTTGCTAATAGTAGACGAAATAGTGGTTTGCAATTTAAAACAAAATATGAATAATCTGCGTCACGATAATATGATCGTTTTTATCGAACTATCTACTGCATGTATGCCATGAAAGACACGAGTATTTTTGGTGACGATCCTATGAAAATAATTGTTAACTTTGACTACTACTAAGTTGGACATACCTACTTACATACCTCATGCATAAAAAAAGCAAAAAGAAAAGAAAAGAAATATTTTAATCGTATCTCCAAACTCTTAAAACTAAACACGTATTATGTCTATTTGCTATATATCATAACAATTCGTTGGTGTAAACAATAACAAACGGATTGGAGTAGGTACCTACAAATGGACAATGGCGCCTTTATTGAAATCTAAATATTCAAATAGATTATTAATTTCTTCAATTTAGTTATAATTTTAAATACTTACATAATATGCAAGATCAATTAAGAACTTTTGAATTAGTGATTAAGTAATTAATTTCAGGTGCCTATTTTTACTTAGCTTAAGTACTTACCAACTTATTCACACATAATATAATTAATATGAACGTACATTCGAAAATGATGACAGCAAACTATTGTTGTCTTAGATTCTGGTCAGTAGACGACAAGCAAGTATGCACAGAGTATTCAGCCCTTCGGTCCATCGTGATGGCCAACTGGGAGGAGACGGTGAAGATGCCCATCAACGAGCCAGCGGTGGGCAAACGCAAGAGTCAAATCCAAGAGTACGTGGAGTACCACGGCGGTGCTGGGGTACAGCATATCGCCCTAAACACTGAGGATATTATTACTGCTGTGAGTGCCTACCTTTAAATATAAACAAGTCTTATGCAAACAACTGTTTAGGAAAAAAGCTATGGGCTGAAGCTACCCTGATTGAAAGGTATTGCTGATTGCTACTGCCTACACTCCTTCTTCAATCTTGAGTCAGGTCTACATACTTGGTAATTTAATAAAGCCAAGGAGTTTGTTTGTTTGGTTGAGCGCGCTAATCTCATAAACGAATGGTCGGATTTGGATATTATTTTTTGTGTTGGATAGTCCATTTATCGAAGGAGGCTATAAGGCTATATAACACCATGCTATGAGCCACGCAGTCCTAAATAACATTTTTTTTAAACTTTTTGCTCATATTTTACCAGGCGTTTACCATCAATGAAATTATTGAACAATTTCTATGTAAGGAATTGTTCAAAGTTCTTAAGATATATTTGATTATAGCAGAATAGATTGTTTTACTTACCTACAAATTAAAACAGCGACCTTCAAATAACCCGGTAACAACGACGAGCCGGTTTCTGTTTCTATACGAATAGATTAATGACAGGTTTAACAACATTAATACCACGATATTTTTGAGCTAAAATCCGTAAAAAATAACCAAATTCTGTAGGTACAATGGTGCGCTATCACTTCCAAATTTACAGTAGGTGGATGTAGGAACCAAATGTAATGAATCATTACCAGCCAGCAGTACAGTAGATACTTAAGGCCGGCGCGCACTGACGTCGCGGCACGGCACGGCATGGCACGGCATGTATCGGCAGCCCGAAGTACGCTTCGGCATGCCGCGACGCGTCGTGGCATGCCGCGACGTGCCGCGGCATGCCGCGTCATACCGAGGCGTCCAATTGATTGGAATTTAGTATCAATAGCACTTCTTGCTGAAGATGAAGAACGACAAATACAAACTGATATGTCGATGAGAAAACAATTCTGGATACATTATTTATGAGAACAAGATTTACTAACGATAAATTCAGGAACTTATTTACCCACTGATTACGTCGTGGCACACTGTGGGACGCCGTGGCATGCCGCGGCGCCCCGAAGTATTATAGTATTAGTATTATAGTAAGATTGTATCGAAACAAAGTAATATGAATTCTAAACTCATTGAAATAAGAATAAAAATGACTTAATCAGTAATAAAATCTTTTGCATGCCGCGACGTCAGTGAGCGCCAGCCATTACTGTACTTATATTTTTCCCCAGATTGAGAATCTCCGTGCCCGCGGCGTAGAATTCCTCTCCATACCTTCAAAGTACTACACTCTGATTAGAGAACGTCTGCAGCACAGCAAAGTCAAGGTGGCTGAGAGCATTGACACTTTGGAACGACTCAACATACTTATTGACTACGATGATGATGGCTACCTGCTGCAGATCTTTACCAAGAATACGCAAGATAGACCTACACTTTTCTTGGAAGTTATTCAGAGAAGGAACCATAATGTAAGTTACATAATTATATCTTTTAGTAAATTATATATATTATATATTATTGTCCGTGTGGTGACGGATACGAATTGTCACCAACCACATCATCCCATGGGTGTCGTAAGAGCCGACAGAGGGAGCATATTATGCAGAGAACAGCACTGTAAGAGAAGGAAAACTTGATACAAACCCTATACCAACCCGTTTGGCCAGCGTGGTATAGTAGGCCAATTCCTCCTTTCAAAGGAGAGGCCTGGTCCAGCAGTGGACTGTTAAAGGCTGATGATGAGATATATTATATAATTATGGTCACGTAGGTCAGGACACTCTGGTTCAAGGTTCTATATTCGGTTCGACAAAATAAAAGCGGCGAATGCTCGCTGTTTTGTTATAAGTGAATGCTCTGGTGTATCAGCGCCCTATAACATAACAGATCACCATACAAATGTAATCAACATTGCCTTGCTGAGATTGTGATATTGGCTATAAGTTACCAAATAACATCTAGGGCCCAATTTTGCTAAATAAATATAGGTAGTCTCAATATCATGTCAGTGTCATACTTACGTCACAAAAAGCGTATTCTTCTAAATTAACTGATATTTGAATGAAATTGTAACGAGATCGTATGTGTCAACGACGAACTGTTTATTTTAAATTACTACGATAATGACATTAGGTTATCAGAATACCGCTTTTAAATCCATTCAAACTATAATATCAATGTCATATAAAAATAGCAGAATTGGCCCCCTGATCAGAGCCATAAAACCCTTTAGTCTATATAGATTAAAGTCCCCTACTATAATTACTGTCATATGGCATGGCTTATAAATTGAATACAAACAAAATGAAGGATATAGGCGCTGTGTCATATTGGTATTTTAATTGTTTTTATTCTGGTTTCAGGGATTTGGAGCTGGAAACTTCAAAACACTTTTCGAGTCCATAGAGTTGGAGCAAGAAAAACGGGGCAATTTATAAACGAATCCTGACATTTAAACTTAGGTATTAGATGTAATAAGTATATTGTTTTTGTTATTGTGTACCTACCTACTTTATTCTATTTTTGTTCGATTTTATTAGATGCAATTTTATTGTTGAATACACGGATGCAGAATTATACGAATTTAATTACTAAAATATTTTTTTTCTTTAACTTATATTTACGTAGTTTTCCATATAGGTCTTACTGTACTGGAACTTAGGGCTCAATCAGACAGAGAGCGGTCACGCGGTCAAGCGTTCAAGCGGTCAGTTTTGCGTTCTTTGTGTTATATTACGTTACATAGACCGCGTGACCGCTCTCTGTCTGATAGGACCTATGTAACGTAATATAAAACAAAGAACGCAAAACAGACCGCTTCAGCGCTTGACCGCGTGACCGCTCTCTGTCTGAATGAGCCCTTACAAGTGTATCAACGTAAATTCTTGATAAATAACATATTAGTTCATATTTGCCATCTACATGTAGTTTATTTTGTAGGAATATAATTCATACAGTATAGATCCATTTCTGTAAAAATATTGTGTAGGTAGGTAATTAATGCAGTAGAGTATCTTAAAGATCTTATGATAGGTATAGTCCGTATAATTGAATATTACTATGTAAGCAAAACTACTTATGTAGGTAAAATAAAACTCATATAAAAAGAGTATCATTTTATTGAAATACCGTTTGATTAACATTATACACCTCGTAATAACATCAAATAGATTTCGATACGAGTACCTGCGTATTTACAAAATATCTGTGAAAAATGCACATAAATTGAAAAAATTGTCACGAAACAACGCGACTAAATAAATATTCATATTCACAAATTTGTAGACAGCACCAAAATATTAAAGCCGGCGAGACGATTTGTTACACGAGAATGAAAATGATACTAAGATGAAAATGGTACTAGAAAATGTGAAAATGATACTAGAAAATGAATTTGAAATTTAAAAAATGTACATAGTTCGTAATCACTACATAAATGAAACCTATTAGCAAAACACCAGCATAGTTTTTTGTATTTAATTTATAAATGGATATTTTATATTTTTATATTACTGTCACCTAAATAAATTAATATTACGATCGCATTGTGGTAAAATACTTTCTTGTAGATTCTTAAACTGGGCGTAGATCTAAATATCAGGTGTGCGTTTCATACTAGTATTTCAATATTAAAATGATACTTGATCCAAAATAAATCGAGACTAAATTACGACTTGTGATGTATGCGATTTTACTATGAAACAATGACACACACATAGTAAGGAACAATATAAAGACCATTTTCGTGTATCAAATCGTATGTAAAACCGGTCTAAATCACAAAACCCGACGGACATAACAAACATTAATAAAGTATGCAAAAATAAAACATAATTGCACAGATATAGCGCCGATATGGCTCTTCGCACTTGCGCCGAAGTTGGCCGAAGACAAGATATATGACACATCGGGTTTCTGCGCTTGAGCTTACAAACTCAAGGGCTGAATCGGAAGTGTAAAGACGTCATAATAATTTGTCTAAAATCAAATTACGTCACAGACGACATGTCGAGACTGTCAAAACCGTATTTACAGTATCACTTATTCGTTCCTTTTCTATTTACAGAACGAACGTTTCTGTAAATAGGGTTCAATACGTGTTCAATTGACTGATTATGATGATGCTGTAATTAATATTATTAGAATATTGCGGACTATACGAAATATTAGTACATCAATTTTCCATGGCCATAAATTACTATGTATACGAATTCATATCATTTTAGGGACGTTGTGCATTTTGCGATTAAAATTAAGAAGATTAATCGCAATATAGGTGTTGTCCCTAACTTGTCACACAATCAGTCAATAGAAAAACAAAAAAACGTCAATTCAAACCACCTGTTTCAACAATTTTATTCAGATCTCTAAAACGAATATTTGGTATTAATTTATTAATTTGTTTTTATAATGAAACAGCTTTTATCACTAGTCGTAGCGAGGTAATCGCTGGATATAATAGCAATTTAGTAGTACGACAACATTGGATAAGTGACGATATCCCTGAAATACTTCGGAATTTAACCTAATGTAACCCTAATCGTGTCTACAGTCTCGTGATATCTTGGCACCCAGTGCTTGTGTACTTGTATGAACTTACACTAGCGACGTATACAGACAGACAGACAGGCTTGTGTAGTTTTTTTATTACGACCATAAATCACAGCTAGTGCGACAGGAAAAACAGCATCGTAACTCCAAAATAATTTTAGTGAGCAAACTAAATAAACGCATTGCTCAAAACGTTCAGTACAATCTTTATTGTGCATGTTTTTTAAGCTATAATGTTATTCGATTCATTTGTAAAATAAATTTATATGATGTACTAATTTCAAGTTACCTACACAATTGAAAAAAAGATTATTATCAAAGATAACAAAGAAATATATTTTCTAAACTATGTATTTACCTGGTTGTCATTTTAATGAATAAAAATAAGTAAAATATTTAAGAAATATCTTAGTAAATGCAAAGTAAAATAATGCAAAAAATATGCAAATGTAGGTAAACATTTAAGTTTATTACTCGACTAATAAGCAGCAATAATTTGGTGTATTTACATGAATATTTATATAACGGGGCTTTGAGCAAATATATAAAATCCAATAAAATCTTCATGAAAAATAAACAAGTATTCAATTTGCTTGCGATGGCCACCCCCTTAGATAAATATTAATTAGACAAATATGAAAGTAGTACTAGACAAAATGAAAATGATACTAGACAAAATGAAAATGATTCTAGACAATGGAAAAGAAAATCATTGGAAATCTTCAAATATCGTAGCGTACGTATATTCCGTCCATTGTAAATCTAACATACAACACTGTCTAAATTCTGCTGTATTACTCTCTCTATGTACCACAGCAAATCTAATGTTTAACTCTGTCCAATTTCCCTTGTCTTACTGTCTATATACTGTCATACAAGATGCATGGTTCATACAAGTACGGGCACTGTGACACACTGCCATACACTCCGTCTACGCGTCGTCTTTGTCTGGTTCGACGTCAGCAGGCTCCACGATCTCAAAGTCTCGGTCTGTCGACGACCGCTGACTGTTCTCAGACTCAGATTCTGACTGTTTGTCTGCTGGTGTTGATGGCTCCTGTTCAGACCTGGAATTAAAGTTTTGGAGATAAAATATGTGCTTTCACCCCTTGAGGGTCCTACGGGCACGGTGTGCCCATAAGGATTTGTGTGAACTTCACTCCGGTGTTGTGTGATTGGTTACAATAAAAACGTACATCGACTAGTTACAGATTAACCAACATAATACCATCCATTTTTACAATATTTCCAACGTTGCAACCGAGAAAAATAATAAAATTGCTGATTTCGGTGCTCAGTTTTCTCCGTGCCGCCATATTGCGCTGTGGCGATGACCTAAGTTGAATTTGTGATTTCTTTTAAATGTGTTCTCAACGCAAACGTTAAGTGATTGTATTAGTATTATATATTAAATTATTGACAATTTAGTGAAGTATATGTTTTAAATATTGTTTTAGCCAGTTATAAAAACAAAAAAAGTGTTAGCAGGCCTCCTTCACTCGGCCGTACCTACAGCGATAAGTGCCTACCCTTTGGCGCGGCTTCCAAGCCGCGTCGTCACCGCTCGCGCGCAGGGCTAGCTAATAACGTGAATTTTAATAGTGAACATCAAAAATGTTCACATCACAAGTCTGGTGCGAAGTATTGCTCATTTAACGGATGTGTGTCGGAAGCAACTTGAAATTTTGATTTTATTTATTTTACGAGAGCAACTTGAAAATTGTACTTTTTATTTGTTGAGATATCTCAACGATTATGGTGTCAAATTAAAGGTCTAGTTCAAAAACCATTTTATCTGTATGAGTCATGTAAATCGGTCTACGCGTTTAGGAAATAACTAAGAATTAGTATAGTGAAAATGTAAACCACAAGAATTTTTGTGGCTTTCGTTCTACGAGCTCAAATAGTGGGATAGGATACTTATAGTATAAATATTTATTATTAGGTACGTGGTCAAGTAGGTAGATAGACGATGAATAAATATTATAGTAGCAGCGGCAAGTCGACAACCCTAGCGCACCGCTCCGCGCCAGACAGCGACAGCGTTATGTGTTAGAAAAGAGCGGGAACAGTTAGGTCAATATCGCGTTAGGTACTGAATGCTCATGCGAGCTGAATTGCACTTTCTTGCTTAGTAGCAAGAGTCGCCATTTCTTTAAATTGGTTTGCGAAGTGGTGCTTCTGTTCGTAAGAACTATCTATTCTGTGGTGTTAGTAACTTTTGTGATGCAATTTTCGGGCGTTGGCCGCTAGCCATCCTCCATATTTTAAATGATTATATGTAAATATTTATTAATTACTTTACTAAATATAGATAAGTTTCTCACATAGTTGTCTTAGAATACATTGTTTATTAGACATTTCGTTTTGTTTTTGCTATAAATAGGTATAAACATGTTTTGTGGGTGAGAAATGTTTTCCGTCGGATCGTCAAAATGGCGCAAATTTTTCGCTGCTATGAATAAATGGTTATTGTGAAGTAATATCGGTGAACTGTGCTAAATTAATGTATATAACCGTCGCGTCGTCTACCCGTGTCAATATTAGTGCAGTGAGAAAGGGAATTTCGTGAATAATTTATATATATTTTGGAAAAATGTTTCACATGGTGTAAGAAAAAACAAAGTGACCTGCATTTATCAATTTTTTGACATGAAAAGGTTAAAGGTAAGCTATTTTAATATAATTCTCATATAGAGTAACTTCTGAACTGTATATGGTTTAAAATTTACGTCATATAATTATACCAAACGTGAGAAAATTAAAGTTTTATAACCTAGGATCTTATAAACGTTACATCTTCAAAATGGCTGAACACTACCGGAGAAAATGCATTTTAGAGCGGGGCATGCGAGGGGTTAACTTATGTGTGTGTAGCGGTAGCTACATACAACTGAGGCTATCTAGCGAGCGACGACGAAAGTCTCAACAATCCGGCGACATCTATCGGACACAATGCGACGGGAAACAAGGTGCTGAATCGCACAAGCAGAGTTTGCACGCTGAGTTGTATATATACAACATCCTAAATACGTCCGTCGGACTGACAGTCCACCAGGCGCGATCACCCAGCCTGGTTAGAGGATCCTCCCTCTAGTTGGAGGAACACCACCTTTTCTTCCTCCACATGCATTAAATTGTGCATGATCGCTTGCTAAACGGTGAAAGAATACATCGAAAAAAATAAACCTATATAAAGAGTTCTCCATAGTGACCCCGCAGGACATTTCAAGTCTGCCAATCCGCACTTTGCCAGCTTGATATACTATTTCCTAACTCTTCTCATAACAAGAAGGGTTAGGAAATAGAGCTAGAGTTGTGAGACAGATTATAAAGAAGACAGATCTGGGCATCGCTAGCATTAGTTTCTCGTAAACTTGCCGAAAACTGATGCTGAAAGTTGTGAGTATCGCCGGAGGAAAATGAATAATAAAACCTTACAACTTGCTTCAACATGCAGCACGATAATCACAGTCTCTCGTAGATTAACTTTCTAAAGTTTCACTTCTACCATGTGTAAGTGTCACACACACAATCATATATTTCTTTGCATCAAACCTTGGAAGTTATAAAAAATATCACGTAGGAAACGTGATAGGTTTTGTAAGGTCTACTTTGGCATCAATATCTAAACCGGAAATATCTCTTCTACCATCTACCAAGTAGCACACTCACAAACCATCTTAAATGTTAAAAGCTCAACTCACTTAGTATCAGCAGGCGCGTGTTCGTGCGTCTCTAGCTCCACGTGCTCGGGTGGTGCACTAGGCTCGAGCTCTTGCTTCTCGTCCAACAGCGGCGCCTTCTCTCCCTCGTCGTCAGAGTTTTTGTCTTTCTTGCGTTTCTTCTTGTTTTTCGACTGCTTGTCGCTCTCGGAGCCCGGCCCGCGGTATTCGTACTGCAAGATAATTTTGTATATTACAATAATTTATCATGTATTTCTACGTATTGCTGTGTATATCTTTTCCTTTGTTTTTTTTTAAATAATGCCCTCTCTAGAAATAAATTCTATATCGTGGGATGGCTGTACAAACATTCCAGCAATGGACACACATAAAACACTGCAGCACTAGCTCGAAGCAATTATTTGTAGATCATTAAATGTCGTCCTGTATAAGGATCGCGATCATTTAATCAATAGCAATTTCTATCGTGCGCTATTGATAGGCGTCATAAGTGTGCAATATTGCCAACTCTCAACAGAGTCATAAGAATGTAAAGGGACATCAATTGAAATGTTTTTGGCTACACTTGTTTTAAGTGGTCGCATTGCCAATTCGAGCTTCGCCAAATGTGCATTTGAGCCACACAAGAATCCACAAACTGTAGTCTGGGCGTACTTTGTGTTTCTGATTGTAAAACAATCTCTGCGACCCAGGCTTTAATCCGACCGCGAGAGTTGTTTAAAAAAGTAAAGTATTCATCATCTATACATTTAAAAATACTCACTTTATACAACGGCCAGAACGAAGCGAAGAAGCCAACGTCCTCGGTGAGGTTAGGTAGCAGCCACAAATGATGTCTCGATAACGTCAGCATCCAAACCAGGCAGAAGACAACTACGCGTAGAACTGTGAGCGCTATGATCATAACTAGGAAACCAGCGGCCGCGATACTCAAGTAATATACGCCCTTTCTGCAATTATAAGAAACACATCATTAAAATCACAAGTCATCGCAGAGCCCAAATTACTACTAGATGACGAGGTATAATATTAAATACGCGTACACACATCACTAGACAGCTTATATTTTGTCAACCTAGCAACATCATTAAGTACGAGTCTGTGTGGATCATATTTTAAGATAAATAATTAATAGCATTTTTATAGCTTGTTTAATAATACACGCAGTGAGCTATATAGATATATCAAAGGCAAGTACTTTCGTCATAAAGCAAATATTTCCTAAAGTGAACAAGGGATTGTTATAAAGAAGAATAGTACTGGGCCTAGGACGCTTCCTTGAGGAACGCTAAATCTAACAGCTGTATGTAGAAGTGTGAGGTTCTTCTAGTAACTATAACGCATTGTTGTCCGTTACTTAAATAAGACGAAAACCACTATAATGCGTGTCCTCCGATCCTAAGATTCTGAAGTTTGTCTATCAATGTCTGATGTGACAACACGTCGAAAGCTTTTGACAAATCTAAGAACAATTCTTTAGCTAAGAAATTTTTATTTGAGTTTGTCACCACTTCTTTTATCGAGGAAAATATAGCTAATCTAGTTGGTTTGTTGTTCTGAAAGCCAATAATATTCATGACTGATGACATGAAATGTTTTAGAGAAATTAATTTATCTATTATACATACATTTTCAATCAATTTTTATTTTATGGGAATCAGGGTAATCGGGCGACAACTATTGACATCACATATTTTACTTTTTTAAACAAGGGCTATATAATGGTATGGTAATATACACAGGTGTGGCGACAGCCTAGTGACGTACGTAACGGGCTACCGAGAATATGGTCTTGGGTTCGATCCCTAGGTACCTTGGGCACACACCTCTGACTTTTCGACGTTATGTGTGCATTACAAATATTAATTATCGCTCACTTTATAATGTACCCGGTAGATGGCAATAGGCTCGTCCTCTATTACATTAGGATCGAAACAGAACTGGCGAAGTGTGGGTGTTTAATACACCTCTGCCTCTGTCACCTTTGGGGATAAATAATACATACCGGACAGTGGCGGGCCACAGCGGGAACATGCAGACGGTGATGGTGCCGCAGACGACGAGCGCGCCGCACAGCCAGTAGTACCACGGCTTGGGGTCGTAGATCCACACGTACTAGTAGTATGACTCGCTCGTTACGTACTGTAGTGTAATGTAGTATACATACCGGACAGTGGCGGGCCACAGCGGGAACATGCAGACGGTGATGGTGCCGCAGACGACGAGCGCGCCGCACAGCCAGTAGTACCACGGCTTGGGGTCGTAGATCCACACGTACTAGTAGTATGACTCGCTCGTTACGTACTGTAGTGTAATGTAGTATACATACCGGACAGTGGCGGGCCACAGCGGGAACATGCAGACGGTGATGGTGCCGCAGACGACGAGCGCGCCGCACAGCCAGTAGTACCACGGCTTGGGGTCGTAGATCCACACGTACTAGTAGTATGACTCGCTCGTTACGTACTGTAGTGTAATGTAGTATACATACCGGACAGTGGCGGGCCACAGCGGGAACATGCAGACGGTGATGGTGCCGCAGACGACGAGCGCGCCGCACAGCCAGTAGTACCACGGCTTGGGGTCGTAGATCCACACGTACTAGTAGTATGACTCGCTCGTTACGTACTGTAGTGTAATGTAGTATACATACCGGACAGTGGCGGGCCACAGCGGGAACATGCAGACGGTGATGGTGCCGCAGACGACGAGCGCGCCGCACAGCCAGTAGTACCACGGCTTGGGGTCGTAGATCCACACGTACTAGTAGTATGACTCGCTCGTTACGTACTGTAGTGTAATGTAGTATACATACCGGACAGTGGCGGGCCACAGCGGGAACATGCAGACGGTGATGGTGCCGCAGACGACGAGCGCGCCGCACAGCCAGTAGTACCACGGCTTGGGGTCGTAGATCCACACGTACTAGTAGTATGACTCGCTCGTTACGTACTGTAGTGTAATGTAGTATACATACCGGACAGTGGCGGGCCACAGCGGGAACATGCAGACGGTGATGGTGCCGCAGACGACGAGCGCGCCGCACAGCCAGTAGTACCACGGCTTGGGGTCGTAGATCCACACGTACTAGTAGTATGACTCGCTCGTTACGTACTGTAGTGTAATGTAGTATACATACCGGACAGTGGCGGGCCACAGCGGGAACATGCAGACGGTGATGGTGCCGCAGACGACGAGCGCGCCGCACAGCCAGTAGTACCACGGCTTGGGGTCGTAGATCCACACGTACTAGTAGTATGACTCGCTCGTTACGTACTGTAGTGTAATGTAGTATACATACCGGACAGTGGCGGGCCACAGCGGGAACATGCAGACGGTGATGGTGCCGCAGACGACGAGCGCGCCGCACAGCCAGTAGTACCACGGCTTGGGGTCGTAGATCCACACGTACTAGTAGTATGACTCGCTCGTTACGTACTGTAGTGTAATGTAGTATACATACCGGACAGTGGCGGGCCACAGCGGGAACATGCAGACGGTGATGGTGCCGCAGACGACGAGCGCGCCGCACAGCCAGTAGTACCACGGCTTGGGGTCGTAGATCCACACGTACTAGTAGTATGACTCGCTCGTTACGTACTGTAGTGTAATGTAGTATACATACCGGACAGTGGCGGGCCACAGCGGGAACATGCAGACGGTGATGGTGCCGCAGACGACGAGCGCGCCGCACAGCCAGTAGTACCACGGCTTGGGGTCGTAGATCCACACGTACTAGTAGTATGACTCGCTCGTTACGTACTGTAGTGTAATGTAGTATACATACCGGACAGTGGCGGGCCACAGCGGGAACATGCAGACGGTGATGGTGCCGCAGACGACGAGCGCGCCGCACAGCCAGTAGTACCACGGCTTGGGGTCGTAGATCCACACGTACTAGTAGTATGACTCGCTCGTTACGTACTGTAGTGTAATGTAGTATACATACCGGACAGTGGCGGGCCACAGCGGGAACATGCAGACGGTGATGGTGCCGCAGACGACGAGCGCGCCGCACAGCCAGTAGTACCACGGCTTGGGGTCGTAGATCCACACGTACTAGTAGTATGACTCGCTCGTTACGTACTGTAGTGTAATGTAGTATACATACCGGACAGTGGCGGGCCACAGCGGGAACATGCAGACGGTGATGGTGCCGCAGACGACGAGCGCGCCGCACAGCCAGTAGTACCACGGCTTGGGGTCGTAGATCCACACGTACTAGTAGTATGACTCGCTCGTTACGTACTGTAGTGTAATGTAGTATACATACCGGACAGTGGCGGGCCACAGCGGGAACATGCAGACGGTGATGGTGCCGCAGACGACGAGCGCGCCGCACAGCCAGTAGTACCACGGCTTGGGGTCGTAGATCCACACGTACTAGTAGTATGACTCGCTCGTTACGTACTGTAGTGTAATGTAGTATACATACCGGACAGTGGCGGGCCACAGCGGGAACATGCAGACGGTGATGGTGCCGCAGACGACGAGCGCGCCGCACAGCCAGTAGTACCACGGCTTGGGGTCGTAGATCCACACGTACGCGTCTGCTGTGTCTAGGAACAACTGCTCCATGTGCATCTCAAGACGGATCTTGCGTTTTTTCTTCTCTTTCTCTTTCACGTCTTTCGTGTCCTGGAAACAGATATGTTGGTTTTACTAGAGGTTAACAGACATTATTGGATTGATGTTCGCATCCGCACGCGCAATCCTCGATCTTGCTTTTGGCGTGCATCAGGCGGACGTTCAGTGTTCACTTTATTCAACCCTAAATTGGTCACCCAGATGTGATATTCCAATTTAGAGAGGATCTTGGTTCGGGTAAATGAAACGAGTTGGTGCTTGAAACGGTGTGGTGTGCGTTTATTGTAAACGGATTGACATGATACATGTGCACTCTTACGCGGTAAGGTAATCTGTGTCCAGGGAGCACGCAGCGCATCTCATAATAAAGAATATAATACTGTTCCCTACAGTTCGATAGCAAAAACTGTGACACGATATTTTATAAGAAGATTATAATTTGTACGTTTACGAAATATTGGCGTAGTGTTTTTGTATTGGCTTTCTTATTTAGCGGGTTATGTTTTATTTTATCAAATTATTTTTTATATTTTATTTATTAACCCACAATTTCAATACTGGGTTTACTGGGTACTGGCAGAATGACGAGTTACTTGTTCAGACGACGGCGTGACGAGTATAATAAAACTATTCTTGAAGACCGATCTTCTTCATCGGTAAGTGGTAGTGGTAATAATTTATTTACAAATAGTGGCAAGGTATATACAAAAATTTACATTCAGAGAGGTTACTGGTGGCGATGAGCACAATATCGATATTGACCAATAAAAGGAGACTTACAACTAACGGTTCTTACATGACTACATATTATAACTAGCTATAAACACAATTTGATTTACATCGGTCAACTTACTCTAACTAGCACTCTGTCCTTCACGCACACTTTATAATAAAGTGGCACACTGAACAAAACTCGGTGGCCGCGACATTCGTCGCCAGTCAGATGTAATGCGTTGGCGAGGCAGGTGGACGGCGCGCGCGCTCGCGTATGCGACGCGACGAAGCGTTATCAGCTCTCATTAGTTATCAGCTATCACACTTATCTGTTGATTACGCTGCGTAGGGTTGTGCGTACTGTGCAAGTAGGTATGTGCATATGGGCGCAAATTTATATAGAATGATTATATTGATACAAAAATGTTAATAATATTTAAGATTGATATTTAAATAACTATTTGTGAACACAGAACTGAGAACTTCACTACTTTACAATATTAGACACTGTATTGGCTGCTTAACCGTTTTATAAAGGTTGGGTATTTAATTTATCGCTTAATTATTGAGATATCTTCAGAAACTTTCAAAGTAAAATCAATTAGTATTAAATAACATGATTCTGACACTTATTATTATGTTTTCGGTAATAAATAACATGCGATTATATTCACATCCTGTTGATAGCGCCATCTGTTGACAATGTTGTAAAGCAGCGTTTGGTTAATTAAATAAATTTGTTATTCGTGTAAAATAAATCATTTGGTGTTGTGCAAAATTCATTACAATATTAATGTAGAATTTTGATTAGTTTATAAGTAATTAATTGTATAGTAATTTCAATTATATGTTGTAAAGGAAGTGGCAGTTGTTAAACGTTAAGTGTAGGTAGACGGTTATTGTATAAAAAGGACTGTAGATCACATTTTATTGCAGTTCTGTGCTAGTAATCGTCTGAAAATAAACCAAGTAATATTACGTGAGTGTTTTTATTATGGAGTCTGGACACCATAACCCTGGCGTATCGCCGACAGCAGCGGTGGGATAAACGCCCCCTAAGAGACATCGGGATCTACGGTTAGCGCGAGAGTGATGGGTCTCTTGGCTTAGCCGCCATTACCAAGGATGACCTGAAGACTGATGCGACAAGCGCTTGGAAGTCGTGTTTGGCGCTAGGCAACCCTGGTCGGAGACCACACGGTGTGTCGGAGTTATGGCGAGCAAGTCTACACTTCACGTGAGGCCACGTGCGAGCGAGAGCGAGAGCGACAGAGTGACTACGACGGGGTGCACGCACCGGGGTGTGCTGTGGCGTGAACGCTGTTCTGCTCCGAGTTCTACCAGAGGTTGCAGATGCGGCTTGTTGATGCACTGACCAGAGGTATTTATTTAGAGCTGATTTGATTAGTTTTTGAGAAACAACCTAATTTTATAAATTATGGTGCTTACACGATTACCTACTATCTCCGTAAGGATTACCAGATAAACATTATACAGTCAAAATTACGAACGTTACACCCCAAATAGAACTTATAGGTAACTGTTGTTTATCCACGTTTGGTACATAGCAGTGCTACTGTGCTTATAGTCATGTTATGCCGTCGGCTGGGGCTCTTGTCTGTTTATTAATCGTTAGGCCATGTCGGAAACTATCTGTAAAGCTTACTTATCTACACAAGAAAGAGAAAATAGCTTTGTTGTTATTTGGTTCTACTAATGTAATTATTAGTAAAGAACGCTATAGCTGCCCTTTTCAAGTTGAAGCTCGGACGTAGATCCATTTTATAAATTACCTGATTTGCTTTCAGTGTAAATAAGCTAATTGATGTGCTGAATATGAATTCAATTGGTAGTCAATAGGTTATCTCAATAGTAAAACATTAAAGCAATCAAAACATTATTTATAGCCCTTGGTTACACATTACATAAGGCTAACTAACTGCATTACTTATGGCTAATGCTCACGGGCGCGATTATATGAAGCCTCGCTTGATAAATGACTATCCACCACAAAAATAATTATTTGCATAGAACCAGTTGTTTCACAGATAAGTGCATTCAACAAAACAAACTTCAGTTTTATTATATTAGTACAGATAAATATTCAGAAGGTAGATATAAAAATAAATTTGTGATATATATTTTTAAAGGTAATATTTGTAAAGTTACGAAATAGGTTTTATTATATATTTGTGGACTCTGTAGGTGCCTACATGATTTCATTTTAACATTATGTTGAAATTGTTACTGTCAACTTGCAGCTCAAGTTAAGGTTATAAGACAAGGGAACCCAACATATCTTAATATTTGTCGTTTAATTTTATACCTGTATAGAATGATTTGTTCCGACCATGATACGTCCTTGCTTAACCCAAACTACTGAAGCTAGAGACATCAGATCTGGACGGTGGATTTCTTTGTGGACGTGTGCACTCACTTGGGTTCTATAGTGGTCCGCCTCTAAACATTTTCGGTTGAAAGTCTTGAGGCAGGTGACTGCTGATCTTTTATAAATGCCGGGCCTTAGTGTTATACTTGGTAAATGCAATTTGTTTTGTTTGTGGGTTCATTTGCAAAGTTGGTTGCATCTATATTCGGGATGACAAACAGTGATAAACCAATAAAATTTAGTGCCAACCTTATTGCTTAGCTCTTGTGGGATACAAGACGGTTAGAAATATGATTATTAGAATAATGGTAAGTGGGTGTAAAGAACATGATGTGAAAATCCATATTATCTCTTTTCCCATTTAGCAGTATTTATTCTTGGCAAATAAAAGTAGTTGTGTGGACTGCTCATGCTTTATTTCTAAGTCAGTTGTGATTGGTCAGTTTAAGTTTATTTATTCGGATAAACAATTATTAATTGTGTATGAATTGATAAGAATTACATAGGCACCACATGTTAACAGTTTAAGATAAATATTAACATTATTTGGAAAATTCCCTTAAATATAAAGTCAAATAAAATTCAAGTTGAATTACATAATGAAGGAGGGGACGAATGATAAATGGAAACATTCATTTCAGAAAGAAAGGTCTATTTGAATTAATTATAAAATACCAATATCTGAGTGTCTTTATTGGCTTTTATGGTTTATTGTAGTAAATTTCTTAGCTGAGTGGAATCATTTTTAGAAATAAGACTGCACTACTCTTGCTTTGTAATATTGGTAGCTTGTAAATTTCTCTTTTATGGCTCAGTTGGCTAACAGTTCAACAATTTCACAGCTTGCACTATGCCTAAAATATTCAATATTGGATTAAACATGTTCTTACATGAGTAATAATTAAAGCACTAGTATTTTCGAAATTCTTGGATCTGCATGGTTTGAAATCATTTCATATTTATCACCAACAGTCTGACTGTTCACGGCTGAACATAGGCCTCTCTTTGTTCTTGCCATCTTGTTTTCCTGTTTGATGAGGATAAAACTTATTTTGAATATACTAAGTTTTAACTGTTTTATCAAAACTGCAAAATATGGGTATCCTGATAACTTTATGTTTGATTATCTAAAATGGCACTGTCAGACAGAACCTGAGAAAATTCAGATTGTCTTTTGTATTTTACCTTATGGGTAAAATATGGGCTCCAACACTGTTGTAGCTAAGATAACTATAGGTTGAACATGCCTGATATATAGATATAGCTTAATAGACCGGACCACTTTGTAAGAGTAGAATTTTATTTCATCTACAGTTACGAAGGTTCATGGAACTAATATTTGGGTGGGAAATGTTGCCCACCACCTGTCTTTTGAGTGTTGCAGGTTGATGATGACATCCTAGCAGATGACCTGACCTTAGTGTGAAGAGAGGATGGACGAGCGGTCCTTTACTGATTGGTATGTATGGATGACGGTGGCCCGCCCTTTTGACGTCGGTGGTTTTGTGTGTGGGCTACGCGCACACATGCCACATGAGTGCTGTACTGAGCTCGAGTCAAGCATTGTTTGCTAACCTTTGTTGCTGATCAACAACTGTATGAGCAGCTTGACCGTATGGGCGGAGGATTCGTCAGATACCGATTTACGTGGGGGGTCCTCTACCTCCTCCACTGTCGTTCTTGGACCTATTTAATTGCATTGTATTGATATAACTGATCATGACAAACGATGATGATTATTTAATGTATATGCATTGATGTGTTTATGAGACAAATTTAGCATTTATGTGTTTGAGTGAAATTTTATTTTTCCTATCCAACATCCTTCCCAAAACGCTGGCTGGCCACCATGCGTATCCTTGATCCTGGTCTTGTTGGCTAGATCTCGGAATGAGTGATGCCTTATGGGTTGGCTAGATCTCGTAATGAGTGATGCCTTATGTGTTGGCTAGATCTCGGAATGAGTGATGCCTTATGGGTTGGCTAGATCTCGTAATGAGTGATGCCTTATGTGTTGGCTAGATCTCGGAATGAGTGATGCCTTATGGGTTGGCTAGATCTCGTAATGAGTGATGCCTTATGTGTTGGCTAGATCTCGGAATGAGTGATGCCTTATGGGTTGGCTAGATCTCGTAATGAGTGATGCCTTATGTGTTGGCTAGATCTCGGAATGAGTGATGCCTTATGGATTGGCTAGATCTCGTAATGAGTGATGCCTTATGTGTTGGCTAGATCTCGGAATGAGTGATGCCTTATGGGTTGGCTAGATCTCGTAATGAGTGATGCCTTATGTGTTGGCTAGATCTCGGAATGAGTGATGCCTTATGGGTTGGCTAGATCTCGTAATGAGTGATGCCTTATGTGTTGGCTAGATCTCGGAATGAGTGATGCCTTATGGGTTGGCTAGATCTCGGAAGAGTGATGCCTTGTGTGCGCTGGATCCCGTAATCGGTGATGCCACGAGTTGGCTTAGCCATGGGTGAAGCATTGTTTGTTAGATCCCGTGATGGGTGACGCATGCCACAGGCTAAGATCCTATGACTAGGTGAAGCCTTGTAAATAACTTTTAGTTAATTCTGTATGATAAACGCCTATTTATGTTATTTTTATATCCATTCTTTTTGTTATGCTGTTTATTCTGTAACCGTTAAATAAACAGCAGCGCAGGGGACGCGCTGGAGTCAGTATGGCCGTATGGGCGCAAATTTATATAGAATGATTATATTGATACAAAAATGTTAATAATATTTAAGATTGATATTTAAATAACTATTTGTGAACACAGAACTGAGAACTTCACTACTTTACAATATTAGACACTGTATTGGCTGCTTAACCGTTTTATAAAGGTTGGGTATTTAATTTATCGCTTAATTATTGAGATATCTTCAGAAACTTTCAAAGTAAAATCAATTAGTATTAAATAACATGATTCTGACACTTATTATTATGTTTTCGGTAATAAATAACATGCGATTATATTCACATCCTGTTGATAGCGCCATCTGTTGACAATGTTGTAAAGCAGCGTTTGGTTAATTAAATAAATTTGTTATTCGTGTAAAATAAATCATTTGGTGTTGTGCAAAATTCATTACAATATTAATGTAGAATTTTGATTAGTTTATAAGTAATTAATTGTATAGTAATTTCAATTATATGTTGTAAAGGAAGTGGCAGTTGTTAAACGTTAAGTGTAGGTAGACGGTTATTGTATAAAAAGGACTGTAGATCACATTTTATTGCAGTTCTGTGCTAGTAATCGTCTGAAAATAAACCAAGTAATATTACGTGAGTGTTTTTATTATGGAGTCTGGACACCATAACCCTGGCGTATCGCCGACATGCACGTAGTACGCCACAAGAAGAATGACAATGTTTGGTTATATTTGGTTAATTAAATCAGGTAGGGATAGATCTGAAGCTGGTAACTATTGTTTGGTAGCTATTGGCTGGTAACCTTTGTGGCATGTAAAACTAGTGGTGGATTCAGAATGATTATCGGGACGGAGGATAAGGTCTATCCTCCCTGCCTATTTAGGCTCCCTGCCTATTGAGGCTTGAGTATACAGGTGGCGAACTGGCGTGCATATAAGCTATATTTTATCCCAGATATAAGTGCCCAGCGTAAAAATTAAGAATACCTTAAAAATAAAACAACAAGGATCGCAACGAAAGCGCCACCAACTGGCGGTTAGATGGAGTTGTTTTCGAGCAATAAAAAATAACGCGAATGTAATCGCGGGGGAAAAGCTAGATTAGTCTAGGTAAAGAAATAGAATATTAAAAAAAGTAGTCGCGATACAATTTGCCGAAGTTATCAATAACTTCGTAAGCAAAAGCAAGGCCAAAGAAGCCCACCAAACAAAGAAGGTTGTAAAACCAACCGAAATCCATTATTCTAACTGAAATTTAAGGAATATTTGCAGGTAGAATAATAAACGTAATAATGGTGTAAATTCTATTATTATAAGTTTAATAGCTTTCTGCAGTTACAATCAGTTTTGTTGATCTTGTTTATGAATATAATAGAAGTATATTTATACTTTAAATATTACACAAAGGATTCTATCAAAGGGCCCCTTATGTTTTAAAGTTTAAAAGGATTAGTAAGTGTACTCAAACTATCCATTCCTTTCAGTACAAGTCTTACTACCGCGAGACTTTATTGTTTTACAATAAACAAATAAATAGTTTATTCGTTCCGGTTTAATGTTGTTGAAAATAACGATACAATAATGTTTAAGAAGTACCCTAAAGACAAAGGTTCAAGAAATCAAGAATCCTTTTATGTGAATGAGATTTTTGGTCTATTTGTACGTTTGTGGATATTAATCTCAAAATTGGCTGTCCTGATATGGGTGTAGTTGTTGTTATTCAGCTTCGTCTTTGTAAGTTACTTATATTAATTTTGAAATATCTCACCTTTCCTTCGCAAGCACTGGCCTGACTCTTCTCTCCATCTTTCTCATCTCCACTTTTACTCGACTTCTCTAATTCCTTCTTCTTTTTGCCTTTTAACTCCTGCTCGCTTACTGGTACCTGTAATAGATAGAAAACGTAGTGTTTATAAAAGTATTTCATTAAAATCTTGAAAATCAGGCAAAGCAACTTATCGTCTCTAATGCTTAAGTGCCGATTATTCCCGTTGTTCACCACTTGTCTGGCCACCACTGGGGGACAGCGAGACAACTTTAAAACATTTTTCTTGTTGTCCACCACTGGGGGACAGCGTCACAACTTTGTATAACATTGCAGCATATTATATTAGTAGACTTTATGTCCAATTAAATAATTTTTGATAAACTAAGTTGACGGAGCCCTGCTTCGCAGGGCTCCTATTTTTGGGTTAAGGGTCAAAAGAGAACCTAACATAACCTATTTAGTTACTTGAATTACCTACATACAGTCGCACCTAACCAACCAACACTAGGCACATTGTGGGCCTAAACCTAGACCCAAATTGAATAGCATTTGTTGCTGCAATGTTATACAAAGTTGTGACGCTGTCCCCCAGTGGTGGACAACGAGAATAATGTTTAAAGTTGTCTCGCTGTCCCCAGTGGTGGCCAGACAAGTGATGGACATCGGGAATAATCATTAAGTGCAGATATGCGAGACTACGAGACACATTATTTTTTTAATGGAATTCCCGCATTTAAGCTGTTAGGTACGAAGAATAATCTCGAAATGAAAAGTACTCTATTTTTATCTAATGTGTTTTTTCTAGACGTTAGTTTTAAATTTCATTATAAAACTCACAAATAATAATATTAAATTAAAAGATATTGTTTTGCAAATATAATAATTTGCCACTTTGTCATCGCACATAATAATTAATATCCTGGCAACATCCAAATGAATGAATGATTGAACGAACAATTTGTATCAAGAACATGTGTTACTTGTAATCAATTTAATTGTTACAATGTCAAGTAATAAACACATGCTTTGCATTGCTATCTGTTTCTTATCTATGCGTGTAACCGGTTTTGTCTGCGTCAAATCAAGTGTAATGTAACGTAATGGATAATTACTTGCGTAAACTTATACCAAAGGTCAAGTGAATTGTATTGAATTAAGCCGAAAGTCCAGTTGATATCTTGAAGCCGGATTTAAGTATCGGCTATGAATGGCCGGATTTTTGCAGTGTTACTTTAAATGGTGTTCGTGTAAGTCGCAAATAACGCCTTTGGAATACTTTATCAAGGAGTCTTCAAGCTACGAATAATAGTTGCCGAACTGGTTTTTTAAAAAGTAATTTACCAGATCCACCGCTGCTCTATTCAAGCTTTACCCTTCTTGAGAGAAAAAATATCTATCATCGTCTAAATGTGTATTAATTTGTGCACAATGTTCAATATACTGGATATAGTGGCTGATTTTATCATCTCACTTTTCTTAAATATTCACCTACATCTAAGTAACCCATTAGTAGTCCGAATTTTGGTGAGAGAGCGAAGCCGTGAAAGAAATCAAAGTGAGACTACTTCCATGTCGGAGACGAGAGTGAGAGTTCTCGGAGACATGTGACGTTTTCCAAATCTCACTTGGCTAAAAGATAACAAAAAAATCTAACGTCGTAGTCTACGGCCTAAACCTTTTTACAGTGAGAACGTGTACTGGCGCCCCGCAATGTGGCCAATTATGATGTCGATAATAAGAGTTATTTGAATACGATACCTTTTTAGCTCTGTGAAACAGCTTGTGTAGCAGCATTTGATGCAGGTAGTCAGTGACTTCGAGTCTGGTTGTGAAGATTGGGTTTTTGCCCGTGGCCCATTTTGATGTGAGCAACGCGTCCACCGCTTTTGTGCCTAAAAATAAATGATAAATGCTTTTATCAACTATGTTTAAGCTATCTCGATCACTGTTTGATCGGGTGTCACTTACATCCTTCGAAAGCAAAAGAGAGAAAGAGAGAGAATTGTCCTTTGCAGACATTGATGCCGTGATTGATCCTTATCACTGTCTCATCAGCTCGATTCACATTCTTAGAATGAGAAAGAGAGATAGTAGTTTCCTTGCAAATATTGCAATGGACAGAAGATTAGCCCATTGCAATATTTGCAAGGAAACCTGTTTGTTGTTGCCTGTACTGTCCCTGTGATTACAACCTAATGTTTCCATGAGGAGTTTGGTAATCTCTTCTCGCTACAAGTCATAGCTAAGTTGGTTGGTGCCTAATTGAATATCATGTCTCGGCAAATAATTTAACATCACTGTGGATGAATGTATGTCTATGGGTACCAATTTATTTGGCAAATGTAACTATTCATAAAAGTTATTACGACTAATGTTTATAACATCTTTGCCAGGATTCAGTACGTCATTTCTTTGATACCCTGTTTTCGATGTATAACCTTCGATGTACAATCCAAGATTCCACGTGTTCCGTTCTAAATATTGTTTTAATTTTTTGCACCCAAAACACTCAACATAGTAATTAAGTCGAAACTGTGCAATCAATATCAAAATAAACTCGTGTTACTTAGAAAATAACATATATTCATAATTCGATACAGTCGCGGTAACTAAAGTAGTAAACGTAATGATATTTTTTAAACAAATGTGTAATTTATAAACTTGTTCGTTAGACAAACGATAACCTATATTACAAGTGGGTCATGTAAAAATCATTTATGTGTTAGTTAACAGTTTTATAGTGTGCAAAACATTGATACAAAGCGTATCGTAGATAAATGTGGTCGTATTTAAGGACTAGACAATGCCCGCGGTTACACCCGCGTTATTTAACGCTACTGCTTTGCTCCCGTCGCTCATAGCGTGATGTTATATAGCCTTCCTCGATAAATGGGCTACCTAACACTGAAAGAATTTTTCAAATCGGACCAGTAGTTCCTGAGATTAGCGCGTTCAACCAAAGAAACTCTTCAGTTTTAGATACGATAAAATTTGATCTCATAATAACTTTGTTGTTTAGTCTGACTCTACCGACAGTATTGCTAAGACATTTTTATTGTATTTTGGGTTCAGAAGACTATGGTTTTTAATTGATATTAATGTAGGTAACATGGGCTTCTAAACTCGAAACAATAATAATATGTTGCCGTCATCTATCTCATGTCATGTACGTTTGTCTAAGCAGGCATCACGTGAAAGCCAGTAATGGATGACTACTTTAGAATTTAAGATGATATCGCAGACATGAACTAACAGAGTTCAAGATTCCTAAGAGTCGAGATATCGTTTGATACCGGACTCGTACTGGAAACTTAAAATTTTACTGACAGCTTTCATACAACACGGGTGACTACATTGCGACATTGTATGAAAGCTGTGTGAAGAGGGGTTTTTCAAAATTCTGTTTCATATATTCAAAGTTAAGGGTTAAAAGGTTGTACGTAAAAATAGTATGCGCCGAAGTCAAGTTAACAAGTGATTCAGTTAAATCCCACATCATCTGTAAGTTTATCTTTATAGATTACCATATTTGAACAGCAAATTTGTTTTCTTTAAAGCCTTCTGCGCATTTTTTTTGCGATGGCTTTATGCCTTGTTGCGTTTCCAATGTTTAAAATATCTTACGCTGTTAGTGAAAGTGATAATAATATTGACTTGGACAAAGCATTCAAGTGATATTCTAGTGCAAAATCTAAAGTATTCAGGCCACCACGGTGTTCCGAGGCGTGGCGATGTGACAGGTTATTTGTCTGAGGGTCAATGACCTGCGCCAGACACGCAACGTCAGACGAATTTTGTAAACATTGTGATTTAGTTGCCTTGAAATACGTCGTAGTAAAGATTAGTGAATGACGTGAATAGACATAGGTATTATGAGTAAGTAGTATACGGTTAGGTAGGAAATTGTTTTTTTCGCTACTTTTCTCATATTTTACATTTCACGTAGGTATAAAGTGGTGTGCATATTGCGGAGTAGATATTGTTATGATGCCTTATGAACATAAGCCTTCAATGCCTTCAATTTATTTTCAATGCCTTTAATTTATTTTCAATGCCTTCAATTTATTTTCAAATAACAGTACAAAACGGTGCTGTTATTTGAAAATAAATTATAGGCAATATAGCTAGATTATTTAGAAATTTGCGGTTTGCTAAATTACCAGTTAGATCAAAACGAGTTTCCAAATCTTTGTGAAAAAATTTACCTCATTTGGAATGATAAACTGGGTTTGGTATGTTCTTTAGGCTTGCTAGAGTGTCATCTGACCCTGAAGAGAGAAACAAACAGTACGCACAGGAGCGTCACATTAAAAAGAACAACCTAATCAAAGTAAAATTTCAATTTTCTATCGAGTAGTTTATTTTGTAGATAGAAAACAACCGCACTTTCGACGAATCGTGAATAATTGTATCCATGGTAGATATGGCCTACCAAGTGATATGGTGAACAAGACTACCGAGTTGGACAATCCGTGACTGAAATCTGAGGATCGAATTCCAAGACCTTTATGTGCGAACATTGAGCAAGGATAACTTTTCTGTTAAAAATTAAAATCGATTTCTATTGCTATTCAGTAATTCACTAAAACTCTGTGTAATTAGAAAATTAGTTAATCTGTGTAATAAGTAAGTAATTGGTGAACCTATGGTTTCCAATGATTTTGTCCAACGGGAAATTCATATTTTGAACTCGACCACAAACCCACGTCAATTGCTAAACAAATAAGACAAATAGTGAATATATAATAGTAGGTACCCCTTGATATTCAATGTATTAAACTAAACTTAGTACCTACTATATATACCATTTGTATGTTTTGTTCTCATAAATGGACTACGCCTATCTAAGACATAAAGTGAAATGCTTTTGAACGTACAAAGTTCACATTGCAAGCTGTTTTGTTGCAAATAGGTACTTAAGACTATTCACCTCGAACATAAAAAGACTATTACTCCAATATGTACAAAACACATTTGTCCATTAAAATTCTTCATAAAGTACCGTTCAGAAACGGAAGCTTCTTACAGAATGATGGAACGCACACCGTTCAGAAACATAAAGGAAATGCACCGCTGGCACTAAGCCATCGAAATGTTAAACTTTTTATTTCTGGACGACGTTTTTACTTTTTTTATTAACTTGTCTGTTTATATCCTTGTTAGTAGTTGTTTTTCTTCTGTTATGTTGGTATTGTTAATTACCCTAAAAGGGCGGGTGCCAAGAGCGCGGGTTAATTACTGCGGTTGGCACACAGGTTGGTTGAGTGCAGTAAATTAGAAAAGTTACTGCGTACTTTTCAGCGTAATTGTCTATGTGTACCTACTATGTAGTTTACAATAAGCTAATATAAGTTCTTTGTTGTCACTAATTACGTGATGAAATACCGCATTATTTTAAAAAAATATTGAGGATATAGGATCTGATATTAATTACTTCAATTCATCGTTTGCGTCAGAATACCATAAAGTTTCGTCCAAATCAGGTATTTCGAAGATTATGTGGCACAAACAAAACGATTAAAAGTTGTTTTTTTGTTCGAATTGTAGTATCCTTTTTGACATTACAAACACAGTCTAAAATTTAACTAATTCCTACAAAATTTTATTTTGACTCTTTGTGGCTTGGACATTTGGATTAAAATAAAATTGGGCAAGTGCGAGTCGGACTCGCGCACGAAGGGTTCCGTACCATCATCTATAAAAGAAAATCACGTTTGTTGTATATATACTTAAATATTTTTTAAGTTTCTACTTGTTTATTAAGATCGAGTAACAAATTGCTTAAAAATTACGTTTGTTGTATGAGAGCCCCCTTTATTATTTACTTTTTTTAATTTAATTATTTATTTATTAAAGGTAATATACAACTACATATTTCGTGAAAATTTTAAGCGTCTACCTGTTACCGTTAGTAATTTTGAGCAAAAATACGAAAAAAAAACACGTTTATTGTATGGGACCCCCCCTTAATATTTTCATTTTTTTTATTTTTAGTATTTGTTGTTATAGCGGCAACCGAAATACATAATTTGTGAAAATTTCAGCTTTCTAGCTATCACGGTTTATGAGATACAGCCTGGTGACAGACAGACAGACAGACAGACAGACAGACAGACAGACAGACAGCGGAGGCTTAGTAATAGGGTTCCGATTTTTACCTTTTAGGTACGGAACTCTAAAAATCAACACTCAAGAATTTTTAAAGCACAAGGGTCGAACCAGATACTCATCATTTGTAAATTAACATGCCGAAAAACAGCAAACGGAAAAAAAAAAATTTTTATTTCTCTTTAAAATCCCTGTTCTTGATTGCACTTAGGTCGTAGTGATTTAGGGTCTGGGTGTTTGTGTCCGTTGCTTGTAAACGGATTTATTCATAGTGCGGCAATTGTTGTAGGGGATGCCCGTACATTTCTGCCGATCCCGTCGGAATTTTGGATAATTCCTCCTTGGTGCACTCCTACGGTCCCCATTGAAACTATACGGGAAATTTCCGTATCTTGCGCCCAACAGTTTTGGCTGTGCGCTGTTATTCGGTCAATAACGCAAGAATTTATACAAAACAGATAGAGAAAGTTATTTTAAAAGTTAAACTTACCAGTGAAATATTCGACATGGTGATTTAAAAACTTGGTCTTCTTTGTAGGCACGTTGGCTTTCAGCCACTTGGCGACGGAATACTCTTCGCTGGTCGGCTTTTCCGACTCGGCCGGTTCGCCGAACTCCTGCAAATGGCAACATACACCATCAAAGAAAGGGTTATTGATGAGAAGCATCTATAGTACCGATATTGCTAGTTTGCTACACCCATATCCCGTTGCTATGTAGAAATCTACTGAAAATACTACACACCAGGCTAAGGGTGCTACGCTACGAAAATATGTGACCGTTTCCACCTTTACTACGCTAGGTAGCTCTGCGAGGAAGATGCGCCGCCGCAAAGTAGCTGTGCGAGAAAGATGCGTATCTCGAGCTATGCTATGTATCGATAGTAGGGACATCCATAGCACGCATCCATAGCACAAATCCTTCGATATAAAAAACATATCTTAGTTGAATCCGTTTCCACCAGTGCTAAGCTATGTGCACAAATGAATATGATTGGTGGATATCAAACGCATCCATAGCATCGTAGCATAGCACATCTCTGGTGGAAAAGCACCCTAAGTATCAAAAATATAAGTAGGTACAATAATAGAGTACTATCATGTGTGTACGGCTTTCAGTATATCTAGGACCACCACTGCTTGATAAGTTGCCAACAAACAGACTGAAAAGGAAAAATTTGTGCGTTTGAAATTTTACATGGACACCAACCATATTATGAAATACCACATCACGTAAAAAGGCAAAGCGTCGGAGATCCGAGTCCAGTTTTTAGTTAAATAGCCTTCGGTAGCGCATTTTCTTTAATCGATCATTCACATTTTTTAAATGAAGACATTTTTGCTTTGCTTTTAGATTGAATAATCTAAACGCAATAGTATCGGTTACGGTACTTAGGTATCTAACGTTAGTGGTCAAGTTGATATTGGCGAAGACCTTATAGGGTTACGACATGTACTTTAGCTAGATCCTAGATATTTTAAATTACAAGCTTCAAGATTTACCTAGTACCGTAAGAAAAAAGTACCTGCCCACTGCCCATCTATGTTTTAATTTATAAACACTAATATCGACTGCACCTATATCTACCTATGAATAGTTTATCAAGTAAGGCATAGTACAGTAACTATGATGTATTATAACAACTACTGACGTACAACGGCATGATAAATGAATTAGATAATCACGAGGTCGATTATGAAGGATACACCATACATCTATATTGTATGCTGGTAAGTCAAATATGTATTAACTATGGTTATCAAACGTCAGCGATAGCCTAGAGGAGTGACCAACTGCAAAGGGTATCGGGATCGAATCCGGCTGTCATTAAGATCTTTGACAGAGTGTATCGTCAGTACCTCTAAATAAAATAACACAAGTCTCAACTATGGTTGAGACTTGTGTCAGTTTTTTCAGACAAAGGTATAGAGATATTCTATGGAATATCGCTATCCCTTTGGGTAGCGGAGGTCAGACAGGCAGTGGCTATGTCGAAAAGCTAATAATCAGTCTAATCCGGTTTGACTAGTAAGTGGGTCCCCAGGGATAACGCTAGGAGGATGATATGACAGTTTTTAACTTTCAACGGGTGCCAAATCTCGTTCTTTTGTGTGGTTACTGCTGCTGAACCTGACTACACAGGTGAAACAGTAGGGGCAATGATGTAGGAAAGCCATAATATGTATACCTACGTAAAAAGGCAATATTGCAAATTGGTTATTATGTCCGAAGTAGCCAAAACAGAAGAACATGCATGAGAAACTTGATGGGAGTGAGTGAAGCAAGAGAGGTATGTCAGGATCGTTACAAATGGCGTTCCATAGTCTTTGCCTACGCCTTCGAAAAACAGGCGTGAGTCTATGAATGAATGGTTATTAAGTCGTTTTGCCTCCCTTCCTCAGGCAATTAGTAATAAAAAAATCCTCCCACGATATTGCATTTAAATTATCTAAATTAGGACTTACACTTTTCACGGCAATACTGAACAAATAGCTCAATTATTGATGTATCCATCTTACGGAACTATTTTGTAAAATAAATTATTGTTGGCGAACATGAGTGCTACAATTATGAAAAAAAAAGCTTTTAAAAAAGCAACACAAATTATACCTACAGGTTTAAAACCAGTCTCTAGTGTATGCTGAAATTGGTGGCTGCCATGCAAACAGGTAATTAAAACAAAAGTGGCCATCGGTCTTTATTGAGCTTAGACGATTATTTATTTACTAGCCTTTACCCGCGTGGTGGATAAAATGAAAATCTATCAAATTTGCTATGATGTCAGCTTGGAGCCGAATAAATAGAATAGTGCTGGGGCTACTTCTACTACTCAGCTTTTGTATATATTTCGCAACCTCTCTGTAAAGTGATTTTCATAGTTTCTAACTTTAGCACCTAACGATGGACATCCGTCACTTTCTTGTCCGTCTATGTGTTTTGCCTGCCTGTCAGTTCGATAAAACCATTTTTACCAGGCACACGTAAAGGAAATTTTAGTTCATTCTTATGTATAATAAGTAATATATATTTGGTTTCACATTCATAACGTGACTACAAAGCTCCGCAAAAATGATTTTCTGACAAATAAGAAAGGGCATCGTCCGTTCTGCTTCAAATGCGAACATAATCGACCTATCCTAACTCGTTCGCCAGAGCTTGACATGAAACTTTCGCTCTTAAAACGACCGCGTTCTTTGTTCAACGTCCCACTAACTGTACTTAGGTAAGTACCACGGTTTTGCTTTGCGCGTGCGCAGGTAATATCCGCTCCATTTTTGAATTTATTGTTAGGTTGACAGGTAATATTGACGTGTTCTTTTTTAAAGATGGAGTATGACATGTCAAGCGTTATTCAGCCTGAAGTTGGTGTTATGCAATTTACTTTAATTATTCTTACATTTTCGCGATTTGTACAAATGTTTGTATATTTATGTATCGGGTCTCAATCGCGCAATTATTTAAACGCAGGCCCTACATCTAACAATCATGTTACTACGGTTTGTGTAACCCATGCCGAGACTAAATAGAGTCATTTCACCTCTCTCTTCATAACAGGGTCCAAGCACAACGTGATTCTTTATAGACTCACGCCTGTAGCCCCGAAGGGGTAGGCAGAGGCAGAGGTGTAGAGGCGATTCTCTATTTGACATTATGCTGCATTATGGGTAAAGTGCCAGGGAAGTGCCTGAGTGCAATTATTGTAGTAAGTCGTACTCGTGAACGGATGCCGTCTGCCGGGACTGGTCGGCTCTGAACTGCTGCCGAAATTCTATCAAAGCATAACTATATTGTAGTTTATAGTCGTCTCACATTGTACTCACATATTGATAGAGTGATAATTATCAGCATCTTGTTGGTAACGAGTTACATGAACATTTGAGACCAAACCAATAAAACATAAATAATGCATGTTCTATTAACGCTGCAAACGACAGTGAAATGCAAAATGGCAAAAAATACACAATCACCAATCGAGTTATTGCTAGTTGGAAAAACATTGAACCAGTCGCGCAAAATACACCTAAATAGTTTGTGAGTGACCACTTGACCAGCAATTGGCCTTTTTGATACGTTAGCAATGACTGCCACTAATCAAACCTTCAACTAAAGCTTATTCACTGCACAATATAATTCAACTATGGTCCTTCAAAATATATTTCTTTTTAGCACGAGTGTTCTCAGATTGAGCCAGCGCAAGTGCATTTTTTTCATTCCGCATGTTGCAGAACATTCTCGATTCGTGATAATAGATTCGCCATGTGTCATTCTAATAAATTATCATGTTCACGTTTCACGGCACTTCGTACCGCGTCATTTCCACACGTGGATTTATATGTAGCTGCAAATTAGCACGGTTTTATGGTAACGATAAAATTTTATGGTATACAGCAATTTTGTAGAAAACTTGAAAACTATCAGACTGGTAGTTCGGCTATTATTTGAGACCAGATAAGAGTTAGAGACAAATTCGAAAACCTGTAAGAAGACTAGCGAAGTTTGGATACCAATGTACGACCCGTACCCCACCCGTGCAGTTCGTATCTGAATACGATAAAAAGAAGGCTGACAATAATTTTATTGGTGTATTGACCCAGACGGCTAATTGATCTCAGATTCGAAAGAGTGATGCGAGAGTGCGAAGTTAGGTACCGTGAGCTGGACAGTGCTTTGTGCTGATCTTAAATTCAAAGAGAAAGAAATAATATTGAATGAATAGAGGTGTCCAACAGGTGTATGCAAGTAAAGGATGTCAAGAGTGATGAGTCGTGTGATTCGAAGGATTCAGGCTGGTAGGGGATAATACGCCTCTGCATATTAAAACAGTCAAACAACTAAGTAGTTATTAGTGTACAATGCACATCCTGAATACCTACTATAAGGATAGTAATGATCTATCATCTTGCCCTAAGCATTACTATACTGTTGAGTTCAACCTTAAATGACAAGGGTTACACTTGATAATTTATCTCTTCTTAAAAATAAAAGTTATCAGACCTTTAAATAAGGTCATTCAAGAAGAAATCATTTTGTAAATAGAATTTACTGCTAGGAAGTTGTAAATCCTGTACAGAATTTATAGGTCCGTCGTATAAAGTCTTTCTTTCTTGCGATATAATATATCCCAACAAGTAGCAGCCACGTAACAGCTGTTAATATGAAGGGAGTACTTTGTATATTATTTGATCCGAAGCACACAGAACCGGCGAGCATGTATGAAGAGAGTAATGAATGTAGAGGCGTTCTGTTGTCTCTGCTTACCCCGACGGGAAAAAGGCGTAAGTATATATGTACATGTATGTATTTTGTATATAGGTACACTTTTTGATGCAAAATTATAGTTATTGATTCGATTTACTTATTGGGTCTACTTTGTACATTAAGAGGCCAAATGAACATATCTCTGAATGAAACGCAGGAACCACATTTTCTGCATGATGACGGTACAACAACAATCCACCATCACAAATCATTATCTTTCTACAACTATCCTAGAGTGTAGACGGCAGAAGAAAACAGGAGTATATGCAGAGGATGCATTGCCGGGCAAAAATATTTTTCCCGATTTCATGATTTAGAGCTTTAGTAGCATCATACTTATTCAATAAATTTCACCTAAGCGAAAACGTCAACTAGACCATGTAAATCTTAATAGAAGTTGTACACATAGCCTGACATTGACCAGGCATAGATTGCCGCGAAAAAATAACGCTATAGTCATTAAGTTGTTACGTAAACGCGGCCATGACATTGGCCTTGCCCGTGAAATCGTACGTCAATTTAGAACACACCTACATGCTTGTAACAGGAACACTAACTAGACTGCGAAGATGTGTGACCCACTTTGTGTATTGGCCTACTTTCTTTCGGGAAGTCATTGACCCTTTGCTGGGAATTTGATTTGTGTTGTACGACCATAAAATCGTAGTAAAATAGTACGTTTATTGCGAGTTGGGTTCGCAACTTTGAAACAAAGAAAGATACTTTATGCCATATGCCCTAAATAAGACACAATAATACAAAAAAAAAAAAAATTGAAGTGTTAAAAAAGTTTCAAACTAAACACAAAAGAAACAAACTTATATAGACATAAATATGTCTCGTGGACAACCATGAGACATATTCCGTATGCTAGACCATCAGGAGCCGGCGCTGGTTCGAAGTGGAAATATAAAACTGATAAAATCATTTCAAACGACTTCGACAACGTGTAAATACAAGAATCAGTTTCGTACAAAATACCAATATTGATCATTCATTTTCAATAAATATATCGCTAGAATCCAGTCACTAATACACATTTATTCGTTCAACTTACATACCGTTTGATATACCGTTAGTATTCCCTTGAGTGAATCACATCAAACGCTTTGTAGAAGACACAATTTGCATATACATATATCACTCAATACACCATACAAATATATAAAATACAATCACATTTCATATAGAAAAATGTATTTACTTACAAAATCTCTCATTTTACACTAAGACACTACCGCACGTGTAAGAGGCATACACAACAGTGACAGCAGTGAATAGTGGAGAGAAAGTGGGCCGCTTGACTATGGAACAAATTAATAGGCAACATTGCTTCTCGATAGCGAAAACCACGACAATATTTATGGAATAATCTAGAACACATTTATGTTGTTCTTTTACGTCGTATTTTAAAATCGAAATGATCTGTTCTTGAGATGCAGACGTATCATTGACGTCAGATTTTTCAGACGGATGAGCTGAATATCATACAGATTTATTTTTTGGACTTATCTGGCAAAGGCGCGCCAGACAGAAGTATTTTTACTCACTTTGGGTGTCGTAGGTCATGGTAATTAACTGTGAACCTGGTGCATACGTATTCCAGGTCATTTTTACAATAGTACGTCTAGCCAACCGCGTGGTATATTCCAAACGTCATTGTTTAGACAAACAGAAGCATGTACCGTGGTGCCTTCATCATTAACTTGTGCGTCTTTTTTGCAATTTCTTCAGGTAAAAAGTTGTTTGTGCACGCTCTGGTAGTTATATAATCTGACCGTTTAGTTTCTTGTCTCTCTTTTTATGTGAATACAGAATAACATACAGTACTCAGCATATATTTGCTACATGATGAACAGCACGTCTCCAATAACATCTGTATTCACAGAAAAGCTCTGAAGCTTAGGGGCTTACTGGCATAATCAGTGTTATCAGCATATACTGAGAAGTAAGCTACTAGACAGACTGTCTACATGAAAGAATGTACTCGTAGTTACTGTTAGTCTCTCTGATTGTGATGTCTCTGATTTTAGCTGCTAATACATGTGTATAGTGGTCGATACTATATTCAAATGTAATTCGGATGAAAGCGCATTTGATTCGAAATTATTTGTTGTAAATCCATGTTTTGGTAATTTTGGATTCTTGGCAGTAAATTAGTATTTTTTTATATCATTGAGGATTTTTCTTCTATTTTCAAAGGGTTAAACAGTGAGAGCTTACTAGGGAGGTCAATAAACTCCCACGCAGAGGGTACCGGGTTTAGCTTATAGCACCTCTGACTTTTAAGTCATCTTTCGGATCGTGCTTGGAAAGGACGTCACGTCAGGCAGTTGGTCAGATTTGAAGGAAGAGAGTATATACTCATACTTGTCTATACAGTAGAACATGGCTATGCCTTTGAGTTTAGATAGTAAGACTGCAGAAACGCTGTGGGATCTCATATTCTCTTATTGGGAAGGTCCGCAGGCCCCCGCAAGGGAGAATTACAACCACCAAACAAAATCCGGCAAAAATAAATGGTTACTTGTGACCCTGAAGACATACTCTTGACAAAGATACTGCAGTGAACAACGGTTAAGAAATTAAATGACGTAGTAATGTAGTCAGATGCGTAGTAGTCTGCAGAGAGTACGTGCGTAAAAGACAGCAAAAGGTCAGACTCATACGTATGTTTACGTTGCGTGAACGGTGAAACAAACTCTACCGTAGCGTATCGAGACGAAAATAATAACCAGACAACTGTCTGGTATATAGAAGTAACAATAACAACTGTTATTGTTACTTCTAACAAAAAGGGGTCTTAGGCGCTAATTCTATCACCCGTGGAACCTTTCAAATGATCAATACCTGAACTAGGCATTACAAATTTAACGAATTTATAATATACCAATGGAGTGCTTGTCCCCACGTTGATGTATGGAAGTGAGAGCTGGGTATGGCAGAAAAAGTATGAATGTAGAAGTAACGCAGTTGAGATGCCATCACTGCGTACTATGTGTGGGGCAAGACTGATTGATAGAATTCCGAATGCAACTATACGAAAGAGCAATGGACTGAAAGATGTTGTGACAAGGATTGAGAAAGGAATGCTTAGGTGGTTTGGACACGTGGAGCGAATGAGTGAAGAAAGAATGACAAAATCAGATAAATAAGGCAAATGTGTGTGGGCAAGTCGGTTGCGGCAGACCTTGTCGGACATTCGTCGACCAAATTGGAGACATCCTAAGAAACGGAAAGGTCCGAAGTACCCGAAACCGGCGAGCATGTATGAAAAGAGTAATGAGTGTAGAGGAAGCGCGTGAGGTTTGTAAGGATAGGAGCAAGTGGCGTTCTGCTGTCTCTGCCTACCCCGACGGAAAAAAGGCGTGAGTATATGTATGTATGTATGTACATACATACATACATATCGTCACGCCTTTTATCCCCGAAGGGGTAGGCAGAGGTGTATTTCTACACCCACTTTTCGCCAGATATACTTTAGTCCCACGTAATAAGGGGCGAGCCTATTGCCGTACCGGGCACATTTCCAGACTCCGTGCTGCTACTGAGAATTTCGTGACAGAAAAACCCAATAACATTGCCCGACCCAGGAATCGAACCCGGGACCTCCCGATCCCACCACGCGCACATTAATTATACCGCGAGACCAACGAGGCAGTCGTATAGGGTTTGATGTCGAGTTTTCCGACTCTACGCAAAGATGGTATTTGCATCGTGTTATCCCTTAGTCGCCTCTTACGACACCCACGGGAAGATAGGGGGTGGTGACATTTGTATTCTATGCCGTCAACCACACGGATCATGTATGTATGTATGTATTATAATATACCTTTTCTTTCGATTCCTTTGAACGTTTGGGAGCCTCTCGCAACAGGATATATTCCTGTTGTGGGAAACTCACAAACGTTCAATTGACGGACACAAAGCACAAGCAGGCTCGAAAAAAAAAAACCATTCTTGGATCAACAAAGTGTTATCCTATAAGGGAATATAATCACAACACAACATTGGCGAGCCGACTACATAAGCCACTATGCAATACTTGTTGACAGCGTATGTTAATCCTAGAGTTTGCTCGCGGCTCGGCCCGCGTGAAACCTTTGTCAGGTATCACACTATCTACCGGTGAAAACTGGACAAAAATCCATTTGGCAGTGGTTGAATTATCGATTTCATGTAGACAGACAGGACTAAAAGAGGACTTATTTAATAAAATGTATACATATGACGGATAATGTAGCAGTTGCAGCCCAAAGCAAAAAACCTACACCAGTTCTCAAAGTCTGAACACAGTTTATATTCCATCCAACTGAGTAAACTTTCCCTGCAGTGAAGTTGCAAACTATACAGAATCCCAGTAAATTCGCCACGTTTAAAAATTTATGTGACCCAGTTTAGAACCGACTTCGTTGAATGGACAATGATCTTATGATTAAATCAATATCAAGTGAGCCGTGTCGTTCGTCATACAATTGTAAATAAAGACGGACAATGGCGAACAGTTAATGGTCGCGAGATTCCGTACTGCAAAAAATGTAACTGAGTATTCAGTACAGGATACTAAAAATCAATGTTGTTACTTTCAAAGGATCTTTCTACATTGACTGTCGACAGCGTATTACAAAAAAGAAAATGTGTATATGTAAAATTCGATAATAATATGTAAAATTCTTGCGTTACCAACCGACTGACAGACAACGAACAACCAAACTATGGGTGCAAGAAGCTAGCGTGTATGTTCCTTGGAGACCGCATGGGTGCATTTAGACGGAATTTCCCAAAATTCTCACGGTATTGGGCAGAAACGATTATTATCTACAATAGAAAATATGTGCGGTGGTAGCTGTGGACATCCTCTTGGTTTTAATAAAACTCAGACCGTTTTCAAACCCAATCTTGTAAATCACCCAGTCTTACGATTGTAAGTCAACGTCCACTGATCTCTCTTTCTCGTACTATACCGGTAGAGAGAAAACTGTTTTTGGAAATGATGTAAAAGCATACAACTTTGTTTGAAATCAGTCAAGTCTGATGCGACGCAAAAGTTCTAAATTGTTCTAAGAACTATGGCATCGCATCTGCAGATGTAATCATTTTCAATTGTGACAACTGCAGCTGTTCAGTCAACATCTTTAGATTGCATCTTTCCGCTGCGGAACTCTAATACGGAATTCAATCTGACACGCGCAGCTATCGTTCATCAAATGCAAGCAAATTACGCAATCGGTTGCATTGTTAGCGTTGGTCGCAGTTTTATAGACCTATGAGATAACTATGAAACTAGGTAGCTATTTAAACGGTCAGTCAGCTTACTGGGTGAATACAATTTGACAAATTGCCGAAAAGAAATTCGGTCACAGCAAAATAAATTTTATCCGGTAGATGAAATATCGACTCCAGAGGTAAAATTTATTGCTACGACAATTTACAGTTTCAGGTTGGATTTCTACCGTTCGTTGTAAATCAACAATTTTAAAATAGTCCACCTATTTTAAATACTATCGCGGTCAACCGTGGGTGGAAACAACTGGACTGAAGGAGAAATCTGTCTCAGTCCTTGCAGGAACACTGCCCCCATAGAAAGTGTCATTAATAAGTACATAGACCTGAACGTGGAAATTTCTTAGAGCAACGCAGTATTCTGGCGACTTCGTACATCATGAAGATGATAATGAGAGCAGAATAGAAGCAAAGAGAAAGGTGCTAAAAGCATTACATTTTGACCAAAGCAAAGAAGTGTATTGTAATTTAAGTATGACAAGGTCTCAGTCGAAGATAATGGAAAACAGCATGGTCCGATAAAACTCTACAGGGAGAGTATAACTCATGTTAAAAAGAATTGCATTGTGGTGTGAATAAAGGCGCTGATAAGTAGATACTTATTAGTCTAAAAACACCTTACTCCTCTCCCAATCAAATCTCCCACAAGTTTTTGTGCACACGCCAGCAGATTATGGAATACCGTTACTCAGAGGAGATTGCGAATTGAACTTTAAGTACTAGCTAATTAAACTGCTTGAACAAATTGCAAATAGTAGCGTAAATTGCCAGTAGCAAATTACTTTACGTGATGAAATACGATTCTAGGAAATATATAATATGCGGGGCTCGAGGTTGATATGACATACAAGTAAATTCAGGGACTATGCTACACTAGTCGAGGAAAAATAGTACCGGATAGAGCGTGCTCTACTTGAAACATATCTGTAATGGGTGCATTCAGTAAAGAGAGTACTGCAGATAGGTGTAAAAACAAATTCCATCAGTGAGCAAGTTGGGAAAATCTATTTGGTTTGCATGGTTATTTCGAGTTATTTTGTTAGAAAAGGTGTCAAACAAATAGGCTTAAATATTACGCAATTTTCCTTAGTCTAGAGGCCCATATCCAATCCAATAGCACCATCATCCTAGTGTTTTTTCCAGTTACATCCAAGATTTTCGTCTTGGAACCGCTTACTAGTCTGACCAGATTTGACAAAATATTATCCAATCCAATAGCATATTGTCATCAGCCCTATACACTGTCGCACTGCTGGGCACGGGCCTCTTCTCACTGTGAGAACGACAAATAACATAAATCCGCTTAAGTCAGCACCCAAAACCGGAACTAATTCAGCATCAACGCAATGTTATGACGTCGAGATACCGCGGACAGAACGCAACCATAACAGTTTACGCAACACTATTATACTTTGTTCATGAAATAATTATTATTGCACATGATAAGGAATAGAAGCAATTTGAGGCAGCGATAGCCTAGTGGAGATACCAACGGACTGCCATGCAAAGGGTATCGGGTTCGAATCCACGGCACGCACCAATGACTTTTCGAAGTTAAGTGCGTATTAAGTTGTTAATTATCTCTTGCGCCGTGCCTCGGAGAGTACGTTAAACCGTCGGTCCCGGTTGTCATGAAGTTCTTTGACAGTCCTTACGGGAAGTCAGTACCCTCAAATAAACTGATACTGGTCTTAACCATGGAATATCGCTATCCCTTTGGGTTAGGGAGGTCAGACGGCAGTCACTCTGTGGAAAAGTTGATATTCTGTCATATCTGGTTAGACCAGTAAGCGGACCTCGGGCTCCAGGACGTGTAAGTCTTGGATGCAACCGGGATAACGCTAGGGCGATGATGATGATGATAAGGAATAGAAGAGTTGTACTAGCTAAGTTATGCAGTATTTATAGCTGATCTATTCATTGCACTAACATCATTATCCTAGTGCTGTTCCAGGTGCAACACAAGACTTTCTCTTTGGTGCAAGGAATCAGCTTTCTAGCCAAATAAATTTATTTTCATAAATATATAATCTCACTGTAGCCTTGGCCCATTTTCTGAAAAAGCATCTATACATATTATGAAATGAAATCTCCTTTTCTTCCTATCTGTCTATATGAATGCGATATACCTAAAAACTACTAAACCAACTTTTGAATGGTTTTCACCAATAGATATGGTGATTGATGTGGAAAATTTAAGTGTTGCAAGAAGAGACACAATTGAAATCTTGTTTCAAGTATATGCATAGAGAATGACGATAACAAATTTCTTACAGTGTATAGCCAACCCAGTGTCTATTTATATTATTTTAACTCAATGAAAAGATTAAAAATCATATTATGCCTATAAATTCAAGTAGAGATAAGACAACATAAGCTTGTGCAATGTTTTCATTCTGTTAATTCATACACACAAGTACAAGGATGTAGTATCCTCAATTATCTCAACACTAGTCTAGTCTAAGCCATAGAATGTTGTTCTTAGTCCTTTGAGTTGCAGACCAATCTTGGAAGCAACTCATATAACAATAATATGATTATTACGAATACAATTATGATTTTTTATGACAAATTAATCAAAAACTGCTAAAAAATTAATAAATATTTTCACAATTACAATGCTACATTAATACTGAGTAATCAATATTTTAATAGAGATATACATATTAATAGAATCAATCAACAACACAAAGTAAGTTATCTACTAAATGCACCCAGAAATTAACTTCACCCAAAAGATAGGCATAAAGTTTATATGAATACTTTGAATCGTAAACCATAACTATTGTAAGTGAAAATGGTGCTACTTAACTCACACTTGTGTAAACATAATTTAGCTACTGCACTTGTGACAACACATGGCTAATATGCATACAAAGTTCTGAAAGCGAATTTTACATGTGTACCACTCAACTCAGTGTGGAAAACACTAAACTACAATTGTAAGTGCTTACGTGAATATTAAATTATTCAAACCTTTTTTTTCTGGAAACAAAAAATAAAAATTAATAACTAATGCATGCAATTATATAAAATATATCTTTATTAAATGCTAATGGGACATTTCACTATTTGGTGAATTAATTATTGATTGAAATCAAGGCATGAAAGCAGCTGTCTGTATGAATAAAAAAAATAACAAAACAAATAAATTATAGATAGACCTGTCAAGCAAAAGATCTATGAGATGACATCATGGTAACATCTGGTTATTTAGTAAATAGTAGCTGTAAACAAAGGATTCCCAAAAATAGCTGACAGTGCGCTCATACAATGACACTGAAAACCAGGAACTACGCACAAAATACACGTTGGTTTTCAGCCAGCCACTCAACTAAACAAAATCGAAATGGATGCGTCATTCGTTAAATACCACTACGTGTCTAAAAACTTTCTGCGAATTGCCCATATGAGGCTGGAGGTTTATAAAGCCGCACATAAGGATAATTGGGACTTACAAAAACAATAGAAAATTTGATCGGATGGGAAAATCACACGCCGCATCGGCAATATGGAAACGTACTTATAAACAATACGTATGTGGAGACATATTCTATACTAATAATTGAATAAATTGAACTCACCTCTTTACGCTTTTTAGTTTTCCTTTTGTCTGCCATTATAATTAAATTTTGCCAACGTAGTCTGATTCTCTGGAAACTATAGGTACACTTTTCTTGTTTCTCTCTGACGCTGACACTTTTTTGTTGACAGGTCACCATAAAATGTGAATGAATGAAATCGAATGAATGTATGAAAAGCATATGTCTTAATAGTGCCTGTTTACACGATACAAAGATTTTGTTAACGTTCTTTTATTTACATGATAACATTATTCTCAAATGACCACTACCCATTCACGAAACATCTGTCAACGTCAAAAGCATATGACTGGAGTTACGGAATGTATTTTGTCATTTTATTGGAAAATGTTCGTAATCAATAATTTTATTCTTGTTTAAATTAGTTTCATAAGACTGTGGCATTCTGTACGTGCATGTACGCTACAGTCTATGTAGTATTGTAACCTTACGTGAACTCACGTTTGCGGTCACCTTTACCTTTCTTAATCGGGCAGTTCATTTGAGTTGATTATTATTTAGCATTATACTATTTCCTTAAAAAAACGATATTTTTTAGTGTTATTGGATACTGCAGTTTATGAGTGATATTTTGTATTAGCTTAATCTAAGCATTCATCGTATACGTGATAACAGTGCTGTGATTTATCAAGATTTGCGTTGCTATGGCTGAAGCGAAAATGAATGGACATCATGTACCGGAAGGTAATTCTTATTGTTTATTCAGTTCACGGTTATCGTAAATAATTTATCTTTATTATATGTGTTAGATACAATTCTCTACTATAAAGTCTGTTGTAAGTTGTAAGCCAGCATGGTGCAATAGGTACATTCATTTCAAAATAATTAAACTTACTTACTGCTGTATTTAAACTCGATTAGACTGCACCTAATCACTTACTATTTTTTCAATTTAATAAATTTATTACTTCTCACCAATACAGATACTTAAAAGTACCATATTATTTATAAAGTTTATCTGCAAATAGGTTTTAATTTTTTAAGTATGTTGTCAGTACTAGATCTGAACCAACAAATTACTAGAACTAAACACAATATCCTCAATATTGAAAATAGGTTTCTATGAGATTTACATTTCCTTCTATATATAGAAACCCCTAAAACACACAGGGAACAATATGGAAATGGAAATTATATTAGTAATGCACCTGAATAATCATATTTTGCTGACAAAAAATTAAATTTTATTTTGTTATTAGATACTTTAATGATTGAAAAATAATAAATTTACCTTGTGTTACTCACATTTTTCAGTTTAGTATGTAATAAAATATTTTCAGAATTATTTAAGCAAGGCACTCAAACATTATTTCATAATATTGAAATATCTTACATAGCCATTTAATTTTTTATTCAACATACTCAAACATAATATAATAAAATTATAAAAAAAAGTAAATACTGAATATAAGAATAAAATATGTCCTAAACAAATGTGAACAAAAATAAAAATAGGCCACAATATCTTAATTATATACGCCACAGTTTATTATTTGGTCAGAGTGTCCCACACCTGGACAAAGACCTCTCCCTTGCACACCCATTTATCTTATGATATTTATGTTATTTTTAATGTTGTTACATAATTGTCATGAAAGTTCAGAAGTAACCATTGCTTACTTCCAAACTTTCATGACAATTAACAAATGTCCAGTTTTTTTACATTCCATACAAACCAGATCATTTTATTTTATTATTGCATGGGTCTATCTGGCTCAGGCCTTTCTTTATCTAATTGGTCTACCATACAGTGTAAATTAGTTTGCATTTGAAGCTAAATCAAAGGTGTGTATAAATTACCTAGTCGCAGGTTTAAGCAATTGAAAAGTACTAAGTAATTAAATGTAGACTAAATATGTAGTATTATAGATACATAAAAGAAACTATTGTTAGAGTTTCTTGACACTACTTGGCCTTCAATGCATTCAGTTATGTAAATAAGGGCATTAAGTCTGAAGAACATTAAAATACTAATAACAAGCCTTGTTTAGAAATGGTTTGCACTATTGTGAAAGTCAGAGATATGCTCAGACAATTGTGAAAGTCAAAAATGTATATAATATCTTAATATATAAAATCCTTGCGTTACTGACTGACTGACAGACACGCTACAGCCGAAACTATTGAGCGCAGGAAGCTGAAATTTGGCATGTATGTTCCTTGGGGACCGTAGGGGTGCACTAAGAAGGGATTTCCCGAAATTCTCACGGGATCGACCAAAACGGGTAAATTTAAAAATATGCAGGCGTAGCTGCTGGCATCCTCTAGTTTGTTATATAAACCAGAACCATGAAATAAATTGAATGTACTTTGATTTAAATTTTTAAACATATAATCATAGAAAGTATTGACCATTAACTAAAATTAATGAGCAAGCTACTCATGATTGGAACAACTCAGCCTGTAGGAGTGATACATAACCCCTCTGCCTGCCCAGGTGGAGGATGAGCCCGTAATTTGGGTTTTACCGTGAAGACCATCATTCTCAAACATCATAATATGTTTGTTTAACTATTCAATATTTTATGACATTCATTATCATCATTTTAATCTAAAGGCATCCACTGCTGAACATAGGCCTTCCCCAAAGTTACATGTAACAATATTATTATACCAATATGATGTGAATACGGGAGGTTAGACAAGCAGTCTAACTGTGGGAAAGCGAATATGTGGTCAAATCTGGTTAGACTAGAAAGCGGATCCCCTCACTGGGATAATGCCAGGTGGATGATGATGTGAACACCAATAATAAGTGGCATAAGTACATTAATACACAGGTTGTACCTATAATTAAGTAGTGCATTTAAGTAGTGTAATTATCTATGTCTACCGTTATAAAATTATGAACTGCATATTAATTATGTTGGTGAACTACTTTATGTAGTTCCTGTTTTATAGTTTTTTATACTGTTTGTAACTGATCTAGCTATTATTCTAGTAATTCTTTGTGTTGATGTCACGCAAATACTGCTGTGTTAGTTTCAATGCGTGTTGCGTTAATTTTAATGCGAATTTGAAGAATCCTTGTGATCAATTTGATAGATATTTTTCTTTAAAATGGAGACAAAAAAGTTTGCGTACATGGAGGAAAGCCGCGAGCGAAAACTAGGCAATATAATTGAAGAGAAAGTTAACTTTCGCTGTGGGTATCGCAAATCGCTGGTATAGTTCGCAAATATTATTTTTACAAAATACACCCAGAAACATATTGGAATGTCAACCCTTAAGTAGACATTTAATATTATATTTGGCGGAATATTCAGTCGGCTTTTCTGTATACGTTTAAAAAGAGACAAGTCATTAGTCTACCTGTTCTTTATGTTTGAGACCTGCCGAAATTTGAACCCTGAAATTTCATCCACCGAATCCTCCAATTCCTTTCGCTTCGCCTTCCCCAAGGTTCTCCACACAGACCGATTTTGATCCACCCGCATCCAACTGCTTCCCGCGATCTTAACCAGATCGTCGGTCCACCTTGCGCGAGGCCTACCCCTGCTGCGTCGTCCGGTATGTGGTCACCACTCTAGGACCCGCCTGCCCAACGCCCATCGGTTCTTCGAGCTATGTGCCCTGCCCATTGCCACCTCGACCTGGTTATTCGGAGAGGTATGTCGGTGACTTTGGTTCTCCTTCGGATCTCTTCATTTCTCCTCATTTCCGATTTGATCTCGCAGGGAAACTCCGAGCATAGCGCTCTGCGTGACCCCGAGCTCTCGGATAAGAAGGCCCATAGTTAGCGACCACGTCTCAGCGCCGTAGATCATCACTGGCAACACACACTGGTCAAAGATTTTAGTGTTGAGACACTGCGGGATATCGGACGTGAAGATACGCCGTAACTTCCCGAATGCCACCCAACCGAGTTGGATTCGACGAATTACCTCTTTTTCGAAGTTGGACCTACCCACTTGGATTATTTGTCCCAAGTATACGTACCTACTTGTCAACAACTTCGAGTGTAGAGTGCGCTTTAATAGTATTAAATATAATACTTAGGGCACTGGCAACTACCTCTAGCAGTAAAAATGTTCTGTGGTTCTACAAATAGGAACGTTTTATGCTTATGAGTGGTGAAGCTTCCTTTTTGGATTCATTTGAAGTTCAGTAGTTGATCTCAACCGTCGTTCACATCCATCTGGATACAAAACTGCTGCGTTCTATTCACCTTTACGGCTTTTACCGATTGGTACAAATACACGCAATACTCAAGGTGTTTTCTCAGTCACGCATGTTTCCGCCTGCTTGCAAAATTTGCCTACGTATAGGTGGTCCGTAACCTATCGTTACATACCTATAATTCCTGTATCTAATGAAGATGACTAGTTTGCCCTACACCTACAGGCTTTAGAAACTACTAATAGTACTTAAAGGAATAGTGAAAACCCTCTCTGTAATCAAAACCTAAAAAAATCTCCTAATGACCCGGAATAGATTTCGCAAAAACGTTTTTTTTTATATTAATACTTTCATTTGCCATCACCAATTCATAATGTTTCGGAGGCCTTCTTTGAAGTATCGGAGTAGATACTTGTCATCAGTACCTAGTATGTTTCGAGAGGAACAATATTCATGGGTCATCATCATCTCAGCCAAAAGACATAGTCCTCCCACAGCCCACAGCTGGACATAGTCCTCCCTCAAGGTTCTTCCCGTGATCCCAATATAATCATGAGCTGTGACAGCGATTTTAGGGTTCTCATTTTTATTCGATCTCGCAGGGAAACTCCAACCTTAAGGGCCTTATCATACTAGCGGTTTGGGAGCGGTTGCGGGGCGGAGCGGACGCGCAGCGAATGCGTCGCGAACACGCCGCGGCTGTACAGTGTGTACCGCCGTAACTGGATGTACTGTACGTCGATAATTTGCTACAAACACGCGACAAAAACGTAACGTATTCGCCACGCGTCCGCGGCGTCTTCGCTGCGCAGCCGTGGCGTGTTCGCGACGCATTCGCTGCGCGTCCGCTCCGCCCCGCAACCGCTCCCAAACCGCTAGTATGATAAGGCCCGGCCTTATCATACTAGCGGTTTGGGAGCGGTTGCGGGGCGGAGCGGACGCGCAACGAATTCGTTACGGGCTCGCAGCGAACACGCCGCGCATGCGCTACGAATTCGTTGCGGACGCGCAACGAGATCGCCGCAAACAGCAGAGTGGACGCCATTTTGTACTGTCTCGTACAAATGCTCGTGAAATAATTTAATCGTTACTGTAAAACCACCGTTATGTTGATTATTTATCGGTAAATAATGATAAACCGATTAATAATATTAAAGAAGTATAATTAACTATCTCATGTGTACTTATTTAAAGTTAACAACATACCTTATAGTAATTACGAGCTTTTCTTCAGGTGACACTGATAATCTCAAATGTGTGTCTTTATGTCTTATGTCAGTTTGTATCTGTTTGTACAGACCCCGCCCCCGGCGTACGCGCATAGCAACGCGGGGCGACAGGGGTAAGGGCGGGGGTCGGTTGCAATTTGCCGCTCGTCACTCGTCAGTTCGTCACTCCGACAGTCTCGCGAAATTAGGTCAACGGGACGCCCGTACGTCACGTTCGACCCCGTCATTGTACCCGTGTTACGTCGCGCGCGCTTCGTAATGGATCGGCATTATGAATATTCCAATATTGAGTTCGCGTCTATGGTGCGAGTGTATTACATGTCTGGTGAAAATATGGAAGAGGCGAGGCGCATGTATTCGTTACCAGACCACCTGGAATCGTTGCGCACGCGAGGTATTCACTCACCCTAAGTGCCATCACCAAACACCAATGCCTCATAAACATCGGTCAGTTTAGCAGTGTATTCAGTGGAGTTTGAACAAGAAATTCGGCATCGTAATTAATTAGTGTTTTTCTAATTAGCTATCATTAACAAAAGACAATGTGTGAAAGGTGTAAATTGATTGTGATGTACGAGTACCTAGGCAGCAAACAGTAAAGGTATTTAGTTTATTCATTATTGAATACCTACTGTGATTACATTCTTATAAATACCATAGAAATACGCAAGTACTAAACTTTTCCATTGTTAAAATCTTTGTCTAGTTATTCAAAAGATAATGTAGGTACCTATGTCTAATAACGTAACGAATAATTCTTAGTTTATCGTTTTTCTTCTACTAGTTCATCATGATTTCGTAAACCCACAGCTTGTTTCGACGAAATTCTAAGTCCGAGTAATGTTCCAAGAAATTATTGAATAGGTATAGCTATTTAGTTACATACGTTTATTATTTTAATTATTTATTACTGCACTTCATGGTTGGCGTAGTGGTTTAAGCGATGTTTGACACAACACTTTGTGTGATTCATAAATTGTTGTTTCGACTGCTGTGTCCGTTATTGTTAGGTTTGTAATGTCCCTCGTGAGACAGGATTTAGCACTAGGATGCGGGAGGGGTTCTTAAAAAGAGAACAAAATAAGAAAACAAATGTGTTTAAAATTGTTGGCATCGTAATTACCTAAATCGTGTTAAGTAAATTACGTATCATTATCAGTCCGCACTAACTACCTACAACCTACAACCGCTGTAGGTAAACAACAGCTGACGGCTGCGCCCGGCTCGCGCGGCGAGGTCATGACCGCGCGGCGCTCGAACACTACTTTTTTTTTTTTTTGTTTTTTTTTTTTTTTGTTTTACGAGGTGGAAAATCCCTTCGGATCTCCGACTCTTGGGGGAAATAAGAGCCGGAGTATGTGGTGTTTCCACTACCACGCTATAACGTGTGTTTCCACTACCACGCAATAATGTACGTCGATAATTTGCTACAAACACGCGACAAAAACGTAACGTATTCGCCACGCGTCCGCGGCGTCTTCGCTGCGCAGCCGCGGCGTGTTCGCGACGCATTCGCTGCGCGTCCGCTCCGCCCCGCAACCGCTCCCAAACCGCTAGTATGATAAGGCCCGGCCTTATCATACTAGCGGTTTGGGAGCGGTTGCGGGGCGGAGCGGACGCGCAACGAATTCGTTACGGGCTCGCAGCGAACACGTCGCGCATGCGCTACGAATTCGTTGCGGACGCGCAACGAGATCGCCGCAAACAGCAGAGTGGACGCCATTTTGTACTGTCTCGTACAAATGCTCGTGAAATAATTTAATCGTTACTGTAAAACCACCGTTATGTTGATTATTTATCGGTAAATAATGATAAACCGATTAATAATATTAAAGAAGTATAATTAATTATCTCATGTGTACTTATTTAAAGTTAACAACATACCTTATAGTAATTACGAGCTTTTCTTCAGGTGACACTGATAATCTCAAATGTGTGTCTTTATGTCTTATGTCAGTTTGTATCAGATGCAACAACTCATAAAATGTAGGTCTTGACATTGGCAGGTAGGAACGAAATTGTTTTGGATTACTTTTTATTCGTTTGCAAAACAACACAAAGTAGTCGCTCTCTTCCATTCGTTTAACTGGTAATGGATCGCCCCGCAACCGCTCCCAAACCGCTAGTATGATAAGGCCCTAAGCTTTCTGATAAGGCATCGGTAGAATAGGTAGTCAAACAATTCCTCTTTATTAGCAAAATTAGTTACGAAATCCTATGTAATTTAATGCGTCGTTATTCAGTTGTAACTTAAATTCATGCAATGAAAATTAAACCAGTTTTTTTATACATGCAATAAATATTTGACGTATAACATAAGATACAGTTTATGATTTATATTGTATTGCGTCATTTTATACTTATTATTATTAATTTATGCACCGGAGATAAAAATACAATGGATTTAATAATATAGGAAGGTATAACTACCAGGGTTCGAGGATATATATCAATGGATATATATCAAGATATATATCAAGATATATATCCGATATATATCAACCTCGATTCGACGATATATATCAAATGTTTTTTGTGATATATTGCAATACAAAAATGGTTTAAAAAGAATATTATTTTTGCGTTTGTTACTGTATTTCTACTTCCCAAATGTAGATGGCGTGGGAGTAGAGTTAAAACATACTCCCTAATGGTAAGTTCTAATCTATAAATGGCAACACAATTATAAAAAAAGGTTTTATATTTTTGAGTTGATTTTTTATATATAAGATTTTATGTTTTTAGTTGATTTTGCCTGATCTCAAAGCAGATTTTATGTTTCTTAGTTGATTTTGCCTTATGTAAAAGAAGATTTTGTGTTTTGGTTTCATTTGTATATTATTGTATCACAATTAATGCATTTGATTCGTCTGATTTTAAGTACTCAAATGAATAAAACATTAAAAATATTTCAGTTTTTTTTATTTTTTGATCATTTTAGTATGTTTATGAAACACATATGCAAATAGTATTCATAAATAATAGTAATAATACAATGAAATAATAATATGACTTTCATACAAAATTGATATAGGTACACGCTGATTTTTTATTGGTTTAGGAAAAGAAACCTCATGTCCGAAATAAAATCCTCTATTCATATTCAAAATAAAAATTCACCTGGCACCTAAAACAAAAAAGTTATAAAAGTCAGTAACTGCTGGAAATACGTAGTAAAACACGGTTGTTTATGAGTACCTAGGTAGTGTTCGAGCGCCGCGCGGTCATGACCTCGCCGCGCGAGCCGGGCGCAGCTGTCAGCTGTTGTTTACCTACAGCGGTTGTAGGTTGTAGGTAGTTAGTGCGGACTGATAATGATACGTAATTTACTTAACACGATTTAGGTAATTACGATGCCAACAATTTTAAACACATTTGTTTTCTTATTTTGTTCTCTTTTTAAGAACCTCTCCCGCATCCTAGTGCTAAATCCTGTCTCACGAGGGACATTACAAACCTAACAATAACGGACACAGCAGTCGAAACAACAATTTATGAATCACACAAAGTGTTGTGTCAAACATCGCTTAAACCACTACGCCAACCATGAAGTGCAGTAATAAATAATTAAAATAATAAACGTATGTAACTAAATAGCTATACCTATTCAATAATTTCTTGGAACATTACTCGGACTTAGAATTTCGTCGAAACAAGCTGTGGGTTTACGAAATCATGATGAACTAGTAGAAGAAAAACGATAAACTAAGAATTATTCGTTACGTTATTAGACATAGGTACCTACATTATCTTTTGAATAACTAGACAAAGATTTTAACAATGGAAAAGTTTAGTACTTGCGTATTTCTATGGTATTTATAAGAATGTAATCACAGTAGGTATTCAATAATGAATAAACTAAATACCTTTGCTGTTTGCTGCCTAGGTACTCGTACATCACAATCAATTTACACCTTTCACACATTGTCTTTTGTTAATGATAGCTAATTAGAAAAACACTAATTAATTACGATGCCGAATTTCTTGTTCAAACTCCACTGAATACACTGCTAAACTGACCGATGTTTATGAGGCATTGGTGTTTGGTGATGGCACTTAGGGTGAGTGAATACCTCGCGTGCGCAACGATTCCAGGTGGTCTGGTAACGAATACATGCGCCTCGCCTCTTCCATATTTTCACCAGACATGTAATACACTCGCACCATAGACGCGAACTCAATATTGGAATATTCATAATGCCGATCCATTACGAAGCGCGCGCGACGTAACACGGGTACAATGACGGGGTCGAACGTGACGTACGGGCGTCCCGTTGACCTAATTTCGCGAGACTATCGGAGTGACGAACTGACGAGTGACGAGCGGCAAATTGCAACCGACCCCCGCCCTTACCCCTGTCGCCCCGCGTTGCTATGCGCGTACGCCGGGGGCGGGGTCTGTACCTACAGTGCAATGTTTATCTGTGTGTGTCGTGTGTTTAATATCTATCTGTGTAGATATGTCTGGCACGAACCGCACGATCGAACATACATCGGCGCGCGCGATTTCTTTCATAACTACGAACTCTCGTACCAATAATTTAATATTTTTGTTACCTACGATTTTTATAGCTTAGATTTCAAATTTTATTAGCTGGTTAGGTTCTGTTAACGATAAGTAATAAGATAGCTTTCGCTCCAAAACCAATTAAAAATCAGCGTGTATATATCAAACTTGATATATATCGTAAATATCCGATATTTTGATATTTATAATAAATATCGGATATTTTCGAACCCTGATAACTAACTTCATAAACATTAAGTAACGCAATACAATCATACTTTACTGAAATAAGGAAATAGAAAATATTGTGAAAAGCATTCGAGAATTCTTGAGATAATATATAGTCCCCATCACAAGAAGCTCTAATTTTATTTAATAAATCACTTTTGCTATGTAACATAGCGACAAGTGACAACATTTCATATTTGTAGAGGTCACGAAACCAAAATAAAACGTTTCTTTGATCGGAAACTAGGCTGTAGGCATGCTGTAGGTACCTATTTACCTTTTTCATATATTTTAAGTAGGAAAGAGAACTCTCTTGTCTACTTTTCTTCGCCATGTTATGCAGGTGCTTGACCACTGCCAAGACTCGCCAAAAGTGACGAAGCATATTGTAGTAAGACCGTCCCACCAACTCCAATGGGTCTACCAACCTTATGGTTTTAATTTTATAACAGAACAAATCAAGAAAGATGCGCACGGTACCTCCTGGCATACCAGGAGGTACCGTGCGCATCTTTCTTGATTTGTTCTTTTAGGTTTGCCAATTACATGCTCCCGGCTTATTAAAACCTATTTTAAAACCTATTTTAACATGGGTATAGCGCATATAGTTTTAGGCTGGTGTTATATAAGAAAATTAATTAGTTGTTTTCGTGATATATAAGATAATTGGTTTGCAACTGTCTATTTCGTGTCACCCTCCAAACCTGCGTTGGCCCTGTAATTTTAGTTACAGGCGTCTTCGGTCGTTTAGCGGCTAACCTTTGTCTGAAGGGTACTGACGTAGTTACGTAATTGGGCTTTTTTCAAATGAATACAGCCTCGATGGACCACGGTCAATAGCAGATTGTGATTAGTGGTCCTCTGCCATAATTTATTTGTGCATAGCCAAGAAATAACCATGTTGAAATCGTGGCCAGTAATAAGAATAACTAATAACTATAATAATAAAATGCAATATAATTTTATAGCAGCTATTTTAGAGTAAAGTGTGAATAGAATAGTAATATAAATATAATCGGTGATAAAGATAAGTGATAAATGTGGCTATTTTATTTACCAGAATAGGTGAACGTTTTATATTGAAGGAGTTAGGTATTCATCGGCTATAAAATAGCGACTAGGTGTGACTATTTTCACTGAAAATATCCTTAGAAGACTGATAAGTGATAATTTTGTCCTCCAGAACTACAACTACTTACAAAAGTTTTTTTGTAAAGCGCTCTTACCAAACGAATACTTGTAAAATAAAAATAATATGATGCCTATAATAAAAGAAAACAGCGATAGCCTAGTGATGAGACCGACAGACTGCTACGCAGAGGGTCCGGGTGCCACGGCGCACACCGATGACTTTTCGGAGTTATGTGCGTATTAAATTGTTAATTATCGCTTGCTAAACGGTGAAGGAAAACATCGTGAGCAAAACCTGCATGTCTGAGTGTTCTCCATAATGTTCTCGAAAGACATGTGTAGTCTGCCAACCCGCACTTGGCCAGCGTGGTGTACTATGGCCTTACTCTTCTCATATGGGAAGGGGCCCGTGGCCAGCAGTGGGACAGTATAAAGGGCTGATGATGATGATACCGATAACTTTTTCTCTTATTCATTTCATCCCTGTCGCTACGTAAATGACTTAGAGAAAATAAGTAGGTACTTAGGTATCTACGTAACAAGCTAGCATTTTCATTAAGAGTTGTCTCTGTACGGCGGCTACCTAGGAAGTAATAATCCATTGGTCTTACAAAAGTATAAAATAAATACTGTAAACTATAATTTTGTCGCGTCCTAATTTTCTGGCAGGCTATTAAGCAGTCTCCAAATTTTCGAACCGCGTTGTATAGGTACAGATCTCTCCTACCACTAGATACCTAGCAAAAAAAAAAAAAAAAATAATCGTTTTTGTTTCATTGTAGTCCAAAATATGTTTGTCATTCATCAAAATTAAATAATACAATTATATTTTGTTGATACCGGTTTAGCTTCACTACAAGTTAAACGAGTAACAAGACGTTTTAAAGACTTATTTAATTTAGGGCCGATTTTTCAATCCTCAGATAAACAACCAGATAGTATTTATTCTGAGTATAGCGTAATATTGCGTTTTTCAATGGTCAGATAAGGTTTATTCGTCGAATAAATCACCAAACTAAGGAATAAATTTAACTGCCCGATCCTCGGTCAGATAACAGTTTATTTGACTGTTAAGTTGACGTTGAGATACATTTGGTTGGATTTTGGGCGTGGTATATATATTACGAAATATGGAAAATATGGTCATTTATATATTTTTGACGACGCAACAATCGAAGGGGAGGCTATTATAAACGAATAGGTATATTAATCGACCTAGAAGGTGATACAGAATTGTAAGAACGCGGGGCGATCATTTTAATACCTATATTGGAATCAATGGAGATCTGATATTATGAAATAGTGAAACAAATCAGATAGCATGTATTTCAAACATTTATTATACCTAATACACACATTTATGGCATACAAATACAGACTTATATTTTCAAAAACGAATAAAAACTTAAATACCTAGGTCTCACTCACAATTTCACTAAAGACTAATTTACAATTATTCAACTACCAAAATTTACATCATAATACATTATTACGTACCGTAACAGTAATATATTATTACGTTCATAAGTCTTAAATGGTACTTAAATGTAAAGATGTCCTGTTATGTTAAAACAGATGCCCAAAATTCTTTCTTTGGTCACGCTGGGAGCGTTAGCTCCTTTTTGAAGAGACCATTTCTTAGACTCTCGTATTTAAGCTTTAATTTTTGGCACTAACGGTTATTTGTAGGCACACCACATGAATTAAAAGCACTTTCTGTCTTTCCACGCACATTCCTTGTCCTGATTAGTTACCGCATCAGTCGTTTTAATTTCTATAATATACTTGTATTTTTCTATTAAACTTACTAGTAGTTGAATGTCTTTAATCTCGCATTCAAATTTGAGGAACGCTGGCATTGTTATTATAATATAATTTGATTGAAAACGAACAGCACAAATTCCGCGAAAATACCACAGTCCAAACATACATAAACAAACAGAGCCCCGAAATAATGACAACTATCATTTTGACAGTTAGAGCAGGGCAGGCAATAAAGCTTCTGTTTCCTGTCCTGCTCTAATTTCCTGTTCTGCTCTTACATGCACTTTTCTGATATATTTGTTTCACCTATCTGAAGTTAGTGACGGGTACGATGACGTTATTCGGTCAGATAGTTGCCCACGGAATAAAAGACTACTGAAAAATTGAAACAAGTTTAACGGACTGATAAACAGTCCAATAAATTTATCAGTGGAATAGTTATTCATCTCTTTATCTGAGGATTGAAAAATCCGCCCTTATTGTAACAAAGATCAAATTCAGATGAGTTTTTGAGTAGGTAATAGTAAGAAATAGGCAAGAAATACGTATATGATTGGACATCAAAAGACGTCAATGTTTTAAAAAAGCAGCTCAATATAATGTTCCAAAACTGTAATGCAATCTGTACATATTACAAGTCTTAGTATGAAGTAGGTAATAGATTACACGGGGTAAATAAAAAATCGACGGTACTACGTATGTGCTATAAAGTTCCTTTACACTAGAAACACGCCGGTCAAAGTCCACTAGACGTTTGTTGCGTTCATAAGAATCTATTAATCACACAGAGAACATTTCGAAAAGGTGATGGTGACTAATAACATGATGACATAGTAAATATTAGATTATCTTGAATAAATCGTTCGACGAAAGAACAAAGTCCATTTAGGATCTCTTCACACAAGCGTTTTTGCTTATTTTTGATGTGCGTCAGAATGGCTGGTTGTCTGTGGCGTTGGTATATGAGAGTTGATTTGAAAATTGCTACATAATTGCTTATATTTGCTACATATATAAATAATTGCTACATGGGATTTCCGTGTGGTGACGGATAAAGAATACGGATTGTCACCACCCCATATCATCCCATGGGTGTCGTAAGAGCCGACAGAGGGAGCATATTATGCAGAGAACAGCACTGTAAGAGAAGGAAAACTTGATACAAACCCTATACCAACCCGTTTTGCCAGCGTGGTATAGTAGGCCGATTCCTCCTTTCAAAAGAGAGGCCTAGTCCAGCAGTGGACTGTTAAAGGCTGATGATCATGATGACATGGGATATATATTTAGAAATAAAATATATTTTTTGACAACCCATTCTGACGTTTGGTTGGCTGGTCACCTCCTAGTTAAAAGTTAAGCATGCAGAGTTTTCCGAAATGTATTGCGTCAATTAGTGCTACATATTTACTTCATTTATCTAATTTAGTTGTAACTTCAGTCATATGTTAAATCAAGGATATATGAAATATTTAAATTATCCCAATGAAAAGTGCGTGATAAAATAATAAAGGCAAATAGTTGCAGTGTGAGTGTGACCCTATATGACTGCCTCGTTGGTCTCGCGGCATAAATGTGCGCGTGGGATCGGGAGGTCCCGGGTTCGATTCCTAGGTCGGGCAGTGTTATTGGGTTTTTCTGTCACGAAATTCTTAGTAGCAGCACGGAGTCTGGAAATGTGCCGGTACGGCAATAGGCTCGCCCCTTATTACGTGGGACTAAAGTATATCTGGCGAAAAGTGGGTGTAGAAATACACCTCTGCCTACCCCTTCGGGGATAAAAGGCGTGACGTTATGTATGTATGTATGTATGTAAATATAGTCTCGATATCATGTCAGTGTCATACTTACGTCACAAAAAGCGTATTCTTCTAAATTATCTGATATTTGAATGAAATTGTAACGAGATCGTATGTGTCAAAGACGAATTGTTTCTTTTAAATTATACGATAATGACATTAGGTTATCAGAATACCGCTTTTAAATCCATTCAAAATATAATATCAATGTCATATAAAAATAGCAGAATTGGCCCCCTGATGTACAAACCATAAAACATTTTCATGAAACAGAGGTTTTCAAAGAATAACATCCATTCTCACAAACTTTCAAAATTATAACGCGCTAATCTGTTTCTTTTTAAATTCCATTTGTATCGCTGATATGTAAATTGTAGCGCCGATGTATCGGCATTATTGCGGTAACAAGTATATTTCGGTATCAGTAGATATCTGATGCATCCATATGTAGTAAAGAGGACGATATTTATTACGCAAGTTCGTAAAAAATCGTTCTACGGAAGGAAAAAGTCCACTTACATGTGTAATGAAGTAAATCTTAGGTGTACAAAGATTTTTGCCTAGTCATTATGAATCATTGATGGAGTTTTAGCTTAGAATAATATTTTCTTATAATTAGATCATCATCCTCTTAGCGTTATCCCAGTTTCAATCTGGGGTCCGCTTACTAGTCTAACCGAATTTGGCTGAATATTAGCTTTTCCACGGAGCGACTGCCTGTCTGCCCTCCGCAACCCGAAGGGATAGCGATATTCCATGGTTTAGATTAGACTAGTGTCAGTTTATTTAGAAGGTACTGACGCCCTATAACGACTGTCAAAGATCTTCATGACAACCGGGACCGACGGCTTAACGTGCTCTCCGAGGCACGGGACAAGCGATAATTAACAATTCAATACGCACATAACTCCGAAAAGTCATTGGTGCACGCCGTGGATTCGAACCTGATTCCCTCTGCATGGCAGTTTGTTGGTATCTCCACTAGGCTATCGCTGCCTTAAATTTTAATCGCTGCTTTCTTATAATTAGATGACGTCAACTAATAAGTACTGAGCTTTATTAGTCGACTCAGCATTTTTAGCCGGATTTTAGCTTTCCTCTTCAATGACAATTCAGTGGAGTAATTTCCCCCAAAATCACACTTCATATTGTTCTTGAAGTTTTTATCGATACGAGGGCGGCACTGAAAATTTCGGGGATCAAGGAAGTGACACAACATTACTATTTAAAAATGTATTTTTATTGCTTTTCGAAGTATTCGCCGCGAAATTTGACACATTTTTCCATACGATGGAACCAATCATTGAAGCAACCATTCCATTCGAAAGTTGGGGTCTCCAAAATGGCCGTTTTGTAGACGTCCACAGCTTCTTCAGGTGATGAAAATCTCTGTCCACGTTACGTCCACAATTTATTCTTTATTTTAGGGAAAGTATAGAAATCATTAGGGCTTAGGTCGGGGCTGTACGGCGGATGGTCTAATAATTCTATGTTTTCTTGCTCTAAAAACTGCTTTGTTCTGTGCGCGGTGTGAGAACTCGCATTGTCGTGATGGAGGATGATGCGGCGGTTGCAGTTCTCTTTACGGAGTTCAGAAACGACCTGTGGCAAACAAATGCTAGCATACCATTCTGCATTAACCTTTCTTTGTCCCTCAAGAGGAATAGTCGTAACATGGCCGGTTTTGGTGACAAACGTGGCCACCATTTTTTTTACAACACTCCGTGAACGAAAAATTTTTGTTGGCTTTAACTCATTTTTGATCACCTAAACTCGTGACTGGTTTTTTGTTTCGGGTTCGTACGCGTATATCCAGGATTCGTCACCTGATACGATGTTGTATACAGCATTTGAGGATCCTGCGTGGAATCTTTCGAGAGTTCTGACGCAACAAGTAACGCGAGCCGCTTTTTGCTTTTCACAGAGCGAATGCGGTATCCATCGGGAAAACAACTTTTTTACACCTAATTGTTCATGCAAGATTATTTGTATTTGACTCATGCCAATGTCGTAAAGTTGCCTGAATTTCGCAGTATGTCACATGTCGATCTTCCTCAATCAGCTTACGCACAGCATCAACGTTTTCTTGGGTGACTGCAGTTTTTGGACGACCTTGACGGGGATCATCACTGAGCTTGACACGTCCACGTTGAAATTCATCAAACCAGCGATAAATTGTGGTTTTGGATGGGGCTTCATCACCAAATGCAGAAATTATCAGGTCAACACACTGTTTTTGTGTTAAACCACTTCGAAAGTCATAATAATTTTCTCAACGAATAAACAAGTTTGACAAAACCTTGTGACAAGACCGAGAATCTTTTTTAAAGTAAATAAATGGTATTCGATTTTTAAAACCAAGGAGTTTTCAATTAAAAAGATTTTAATATGACAGGAACAGTGGAAATATTCCATTCCCGATACTTTTAGTGCAGCCTATGTATTAGCATAGGAATGTTGAAAAATAATACCGGCTTTTTTAACACTTCCGTGTAGGTATGTCTATCCAAATCCAGTTTAAAAGTCTTTATTATGATGCCAAACATGTTGTTTTGAATTAACCTTCGCTGGCATGACAAAAATTAACAAAACAAACCATAAACAAGTTAGGTATGTATACATAATATATTATTAAAGACGAAAAACTGGATTACATAATCGTATACTTCCGGATGGCTAAAACATGTTATTAAACTATACTAAAGTGTCAACCCATAGAAATATAAACAAGAGTATATTATATCTATAATCAAACATGTTTATTGTTTCTATGACCATCCGCTTTGTTTTGTTGTTCTTTCTTTTTTTTCGTGTCAGTGTGTGGCCGAATCTGGTGTCGGCGTTTTCAGATCGCCCAGAGGCTTCCTACATGGCCTTGCGCTTTCCGTCCCGAGACAAGAACAGGGACCGGCCGAGTTTTAGGTGCCTTCCGAAGCACGGTAGCGTTCTGGTGTAAATGCACACGCAGTTGACTAGTAAATTGCGGAGTTCTTTCTTCCTATTCAAGTTTATTCCTTTTCAAATTTCACCGAATTCGACAAAGTAGTTTAGCCGTGCAAGATTTTAACGGACTGGGTTTCAAATCCCACTATGCTGGTTCTTTATATAAATTCAATACACTTTAAGACGTTTACATGTGTGAATTTTTGTCCAAGATATTCAGCTCTTTAGTTTTACAACCTGCCTTTGAAGTTGTTTGAAAAATATCTTATTGGTAATTGGTCAGTGTTATGAGGCAAAGTTCACATGGTTTTCAAAGACTGAAACACGTCGTTGTATCGGCCAGATAATTATGTCCAATTCGTGGCAAGACATGTTATTAGTGTGGATAATAGCCTGCCAAGAAAATAGCTATGGATACATCTGTTTCATTATGTTAGTGTTTCGAAAGGTAGAGCAGCTACGCAATAATAAAACTCGCAGTGTCGCGAAAAATACTTACTTATAAACTAGGTTAAGTTTTAAGGTTGCCTTAAAATAATGAAGAAATGGATTAATTCTTTATTTATCGTAAACTTTGCCAATCGTATTACGCATTGTATTACTTACCTAAATGTTACTCTTTTACGTAATTAACGTTAACGCATTTTTTACCAAGCCATCAGTTCAGGATGGGCTTACGCCGGGTTTTTACTGCTTCCGTGGTCGAGCGGTAGTATAATCAACTACGGGTAACGAGATCTCGGGTTTGATGGCTGAGCAAAAAGTTGTAATGCAAATTCAATAATACTCGGCGTCAGGCATTTACACAATTAAAGCCCTGTGGCTCGGCAGGCATCTTAAACCTGGCCCCCAATCTCTCGCCGGTCGTGACTGAGGATATGTCGACCCTTCGGAGCATGAGAATGGTGCAATCACAGAAATTAATCTATCTAGCTATATCAATTGCTGTGGAGGAAACAGTGAGTGCACTTGTGTTTGCGCACTAGCTTGTGCACTTAAGACTGTTCGCTGTGGCCAAAATTCGGTCTGGGGGAGAATATTCATTAATACTCAGAACAAGCTGGCTCAGAATAAATTCAATATGTACGAGTACAGACTTCTAGTAAAGCCAAAGTCCATTGAATTTTATTATTTAGTAGATAACTCAATATCTTATCAGTTACTCATCATGTTCGCGTCAACTATCAACTGGTATAAAATAGTAATCTCGTGTTTGACATGTGAATGCAAGTAGATAAACTTGTACAGGTCGTTGCCGACCTTTGAGTAACCACTAGACATAAATGGAGCTAGTTTTACATACTTATCTCAAGGGTTCTCTCTGTCTCTCGAATTCTGAAAATCATAGAACAGAAAGAGATATATCTTCTTACCCAATTTTTGTTTCGTTTCATTTTAAAGAATGGTTAATTCTGTGAAGAAATCGCGCTGCTCTCTTGTCTCCCTATACGCGTAGGTGTGATGATGCAGTTAATATTTCATCCGTGTTCGTTAACAGGTGCATCAAATAGTAGAGAGATTAGTCGTATACACGGTCATACATGAAATAAACCGCCGGTATAGGCTGGCCTATCTCAGCATGGCATAGCTAAACATTTATGTATCAGCTTAAGCTGGATAGTTAAATTGTGATTTGCACGGTAGAAGGAATACTTGGCTCGTCTAGTAGATATAATTTTGCACGTGCTTGCTACATGAAGTCATGATTGAATGTACATATGATCAATGGTCATTCAGTTCAAACTTCAAGGTAAATACCAGTTTTGTTTAACATTACTATTTATACAATCATACATACGTTTATCTATACATAGGTATATTTTTTAAGAAGGTTTTGTGGCTTTTCCTTTTACGCAGTTTTGCATGGGCCTTAGATAACCTACGTCACGCGTTGACGTAAAATAAAGCATTAATAGGGCGGTTTCGGTTTTTTTTTCTCTTTATTAGGGAAAACCAACAATTGTACAATTGGTATTACTTACATCGAATTTACAATTCATTGTAAATTATTGTACAATCTACGACGTTTCAACGAATCACTCTTTATAATAATAAAAATACAGTGAAGCTTAAGTACTAGGTATGCAACAAGTTTAAAGGTGAATGCTATTTTAAACCTTTTAATAATCGCTTTTCGAAATGTTGCTTTTGTTAATACAAAAATGTCCTGTTAATACAAAAATGTGTTATGGAAATGTTGATTAAACAATTTAACTATTATACGTAGAGGCGCTCGCTCATCCGCATTTGTACGACATGTTGTCGTGGCAAAGAGCGGGCAAGCGCGCGACTCCCTTCTTATAATTCTAGGCACTACATAAAATATATTATTGATAAGTTCTGGGCAATCGAATCTGTTATGTACTAGTCCATGAAGCATCATAGCGTGATGTAAGAGACGTCTTGACTGCAAAGTAAGTAAATTAAATTTATTCAATGACTCCTCATAACGCAAACGGCCTAAGTTACATCGGTACTGCACTGCTCTTAAATATTTGCGTTGTATGTTTTCAATTTCTTCATTATACTTAGAGTAGAAAGGGTTCCATATCATACACGCTTACTCTACTTGGAGCCTAACAATTGAATTAAAAAGATAGAAAAAGGTCTTTAGATTTTTGAAATCATTCGTTGCTCGCATTACAAGATTGTACATTTGAGAAGCTTTATACGTAATTTTATCTATGTGTAAATTAAAATGTAGCTTGCTATCTAGTATTACTCCGAGGTCTGAGATTTGCGTTTCCTTAGCTATTCTTTCGTCACACAGGGTGCAATTAAAGTTTATTATATTTTTATTTTTAGTAAAGCTTATATATTTACATTTTGGAATACTAAGGGAGAGTTTATGTATAATTTATTTTATATGAGTTTATGTATATTACAATAAATTGTTAACCTGTTTTAAGTCGTCCTGAAGAAGTAAACAGTCAGTAGGAGACTTGATAGTTTTAACAATGTTGAGGTCGTCTGCATATAATAAGTAATTACTATTATGAAAACAGTTACTTATGTCGTTAATGTACACAATGAACAACAACGGACCGAGTATAGATCCCTGTGGGACGCCAGAGGTGGCAAGGAACGCGTCTGACTGATATCCATTAATTGCAACAACTTGGTTACGGTTTGTTACATAGGACCCGAACCATCGAAGTAGATTGCCCCTTATACCGTTAAAAGCTATTTTGTCTAACAGTATTTCGTGGTCGACTCTATCAAAAGCTTTTTTTGAAGTCGGTATATATAGCATCTGTTTGATTGCCTTTAGATAAAGGCAAATTTGTTCGACAATATGGATATATTGTCGAACAAAGTGGTGGTAAAAATAATTAAGTTTGTTATAGTAGATTTATTTTTGACGAAACCATGTTCTTCAGGTATTAAATTTTGCTGAATGTATGGATAAACCACACGATGCACCAGCCTCTCAAACACTTCAGCGAGAATGCAAAGTAACGAAATAGGTCGGTAATTTTCAATATTTTGCCTCGATCCGTTCTTGTACCCTGGTATTACATATGCTTTTTTCCAGATTTCGGGGAAACTGCCTTCCTCTATACATTTATTGTATAACATTACTATGGGTTCACATATTTTTTCTGCAGTGTATTTAAAAAATAAGGATGCAAGCTGTCCGGTCCAGGACCTTTCGTTACATCTAATAATTTGCGGATGTCTGAAACACTAAACTTCAACGTGTTAAGAGATGTATCGTTTACATAACATTGGTCATGATGTGGGCTCCAGGTGGATTGAAGTGAGGATGGTTCATACACCGATTGAAAGAATGACGAAAAGAGGTTAAGTACATATTTTTAAGGGATCGCCAGATTCCTCATCTTTGTAACTCATTCGAGACGGGATACGAGATGCCTTGCCTGTTCGCTAGATATGCCCAGAAGTACTTTACGTTTTTGGGAATACTTGCCTCCACATTATCTATGTAACGCCTATAGCATTTCTTACATTCTTCTGAAAAGCGAGCTCTATATAAAGAAAAAACTTCATAATCGGAGACTTTTTATATTTTTTCCATTTAGACCAATATTTTTTTTGTATTTGAATATGCGAATCAATGCTGATGAGAACCAAAGAGGGAAGTGAGAATTTTTACATTTACGCAGCGGTACACGATTTTTACATACATACATACATATCGTCACGCCTTTTATCCCCGATGGGGTAGGCAGAGGTGTATTTCTACACCCACTTTTCGCCAGATATAAGTACTTTAGTCCCACGTAATAAGGGGCGAGCCTATTGCCGTACCGGGCACATTTCCAGACTCCGTGCTGCTACTGAGAATTTCGTGACAGAAAAACCCAATAACACTGCCCGACCCAGGAATCGAACCCGGGACCTCCCGATCCCACGTGCACATTTATGCCGCGAGACCAACGAGGCAGTCGTATAGGGTTTGATGTCGAGTTATCCGTCTCTACGCAAAGATGGTATTTGCATCGTGTTATCCCTTAGTCGCCTCTTACGACACCCACGGGAAGATAGGGGGTGGTGACACTTGTATTCTATGCCGTCAACCACACGGCAACACGATTTTTTTTTTAATTATGCCATATACGTGATTATAAAATGTATCTACTGAATTTTCAGCCGATTTATTGCCGAGTACATTGTGCCAGTATATATCTTCAATATCTTGATTGATTAAGTTATAATCTGCCTTATAGAAAATTTATTTAGGTAAACATAAAGGTTGCAAGTGACAGGTTAATGTTTAATGATAATAATAGTGTGTAAAATGGGGGATGGTGGCTATCAACTGGCAGCAATTCTTCATTAGGTTTGCACACTTTACATGTAGTATTAGATAGGAGGAGATCTAATATTCGTCCGTTGTGATTGAGAAGATGGTTATATTGCTTAACATCGTGCACTGTCAAGAAGTCTCTCACACGACTAATGGTAGGCGAAGCACCGCTACAGGTAAGATAATTATGATCTGGGTTGAGCGTTATCCAGTCTAAGGTATCAAAATGTGTATTATACACTAATAGTGGGGCATTATTGGCAATGTAAGTGGCACTAATGAGTGTTTGTGTTGTACCGTTATTAGTCGCAATTGCAACGATAATTTGCTCGTAATATTTATCCATTGTTGATTGTAGCGATAAGGAAACACAGGCAGCATTATATTTACGAAAAACTAAGTAGCGGTTATCGATAAATTCATTATTGTTTAATGCGGGGACCAACCTTATCTCCGTCAAAATTATAGCATCGAAACAATTAGCGAGAATATTCATGTACAAAGCGTTTAATTTAGTGCGAATGCCTCTGCTGTTTTGGTAATATATACTAAAGTTATTTATATTGTTAGTAGCCATTATTATTACGTGAATACTAGAATATTACTGATTGCTATAAACATGTGTCCGTCAATATCTGATTCCATATTCTGTCAATATTTGAAGTAGTTTGGGAGGACCATGACCAAGGAAAGATTTTTCTATGACCCTGAACATAAAATGAGTTGGATGTTTAGATTAGCCAATAGTGATATATGTGTAATGACGGCAGAACTTGTTGCAATATCAGAAGCTCTTAAGTATTTAGAAACTGTATCTAGTAATAGAATAGTAGTACCTATTTGTGGACAGCAGAAGTGCACTGAAACATTAAGCTCGATGCGCCTCTGAGTACAGAGGTGTATCGATAGCTTATGTTATCATGAAACATTTTTTTATTTCACGAGAAACAATATCGAACTGGTATTGCAATGGGTTCTGTCACACGTTGGCTTACAGAGAAATGAAGAAGTGGATAATTTGGCTAACAAAGCTGTTTCAGAGGGCAATAATATTAATATATTCTCAAGTCACTTTAAACTTCTGTCTAACTATAAGCGTAGATATCAACTTGATTAGAGGGAGTATATTTCAATGAACTATCATTGTCCAAAGGTATTTGGTATCCCACAGTGCAGAGTGAACCTCCTCATGTTCCTTGGTTTGCCAACACAACACTTAACAGAACATAAATATGTAGTGATAGCTCATAGACTACGTTCAAGGCATGTTCCACTCAACAGGTTTCATGGGGAATAGTGCCAGCCCTAATTGTTCAGAGTGCGACACTCTGGAAGATGTGCATCACCTGTTGGTGGAATGTGTCAGAACCCAAATACTTAGAGAGACGATGTCGGTGTCCTTATTATATATATAGGTAACTAAGCCATTATCTGAACCTGCCTGCTTCATTTATAAAATACTTTTAAAGATAATTTAAGTTAAAATATGGTACCAAGGTAGTTTAGGATATGATGGAGCTGACATGACCTTAATGTGGTCAAAAGCTCCTAAAAAAAGATTTAAAAAAAGTCATCATCACCACAAAATTTACGAAAATTAGCATCACTACTCGCTACTACTAAAGCGTTCGTCCTGATATAGCAGGTGTATGTAAGTTGCAGTTAGGTAATTTATACTTATCTAATTTAAACGTTATGTGCTTGTAAGTACCTATTAGCAAATAAGAGATTTAATGGCATATAAAAACAATTTTATATTTGATTGATAGGTGACGTGATCTTGATGGTCCTTAACTAAAATTTATAAAGGTCTTTGTCGGGGATTCGGTACCTACTTGAAATGTTATTTTTAATAGGCTTGTGTCCTAAAATGTAGTTAGCGATTGATTCGTTCCTTTATTAGATGTTAAACTGAAATACTTACCTGATTTTTTCTTCAAAAATCGATCAGCAACATTACTAATAACGGCTTTTTAAAAATCTTTTTTGAATTTGACACGAAAACGCTGTAAACCATCATGGCGGTTGAGTGATATCACAAAGTCCTAAACAAAACAAACCGTGAATGAAGACTGGTCTGATGTACCCACTTTTATATTGTTATATTCGATTTGACAGGTAGAAAGTTTGACGTTTTAGTTGTATTTACTACTAAAACGTCAACAACATGAATGGCGGACGTACTGTTTGACGTAATGCTCTCTGATTGGTGTTCACTGTCACAAGAATAAATACATTAAGTATTTTTAGTTTTAGAATCCTAAAAATAATATTAATCTTACCTTTTTATAACAAATAATAACTTTATTGACATCTTAAAATCATAATGAATCTATAGATACTACAATCAAACCGATGTTTGATATCCACATTTTATGCGCGTTATGTTACGGAACTCAAATTGACTTTGTTGATTGTCATGTTGCAATTTAAGCATTAGGTACCTACACGTTTTTGAATATATCAAAAACGTGTACCTAATGCTTAAATTACGATTAATTAAAGTTTAGAATGACATCTTTAAAATGACGCACATACGTAATACATGGGCAATAAATAATATATCAAATAAAAAATCTGCAACTTGTGTTTCGTCGGTTCCATTCAATTGACAATCCGATTACTTAAAAATAAAATCTTAAAAACAAATTATTCAAGAGCGTCCGTTTTTTTACATCATTCATCAGAATTCATTACTGATTGTTCTGTTCTGTGTATGATAGGTATTGGTTAGACAAAATATTGATATGCAATAATTTTTCAACTCCTAATTCACCCCTGTCACAGACAGTGGCGTAACTATACCGTTCGAGGCCCGTGGCAAATTCATCGGATGGCCCCCCTCACCCCAATATAAAGAAGCTGAATCAACAATAATAATATTTTTTATTTTATAATACTTATTTAAACACTTTTACTAGTAAGAGTAAAATAACAAATCACTACGTTAAGTAGGTACATACAAACTTTATAATTATACTTAGATATTCATTTTCTAATAATTCACATGGGCACATATAGTCAAAATGATTTGAAAAACAAAAAAGCAATTTGATATACGCAGTCTGAATCATCATATTGTCGTAAGCACACAAGGTGTTCAAAATATAAAATGTTAATTATTAATATGCCTTCCTTCGGACTTTCTATTCAGCAAAAGTGGTAATGACATCATCAAAGTTCAAATTTCGGGCCATAGAATTTTCGATGGATAGAATAGCCAAGTTGCTTAACCTGTCTTATCCCATAGAATTTCTTAAATAAGTTTTTATCAATTTCAGTTTTGAAAATGATCGCTCGGCACTAGCCGTAGTCACAGGAATGGTGAGAAATAATAGAAATGCAGTGCACACTTCAGGAAAGCTTGAAGATATAAAATGATTCTTTATTATTAATAAGTCAGCAAGTTCTCTTATAGAAGATGATGTTTCTATTTCGTGTCTAAAAAGTATCAAAAATTGAGAATTTCCTTGGAAAACGAGATGGATATATCTTCTTTATATAGATGGACAAATGCTAAAGCCTTTTCCAATAAATCAGTATCGTTCAAATTTTGCAAAGTGGCAGGTTGCAAGACACTGAAATTGGAAACAATTTCATTCATTCTAAGGAAACGGGATCTCAGTTGATTAATGATTATGTCTGTGTATTAGACATAATCATTAATCAACGGTGCGTGAAATTTTCCATAGATGTCTTTACCGTTTTAATTTCTGTCTTAACCTCTGTTATTTCTTATAGAATACGTTCACTTTAAACAAGCTTTCAGGATCTTGGAGACGTTCATCCTCGCAAATTTCATCAAAATGACGTTTCACTTTTCTCTGACGAGTTTTAAGAAATTCAGGGTTTAGAGACCATTTCACTGCAATACTATTTGCTTCCGTTTTTATTGATTTATTTATTTGATTTTTTATTGATTTATTTATTTATTTTTAAATCTTCAAATTCATGTCGATACTTTTCAAGTTGTTCTAGACAGACTTGCAAACGTTTTGAAGCATTTGAAAGATCGATGGCTTTAGACTGAAGTGGTTTAGAAGCCGCGTCTATAGTTCGTAAGACTTTACAATGCAAAACCAACAACATAATAATATTGTAGCTTTCTATCTTCTTCTTCAAGATAGCTTTGACTGCACGGTTGGCGTTGTGGTTTAAGCAGCCGCCTCACCGCTTGACACTGCCGAAGTGTTGTGGGTTCGATCCCCACACGAGACAACACTTTGTGTGATTCATAAATTGTTGTTTCGAGTCTGGGTGTTCATTGTGTCCGTTAGTTGTATGTTTGTAAAGTTCCCCGCGACACAGGATTTAGTCCTAATGCGGGAGTTGTCTTTAAAAAAAAAAACAAAAACAAGCTTCATTTCTCTCATCTGTTTTGGAATTTAATAAAATAGTTTTTGTAAGCGCTTTTTGAACATCAACAAACCGAACTTTTAAAGCAAATATGGCATCAAAGCGTCCTGCCCATCTAGTTGGATTCATTGTTTTTGATGTTACTGAATTTGATGATATTCTCCTTTATTGTCAGATATAAAACTAGATAATATATTCCATCGTTTAATACTATGGCCAAAAAAATTATAAAATTGTTGCACAGTTTCGAATAATGTTTGTATTTCTATGACCTCTTTTATTGCATCATTTACCACCAAATTTAAATTATGAGCAGCACAATGGACATAAACCGCATTTGGCTCTATATCTCTTATGAGTTTTTGAACTCCGCCGTAAGTGCCTTTCGTGGTATTAGCTCCATCGTACCCTTGTCCACGGCACTTAATGAGAGAAATACTTTTGTCATTTATGGATTTTATTATCTGCTTGGACATTGCTAAGGCAGTTTGATCCTTAACCTCATGAAATTCTAAAAATTATTCTTTATTTACGAGAGTCTCTGGAGTTCCATTTTCATCTTTCTTGATTATACAGTAACGGTAAAGTTCACAGAATTGATCTGTTTTGGAAATATCTTGAGTAGTATCAAATAAAATGGAATAAAATGCTGCGGTTACTATTTCATTTACCAGAGCATTTTCCACTTTTTGAACCAGAACAGCAATGAGCTCATTTTGTATTATTGGACTTAAGTATTTAATCTGGCCCTTAGGTTTGCTTAGCAACTCGTGTAAAATAGGATCGTATTTGGCTAATAGCTCAACAATACTCAAAAAAATCCCTTTTGGACCTGAATCGTTGCCATATACCGTTTCTCTATGGCCATGAAAAGCTAAATTACAAGTTGAAAGTGTTAGAGTAACATCAAGCAGTCTAGTGAGTACTTGGCGCCAAAAATTTTTTTCACTCTTGATAATGGACTCTTGCTCTTCATCTAGTGTTCCATGTAACTGCCACTGTCGATGTACAAAACATGAATGTAAATGTTCTTTCGATGTCTCGTGTGTTTCTATGGCTTCCACAATATGTTTCCAATCATCATAGCCTTCCATCCAAATATTTTGTATATTTTTAGATGCCCTATTTGTGAATAACCTACATGGTTCACAATATGCTTTTTGAAGCAATAGGGAATAGCACAGCCACGTACGTTTTAACTTTACACCAGATTTAGAAATACTGTAATAATATCTATCCAAGAAAGATCTTTTGTTACTATCACTTAAAAAGGGGCCTTTTGGTTCACAGGGTCAATTTCCGATCACAAACCGTTTTACTTGATCATTGAGTTCTCTGAAGTTACTTTTATCAGTAACGTACGGTAAAGATTTTAATTTTTCTATATCCAAAAATGATTCGTTTGAAGATTTGCTCGTACCGGGTTGTGGTTGCTCTGAATCTAAATATTCACTGTTATCGGGCTCTGCAATATTGCCACTTATGACGACATCATTTTCTGCCCTTTCGACGCGCTGTACATTTGATTCTTCTTCGATACTATCTTGATTCTAAAAGTACTGACTTATTTTAGGTAACTTTTTATTTTGTTCGTCAGACTCCTTCTTTCGCTTTCGTTTTTCGCTTCCACTCTGATACTTTCTATAACAACATCGTAAAAAGTTTGTAATAATACTATAGTTTTTATTAAATGAAAAATCTGATTGCTAAGAAATGCCAAAAAAGCGGCCGTATAAATGTATGTAACGAAAGACCACCAATTTGTAAAATGCTCAATTCAAGCGTGCAATTTTATAATTACTTATTGAAAGAAGGATGAACATAGGTAAATAGTTTTGGTGGTTACGAAATGTCAAAATAATGATTTGTGTTTTTCAAATGGGCTAGATAACTGCCTAATTTTAAATATTAATTTTGTCATCTGTGATTTCAAGCTTTAGTTACTACCGATACCTACCGATGATGTAAAATGTTAATGATTATTTTTATAGGTAGATTAAAAATTAAAATGATTGTTATCTTATAAATTATTTTAAATATTAGAATAAAATTCTTACCGAGTAGACATTGTCAACCTATTTTCACAATTGACTAGTTAAATATATCCTCACTTGCAACAAACACCCAATTCTTACAACAATAAACTGTTAACTGCTTGAGTGCGTAGTAATAGAATAGTGGAGTCTTTCTTACACCTTTTTTTTTACAAATGCTTTGAATTTTTTATACATTTTTTTACTTGTGTATGCAACTGAGTAGGTAACAAAAATAAATCAAAGATAGATTTTTTTTTACTAAACATGTACCTATAAAAAATTTTGGGAGTTGGGATTCTCCTGTGACCGGGGGCCCCTTCCGGCTGGGGGCCCGTGGCATTTCGCCGACTTGCCACCCTGTAGTTACGCCACTGGTCACAGATTACTTAATAGTCCCCTGTAGAGGTCGACACTTAAATTGGTAGACATTTTAGCTGTTTAGTATATGTACATATTATGTTGAACTCATATATTTGTATGGATCACAAGCTAAAGCTAAACTTTTGAAAATTCGGTAAATCTGTTTGTATTGTCGCTTTTAAAACCATTTTTGATGGATATTCAATTTTGATAATTATTAGGTTAAGTAGGTACCTTAATGTTTTAAGTGAATTTTATCCATATTAATCATGTTCAATGGCAATTCTTAACCTACCTTGTCCCTATACGCAATAAATATGACGAATCGATTTCTGCCTAATTTAAAAACATTTGCTGGCAATGTTGCGTGTTTTGGTTCTAGCCTTATTAATGAGTTTTAGTCAAAGCTTAGGCGTGTACATTGTGTTCCTAAGTACTTAGTACTTACCTATTACAAGTTTACCTACTTGACGCACTTCCTTTGTAATTTCTTACCTTATAGAAACTTGTAGGTAGTCTGGATCTAAGAAGGTCGTGGGCTCTTTGGTTTGAAGTCGCGTGATTACTTGACCTTTTATTTATCTATGTGATCGATAGCCTAAGCCTACACTGAGTGATTTACTATATGCCTTAGTATTACATGATTTTTACCTTACATATTTATTATTAATTTGGCAGCAATACTGTTGAAACAAAGTCATGACTATAGGTAAATAATTACGTAGCTGCAATGTATGAACATTATAGGTTCGTAATTATTTACCTATAGATACTTTTGTTTAGGCAATCATATTCTTGATATCTTCTTTGAATCACATTTTGAACTGCTGTACCTATAGATGTTTTATATGTATATGTATATGTATACCTACGGTAGCTAGAAATATCAAACATAATTTACCTCTGAATAGAAGACAATAAATCAGAAAACAATTTTTAGGCATTTTCACACATTGAAATGAATTATCAGTTAATAGCCATATCCATTTTTATCTACTTAACTTATTAAATTGCCTTGAGTTATAATATAAGTTATAACGTATTTTTTTATACAAAAGATCCGTTGAATATAAAAATCTAAATATACCGTAAAAATAATGAGTTAGGTACCAAGTCATTATTTTTAATACACGGTATTTTTTTATATAATTTTTTTTATATAAAAATTTAAAACTAGATGCGAATCTGCTAAATGGTAGGTAACTTAATTACCCCGAATATTCTATTACTATATAAACGTGTCTTAAAGATTAGAAACCGTAGATTATAGAATTGATTGTCTATTGTAAGTGAAGCTACTTAATTGCTTATATCTTGGAGTATAATTGTATCTCTGTAGACAAAATAATCTCAAATCATAATAATTAATGTCAAGTACCTAATCTTCCTTAATAGCAATTAATGTGTTTATGACTGCATATAAACAATATAAAATTTTCACTCTAGTAAAGTCCGATTTTGTTTTCCAGATTAAACTGTAAAAGTGCACTCATGACATACAATTTGAATGCATAAAGCTCTTAAATCTGATCATTAATTTCTACTGTATGGTTATTAACGCACATATAATTCTAAAATACGGTATTTTCCCTCTTTTCAGTTTTGCCGCCAGGCTACAAGGTGGAAGAAATTGAAATCCCAGTTCCTTGGGGTCACGTAGCGGGGAGATGGTGGGGACCTCGGAACCAGCAGCCAATCATCGCCATACACGGCTGGCAAGACAACGCGGGCACATGGGACAATCTCATACCGTTACTACCCGTCACTACCTCAGTGCTATGCATAGACCTGCCCGGACATGGCCTCTCAACACACTATCCAACGGGAATGCTATACTATATCTTTTGGGACGGCATCGTACTCGTAAGAAGAATTGTCCAGCACTTTAAATGGCAAAAAATTACCTTGATGGGTCACTCGCTCGGAGGTGCCATAAGCTTCATGTATGCAGCCTCTTTCCCGGATGAAGTTGACAGAATTATACAAATTGATATCGCCAGTCCAGCGGTAAGAGAGCCTTCAATCGGCGTCAAGGCCACTGGGTGGAATATCAACAAATTGCTAGAATACGATAACCTTTCAGAAGACAAAGTTCCTTGCTATGAGTATGACGAAATGATAGACATAGTGTGTGACGCCTACAAAGGCTCGATCTCTAGGGAAAATTGTAGGATTTTAATGAAGAGGGGTATGTCACCAACGCCAGCACATATGAAGAAACGAGGCTTCTTCTTCAAAAGAGATCCGAAGTTAAAAGTGTCTGGTTTAGGTATGATGTCAATTGAAACTGCTTTGGAATATGCAAGTAAAGTTACCTGCAAGGTTTTGAATATCAGGGCATTACCGGGCCAAAGATGGGAGAAGCTAGAGTACTATTTGGATGTTATAGAAAAATTGAAGAAAACGGCTGACGTGAGGTATTTAGAAGTAGAAGGAACACACCACGTGCACTTAGAAAATCCAGAGAATATAGCTGGTATTATAGAAGATTTCTTAGAAGAATATTAGGTTAATATAGATGTACCTATTGCTGATGTGATATGATATTGTGATGCGTTTATGTAGCGCAGTTTAGGTAAGCACAGTTTTCGAACCGAGGCGAGGTGAAGTATTTCTCGGAGTAGTTCCTTTTCAAATTTCCTTCAGTAATTCTACTTTATCAAGCTGAGTTTTATCGTTTACTTAGTAACCAAAGCAGTTCATATAATTATTTCATATCGCTTTACCTACGTACAGGTTGTTTGGATATCTTCGAATAGCTTGAAACATGCGTAGAGCTTAAGTTAGCTAGAGTTCTTGGAATACGTAAAATACTGTTTGTGTCATTGCAACTACTCTCTAGTAAATCTTGTGTAGATTTGCGTAGGTACAATTTAATGTATTCTGCCGTATTTCTCCATTAACATACAGATATGAATTATTCCATACAAATTGTAGGTATAAGAAATGTATTGAAATATGTAATTGACGTCACATACTAAAAGTACTTACAGCATTAGAAATTATAATTACAAATATGCGGCTATTTTTTATATTATTCAGCGTTAAATATTTTATCAACGCACTATGGTGTAATAGAGCACTGAAACTGAAACTGTCGCACTAGTTAATACGAGTTCCTAGGTAGGTATACCTATTTATAGAAGTCAATTTTCCAGTGACGTCCGTACGTAGGAATAAATTGTTTTATAAGCATCACGGTAATTTATGGAAATAATATTTGCGCAAGTAGTGATGTTTGGACCTGTGATGATTACTTACTTCTAATGTTAAAATTCTTTGGCTTAGTAAAAAGTAGTAAATACTGTTTCAACCATCTCACGGCTCGCATAAATTCGATCGGATTTCGGTTTCTTTGGCTCGCGCCAAGTTCTACAACGCGACGGTCTTACTTTGGAACGAACCTGAATATTGAGATTAAAGACTAGGGCTGCCATCCGTCCGGATTTGGCCGGATTTGTCCTAGTGTGAAGGGCGTCCGAGGGCCGTCCGGCCGGGGTTCTTGAAAGTATCCGGGTGAAACCTGGACACTTTTGTCGTCAGGGGAAATCCATTTTTTTATAGATAAGCCACAAATGGTAGTTTTCAAAGGTGTCCGAGAAAATAACCATATTTCGCCCAAATGTCGTGTCGTGTCGTTTGGCGTGTTTATCCGGGTTTGGAAATTTAGGAGATAGCAGCCCTACTCTCAAGTTAACCTCGTTACACTGTTCATACGTATACGGCACTCAAAAGTAAATTATATTTTCACTCTGTCATTTTATTTACTCAACTCGGTCTATAATAATGTTCTTATCGCAAAGCGTTATATTCGCGATAAGAATATTAATAGGATCGTATTATAGGTAATACAAGATATCGCGATACGTATACTAACGATAATACGTAAAATAAGACTTATGCACTTGTCGGCATGCGGCCAATGCCTAAAACGATTTAGCGAAAATGAAAAAAAAAACTTAAATCATGTTAACTCCAAGTAACCTTAAAAATTAGACTTGTTTTTGGTAGTCCCATAATAGAACCAAAAAATATATAAATAATATATATACATAAAAAAATAACTAAGAGGTATCTCTTAAGTACCTTAATCCTCAAACAGTCTTGCTACTTAAATAATAGGTAAGTCCACGTGTAATTTATAGGAAGTGATAATATTGAGTGATATAATGTGAGGTAATAAAAATAATCAAAACGACGTAATTTTGTAAATCCATTCGTAGCTGATATATCTCCTCTAAATGAATAAATGCTTACGCTTTCCTACATATCTACCAACGACGTAAGCTGTCTGTGCTATAAGGAAAAATTGTTTATAATTTGGTGGTTTTTCGACATAAGACCGGCTAAGCCGAAATTGCCACAGCAGGCTTTATTTATTTTTGAGGCGACAGATTATGGGAGAGAGAGAGAGTATGGGATTCGGTGAGGATTTCTCTGACATTTTTGTTTGTAACGGCTCGAAATTATCTCTGGCATATAGCTTACCATATATGAACGGTAGTTCCCATTTGTTCTATGGAACATGACGTCATTGGTCAAAATGAGACATTTTCTTCCGTTTTTGTTTCATAGAACTTGCATACTAGCTTTTCGCCAGACTCTACGCCATAGAACAAAATGGGAATCATTAGTTTCTCAAAATATTCCATGAGTAGAACCACAAGAGATAGAAGACAATTGCAACAGCTTGTTTATAATATTCTTTTTCTTGAAACAGTAAGACTGTGCCACGACCGCGTTGCAAAAATTGTATGTTCTTAAAGAAATGCATTTTTGCATGCAAGCGAGTCAAAGTGAAGATACTCTCATAAAGGCTGGGCGCATACGCTCGGTTTCCTGATAAGGTTTCCTGATCAGGAATTCAGATTAGGAATTCCGCGTGTCTAGCGCAAATATCCGTTTTTTTGTATTAGGAATTTATACTGTCAGTTCGAATAGAGACGCTTCTGTGAAAGCACAAATGGACGACGACGATGAAATGAATGCTATTGCACTTTTACTGGCGCTAGACATGAAGAAGAAGAGAAAACGTCGTTACTGGGTACATCCGTGCTACGGTTTTGGCGCGCTTCCGAATGGAAATTTCCGTTCGTGTGCGGCGAACGATACGAAATGTACCTATGACAAGCACTGCTTTCGGGGTGACGTCATAAGGCTTTTTTCCGTTCTTACGACCCGAACGCACGGAATGAATTCCGAAACGAACGACGGGTTTTATCCCGTTCGGAAATAGTAAGGACGTGTGCGCCTTGTTTAACATTTTATTTTGTATGTAAATGAAGCATTCAGGTTCCCGAATCTGAATTCCTGATCAGGAAACCTAATCAGAAAACCGAGCGTATGCGCCCAGCCAAATAGATAATCAAGTGACTTCGACAAGTGACACTTTAAATAACTATTTTCTAGTGGCCAGTAGATAAGCGGTTAAAGAGGTCTCATTTTCCATGTTCCAAAGAACAATTTGAGAAATATAAGTATTACATGTTCTATAGTACAAAATAGGGACAAAATGTCTCATTTTCTCCAATGACGTCATGTTCCATAGAACCAATGGGAACTACCGTATATGAACATCATGGGATAATCTTCGGGTAAAAAGTGTTTAATCTAAGATTGTGACACAAAAATAGCTATGACAGACGCAACTGTTAATAAGATGCACATACACGGCTGTGGACCGTGTTTACCGATGCATAATTTATAATTATGAAAACGGTGGACAATGTTTTGAATAACTAGGTTATTAGCATTTTGTTAATCAATTACTTATACCAGTGTAGGGAATTTATGTACCTATATTTGGGTACATTCGTTCTTGAACTTGATTCTTAGACGGTGGTGATAATTATTTGTGTAATTTGAATATATAAATTCAATGCAAGTAAAATTAAATATTTAGTTCGAAACTATTAGGTAGTGGGTACCGAATTTATTTAAAACGAAAATACATGGTAACAGTAAACGTGAGTGAACCAAAGCTATTTAAATACCAAACGGTATTTATGCTATTAGGTACATGATTTTGAAAGAAAACGTAGGTGTTCGGTAGGTACTGATATTAAGTAGGACATTTTCCAAAAGAAGCTTCCTACTAAGTAAGTAGGTAGGCACATAAAACTCGAATGCCTTACTTTGTCTCAGGTGCCCTGTAATGTCTGATGCGTTTTGTAAAGAAAGATTACCTATAATAGGTAAGTATAGCAAAGTAGGGAGGTATATTGAGCTATTTATGGAAGACGTCAAGATTTCTTGGGTAAACACGAGATATCACAGATTAAAACCGAAATCAAAGGTGGCAAAATCATTTTAAGGCAATTGAGCACTGAAAATTAAAATGATACCTAGTTGTTCTGCATTGCTGAACATCAAATATTGGTATTTCTAGCTGTAAGCAATCTCTAAAATGTAAAAGGTAAGCAATGCCTTCATTGAAATCTGCATAGAATATAAACATACATAGATTCCATAGAGAGCCCGAGTAATACTTTCACGCTACTGTTTAGAATACAATCATACACCTACTATTGTATGAAACAAATTCTAATTAGGTTTAATTTATTTATAGAATAGCTAATTCAGTGTGAGTTTGACTTGTTTTTTGTTAAGTTTTGTTCCTGGCGAAAACTTTAGATTTAAAATACTGACGTCTTTTATATGGCACGTTACAGTGGCGTAGCGTGGATTTTTGCCGCCCGGGGCCGATCAGCAATTTGCCGCCCCCTCTTCTTTTAGGTACCCCAATACATCTGCCAGAAGTGTAAGGTTTTCCGGATGTGGGTATGTTTGTATGTTCATTAGCATGGCTTTACACCTCCAAACGTCTGGATTTAAACAAATTAGTTATCGTTTGATTCGTCTCAATTGTAAGCAATAAAGCATTGGTGTAGCGACTGCGGACACGAGCAGACGGATCGCCTGATGGTAAGCAATTACCGCCGCCCATAGACACAAGCAACACCAAAAGAGTCACAAGTGCGTTGCCGCCCCTTGCCGTTGGGAAAATGGATAGGATGAGGCGTGGGATGAGGGAGAAGGAATAGAATAATCACTCACCGAACGAAATGCAACAGTCTAAGTACTGTTACTTTACGTCAATTTTCTGTGAGAGGCTAGTACCTCCTCGGTCGAGCCGACCCATTCATGCTTAACCACTTGTATGCCGGAATGCCAGACACAATTAAAAAGCTATTGTGTCTCGCGTAGATCTGCGTTCCGGCATACAAGGCGTTAAATGAGCAAGGCTCTACTACCATCACAATCCATGGCACATTTGCTTTCATGCCCTCTTTGCCCATCTACCTGCAGTAAACGAGATCTTAAAGTGGCCTTAGGCAATGTCGTTACCGTAGCCAAGTTTTGGGAACAGAAAATCAGAACCAGTGACACGATGAAGAAGCATATAGGGTATAACAGTTTTCAGGGAGAAACCTGGCAGGTCTCAGCGGTATTTATATGTCGCGCAGGGCCGCGGCCGTTTCTTGGCTGCAATATAATCATGTATAGCTTAGTCTAGCTTTCGACGGCTTGTAGAATTTTTAATGTAGAAGCAATCGTAATGACCACAAACGCTTAAAGTCCTATGCTCCCGCCTGGCTCTCATCCATCATGAGATGCCCACACATCATGTCTTTGGTGTAGTGGCGCGACAGTGAGGCTCTGTGTCATCAAGACTAGGTCCAATAAATTAGTATGTTTACGTGCGAGGTATACAATTGTGCATGAAAACTTTCAACCACCTCGAGATTCTCGAACTTTGGGTTGACGGTGCGGCCATCCACAGTGCCAACTCGCGTCCTTGCCTCATCAGTCCGTGCGTCTCGGCTGAAAGATTACACTCCCTTTTTTCTCTGTGCGGTGATCTCGTCAGGTGAGTTGAGGGCGGCGCATATACTTGTATCGTCTTTAGGCAACGCCTATTGTAGTGTTTAAGTACGAGGTAGATACCTGGGTCGACACACTGTCGACTTCCACAAAGTTGTTGACAAGTTTCCTCCTGGCCAGGAAACGACACCACTCAAGAGAGTAGGTCGCCCTCCTGAAGGTAGAAGCAGGACCGAGCCGCCCCTATGTGCTATGTGTTCGGCGCACACAGGCGCCAGGCTAAGAAACCGCGCGACGGGTGAAATGCCAGCGTTAATTATTAAAATTACTTTCGAAAAAGTACGACAAAAAGTCGCATGGATTTCGCACACTGGCATTGGATTGGGTCAGCGCGGCACTGGGTAGAACCAGTTACCTGAATCTTCGAGTTAATATGTTCTCCCCCTGTCTCGGACTTCTGATGACCCCAGTAGGTAGTGACTTAATTCTACCTCGGGCTTGGCGAGGATTTTGTTCATTTAGTCGTAGACTGCGTTAGTTGTAGGTCGCCAGGTATAATTAATTTTAGTCGCCTGCTAGCTCGGTGATGTTATAAACCCCATGTATACATCCCCAAATATCGTAAATAGTAGTTAAACCGCAGGTGTGACTATTGTCTTAGGAGATATGTACCTACCTGTTTTCTTCCATATCCAACTATTAACATTATTTTGTATTTTGAAGCAAATCAAACATAATTTCAATAATTAACACTGTTATTTTATCTGGCACGTGGCACCCCTATGGCCCTGGCGCCTGTGTGCGCCAGTGCGCCATGGCAATAGGAGCGGCACACATCGCACACAGGGGCGGCTCTGCAGTGATATATGGATTAATTAATTAATCATAACAGGCTCGCACATCACCCGAATATTAGACACACGCAAGTCTTCAAGTAATGAAAATAATGGTGATTTTGTTTTCGATTGTTGTTCTTTCTACTGCGCCCACGCCGCCATGCGGTCCTGCTGGGATAGTGTCAGTAGGTACACGCGCCGTAATTTTAAAATTAGAATTTTATTTTATTTCTCGCGGCCTCTTTTGCCGCCCCCTTAAATGTGCCGCCCGGGGCCATGGCCCCCCCACGCTACGCCACTGCGTTGTTACTCTTTGTTGAATAGTTTTGAAATATTAATAATGGTAAAATAAAACATGAATGATATTCTTCAACTGAGAGCAACGACAACCCAACCTACTAGACACTTTTTGTCTTCATTGCAACAACCAAACAATTCTGTCAAATCGGTGAGGTATGCGGGGCGAAGGGTAAATGCATTCTAATTGGTCGGTTCAAATTTGCGGTACGTCATAATTCATATCTAGTGTTGGGATTGGTCTAATGTAAGACGTATAAGTCTAACATGTCAGAAAGTGTTCGCCTTACGTCTGCTGTCTAGTAGGCTGGGTTGTCGTTGACTGAGAGTAACTGCGAGTTTGACTTGATTTTAACCCTTAAATGCATGATTTTTTCTTTCTGAGCGGAAAAATGTTCCTAAGCGGGTAATGAGGTACTGATAACGTAAAAAATATTTAAAAAAAATCTGGTATAAGAAAATAGATATTTATTTTGAAAAACAAGTATGTAGACATTTGGCTACGCCATGCGTTAAGACTTAAAATTAATTTGACCTACGATACATATGTAAGGTATACATTTTTGGGGGTTCCTGTTTATACAATGAAATATAAAAGCAATTTCTTTTATTTTGAATAAAATGCCGCAAAACAATTGCGATCTTTAGTATGACATAATGCAACCATACATTTTGAGCACTCAGTCCGCGAAAATCCTTTACAACCAGGAAGTTCTATTCTTTGTTTTTCGTCGTGGCCTATACCATCAGTCCGTACGTCTTTTAGAGGAACGGGTTTCATTGGCCCTCTGTGTCTTTTTGCTTCTAGCTCCTTCTCTAAGTTACTGCTTGAAGGCCTTCCCCTTTTGGGATCAGTATATTTATTATAATTGCACAAAGTCTCCGCAAGGTTTGATCTGAAATCTCCCAGAGATATATTTGGATGCTTTTTTCTATAAAGCACCCATGAGTTTATTACAACCACGTCAATCATGTGGTAAAATAATCGGATGTACCACTTTCTACTTTTGATCCTAATTTTGTACCTGCCCAAAAAACTGTCCATCAAATCTACTCAGCCCATGTGGGCATTGTACTCTTTTACAATTTTTGGGTAAGCAATGGAGACTTTCTTTTTCTGTTTTTTATCAAATCTGCTAATAGTTTCAGCTGGCTCAGCCCCAACATAAGTAGATGCCAACGTCACAAGTTTATTATCCTTCCAGCAATTCACAGAAATATCCACACCTTCATAGTTTGCCACAAGTTCCTGGTACGATCCTCGTGGTACAGCATCCTTCATGAAATCTTTTACTGCCGGTAACTTACAGGTTTTTCCGATGCGGTTCCTCTGAATTGTGCCTAACGTAAAAATACCTTGAGTATGTAAGTAGATCTGTCTCGCCTAAAAAACGTATATGATCTTCACAAAATGTCATATTACATTTTTTCTTTGCCTCCAGGCGACTACACCTATTGGTGGTATAACCTGACCAGATGAAGGACCTGCAACTGGAAATTCATTTAGTGGACTATATTCTTCAACAACTAAACCAGGATCTGCATCATATTGTTCTTCTTCTTGTATATCTTCTAACTCCTGTATCAAATCTTGAACATTAGGGTAGTAATCTATTTCATTATCATCTCCTGTGCACTCTTCATCTTCAGAAATATCTCCATTTTCGAGAGCTGCTAATACACTCTCAATATTTCCATCTTCTAAACGCCTAGCCATCCTGAAATACAAAGCGAAATAAGCTGAATATATAAACACAAGAAAATATTTCATTTGAGCAAAATAAGCTACAAACGCATGGTGTATACATTTGGCAACATACAGTTTTACGATTGTATCTTATCATAGATTCCATAAAATTACAAGTAAAACATGAAATATCAATAGCTTACCTTATAAAAATTGCGAAAATATTTTTTTTCACTCTCATATAGTACTCTTATAATGAGAAATCGGGAATTACGGAAACGATCCTTGCCACTTCACAAACTTTGTCGACCGCAATATTGATTTGTCAAAAAATTTCACATTTACCGCCAATTTATTTTTTCATTTCATTTTGACAGTTTGTTTTTTTTATTGACTCTATGCGTAATGCGTTTGGATACACATGCGTAATACGGTTTGAAAAAAAAAAGGCAGAAAGTATACGTATACAATTGGCAACAGTATGCATTTAAGGGTTAAATTGTACTCTTGTTTTTAATAAAATATCGCGCAATTGAACTGTGACTTTTGTACAGAAGAAGAGAAGGGCTATTATTAGAGGAATTATTGGAAGGTGCTTGTAATATTAATAGTCTAAAGGCCAAAGGTTTTGATGCTAAAACAAAGTACCTAATTGACAATGTAAAAATGATGAAGGTGATCTCTCTTCGTCCATCGCATATTGAGAAGCCATGTTTCCGTATAAGTACCTACCTATAAGAATGTGTTACAATAGAGATAATAGTGAATTGGATATTACTAGACCAATCGATCGTCGCTAAAGAGCTTTGATTGCTGCTCGATTGGCCTACGTAGAGTACTGAAACGATATGACCTTGAACTAGACAAATAAGGGCCTAGAGACCTAGACTATGAGTCCCTCCGCATTTCTAATATAGTTTGGCTGCCATAGTAACTTATATTATGTTGCGTTATTCGTTTGCCCTCGACCACGTGTCATATCGTCGATACTCCATACATTTTTGCAATGAGATTAGCGGTACCTATCTCTGATCGAGACCCAGTTTTTCTGATCCACATGGCTACGCGTCAAGCCTTTGACCTTTGTAACGTAGGAAATAAGAATTAACATTGCACAGCAACTGTTAAGCTTGACTTGTCGCTGTATACGAGGCTTTAAGTCGTCACCTTCATAGTATAGTGTAGTTTAACAAATACAAAATAAAGTTAGTCTGCAGATACCTGGCTAACATCATACATCACAATTCCGTCTCAAATAATCATCATTATTAGCAGATCATTTCAAGATCTGTAAACGCTATTCCACAGAGTAAAAATAATGCTTAATAGAGTATAAATAATTTTAAGAGAGCTTATTTTTTTAACTAATGTGTACTGGCTGGATCAGGCATTAATATACTTACCATAACGGTAATATTTAAGATAAGTTTTGGCTTTGGGATAGTGAAATTATGCTTCGATTTGCACCATATTTATTGCTAAAATTATTAATTTATTTATGACAGCATTGTAGTATTATTTCACGAAGTCAAATAAAAATGTTAATGTAGCACCTGTTATTTTATTTTACAACTCTTAAGACACGACCCTGAAAGACAGTTTTCGAATTCTTCAACGTTTTGGATCTGAAAAAGAAAGAGATTGATAATGTATTCCTTGTAAAGTAAAGTAAGTAAAGCATTTATAGTCACATCATAACAACATACAATTATTAGGTAGGTACATTATAAATAAATATGGCGAAGTGTGGGTGTGTAATACACCTCCGCCTACCCCTACGGGGATAAAGGTGAAGTTATGTTATAATAAATAAAAGTATTTTTCTATAGAGTAGGTACATCTCAGAAGCAACAACAATCAGCAGGGATAGAAAGCTATAAGAAGCCCGGATTCATCAAAGCGAAGACGCTAGAAACTGTCAGCGTTGAGAGTCATCTGAGGGTTTTGTAAGGAGGTTGACGAGGGACGAAAAGGATAAGGGAGTCCTAGGAAAAAAGGATAACGGAGTCCTAGAAAAAACAAATAAGGGAGCCCTGGAAAAAAAAGGATATGGCAGTCCTAGGAACAAAAATGATAAAGGACTGCTGGGAAAAAAATTTAAGATATGAACGAGAAAGGGGCAACTGAACTGATGACTGGCGACAGAGAAGTATGGGAGTGAAGGAAATCCTCTGCGCCAACCCCAAATAAATAGGGATGATGATGACCTTTTCAACAGCTTAACATCATAAAGTCATGCATACTAGTGTATTTTTTTTAATAATAAACTTACATCTAATGTTTTCTCTTTATGTATATCACAGCGCAGAGTTATTTTCTTGCCGATCGCTCTCTGTTCAGTGAGTCTGTCGTTTATTTGCTTCCAAATACTACTTGCGGATTTTAGAACATCCATATTTCCGAATATGTAGAATCCTGAGAAACATGGATGATAAAATATTAAAATTTGGTAGGATATTTTTTTATAAGTGACAACACTAGGCCAGCTACGACACCAAGTCTTGCCATACAACAAAGAACAATGGCAGAATTTGGTCTGGGTTTGTTGTGTCGTCCTTAAACTTCATATGAACAAAACAAATTGTTTTTTTTCTACGATTTTTAATATTTTCACTTTGTCTCGTTAAGGCCGGAATATTTTATGATGATAAAAAGCATTCCAATTGATTACGAACTAGCTACATACCTACTTTATTATTTGATTGTTGCCATAGACAATGGTGTGAAATGGTTGGAATGGTTTAAAATCAAAATGTCTCAAATGTCTCTCTTATTAAAATGCAGTTATTTTATCTTTAATCAACATTTTATACATACGCTAATATTTTTGAAGCAAAACAACTTTTAAATCATATAAAAATGGAACTAAACGTCGCAGCATCGTTTTAATGTTGTATCGATTTCACATAAAATCGATTTAAAATGTGCAGCTCTGCTTTTGTCTTTGGCTGTGACAGTTGTCAGTGTCCTTCAGTTTCTGTTTAATGTCAATCTGACAAATATCATTTGATAATTCAAACGTACATTGTTCATTCATAACAAAAAATAAAACACCGATATCTTATTTTTTACAGCTTTTCCGAGTGAAAATAGAATCATTTGTGGACTCTGTTACTTACGCCGAATTTTTTATATATTTTTTATTACTGTACGCTTCAATTTCATTTGAGACATTTTGATGTATGAAGATCTGCCATTGTCCTTTACTTTGATGTTAAATTAACCTACAATGCTAACAATATTATTGTTATAGTGAAGCATTAAAAAGACAAAGCAAAATATTTATGGTTATTTTTTTATGCAAATTTATGAGAAATACCAATAAGTCTGAATGATAAATTTAATAAATTACGACTATTACCTTCTTTAGCTCTCGATAAAGCCACACAGATCCTATTCGGTGCAGTCAAAAATCCAATCTTATTGTCTCTATTGCTTCTAACCAGAGACAATATTACTATTCTGTTCTCTTCTCCTTGGAAATTGTCTACTGCTGTTATTTTCACATCTCTTAGTAAGGGATATTTCTTTCTCAGCTGCAAAATTCAAATATTCGTTATTGCCAGTATTAATAATTGAATTTTATTATGAATGCCATATTTATGGAGTCCATTGTTTTCTTTGATAAGAGCTAATTAGGGAGAGTGACCAATAAAAATTGGGAGCTGTTCTGAATTGACGGTTCACATACATAATAGTTATTGGTTATAGATAATTAGACTTAAAATGCACTGTGAATAAATCCAGTTTCCCGGTGAATAAACAAAAACAAAATACAATAATTAGTGGAATGTGAATCAAAGTGTTGTCTCTTGTTGGGATCAAACCTTTAATACCTATTCGGCGCAATGCTAAACGGCGAATGAGCCCTTAAACTACGCCAACATTGCCACATTTCACTTACATCTTTAAGCAGGGACACTTGACCGGTATAAGTAGAAAGAATAGTGATCTCATCGGCACTGTATTTCATTTGACGCAAATAATTCGCCAGCGCAACGCACCATTTAGCTTCCACAGTGTTCCTGTGACTCCAACTGTCTTCCATGCCCTGAAACATCGGTAATGTTGTAAGTATTGCCAGACGTACTTGATATTTCGTGTTTTGTAGGTGAAGAACTGTTTCCGTTCACATTTTATATTTCGTCTGATGTTGCACCAACGACACCAATGAACGACAAAAAGTAATTTAATCAAACAATAAATAGGTGTCCAGGGCCTGTAGCCAAATGGCATTCGATTATCTATATCGCTAGTACCTAAGTGCAAAAATGTATGGAATTGACATAGGCTTTCGATATATCACATGGTCAACGAAGAAGGAATTCCTTGTGTTCGCCATGGCAAACAAGCATTAGAGAAAGTAGAAGTCAAATTATCAGAAGCGAATGCAACTTGGCTAGGCCCTTTGGTTATTTTGGAATTAGGTATCATCAACAAATTACGATGAGACTTGGCATGTTACTGTCAGAGTCAGCAGACTATGACGCACAGGTATAACACTTAATTTATGGATGAGCCCATATGGATTGGAGCGTAAGTATGTTGAAACAGATAGCATCATAATATATAACATATATTGGATTAGCGTTCTGTGGGATTATTGGCTTACTTGGAATACACTGATTGGCCAGAAGCGAATCAAACAGTGCGCCGATCGATTGAATCCAGCTGAAAAAAATGGGTTGATATTATGATATCAACCCATTTTTTATCATCATACTAACGGCCGGTTCACACATGTCTCCGTTTTACTGTTCCGTTTTATCGTGTACGTTTTTTTTTCGTCGATGGCGTATGTAGTTGTATGAGCGACTTCACACATGGCACAGTATTCTGTATACAGTAAAAAATATCGTTCCGTAAAAAAATTACATTCCGTTTTGTCATCGAATACTGGACGACGGAACAGTAAAAATATACGGATACGTAGAATTTTAACGGATAGATACTGTGTGCGTGGCGGTCGGTGTGTGCGGGGTGTAGGGGCGTCCATCCTTGTAGAATAGCGGCGGTATACTGCGAGTTTTCTATTCACACATCGCATCTATAGTTGATGCCACGAGAAGATAGACTTTTTGTAAACAAACATTCAGGGCTTCACAACCTTTTTTCAAACAGTTGTGTTTTAGATTTTATACTTTTTGAACAGTCTTTTTTTCAATGCCTAATTATACTACTGTGTTTTTAAATTTATATTGTTAAATTTTACTGATATAAAAATATTTGATTTTGTGTTTGAATGGTCGAATGTTCATAAATTTGCCGATTTTTTTGTCGTTAATTTACACGTAATTTATTCTGTAAATTAAGGAAAAATAGAGTACCATGTATGTAAATGATAGAGTACATAATTATAGAGTACATGTTACTCTATTATTGATATGACTTTTTTAAATCATAGGCAATAAATCATTTGCCAAGTAGCCTACCTATACTAAAATATTAAATTATTGACCAACAATGAATAATATTACAGATTACTAGCTAGTACATTGCATAAAAATTTCTAGGCATGGAGATTTTACATTTATTGTTAATGAAATCGTCAGAATGAACTCAAACAAAATCCATTAGAAGTTACGGTAGTCTGAAAACGCAATTTCTTTTTTAGACATAAATAATTTTCTGCGCGACTAATAGTTTGCCATCTGCTATTCTGCACCCGCTTTTCCGGCAGCGGGAAGAGCGTTGCGATCCTTTAAACTTATATTTACCTGTGCATTTATACCGTCTAGATAACTAAAAAAAATATTTTGTCCTCTGATAAATGCATGTTAAGCCCAAGAATGTAACATTTCAATGAACTAACGCCTAATGTTGATATTCTATGCGTCAGTACCTCAAAACATCAAAACATTCTGTTGACAGCGCATAATATCGATAAAAACCCGATCCATTGGCATATTAGTTTCCAATGACACGTATCTATGTACCGTTGCGCTCAATGGATTTGACATTATTTGTTTTTGACAGAACTATCGCTAAGTCACTTAGTAGAAAATCTTTGTTTACAAAAAGTCTATGTTCTCGTGGCACGGACTATAGTAATGACGGATTCGTTGAACGTTATACGGTGCCTATGTGTGAACAGCGCATAAATTTATGACGTATCCGTTAAAAACGTACCAGTAAAACTGACTCCCATGTGTGAACGGGCTAAGACCCCATTATACTAACCTCAGAATCCTCAAAAGCGTCATGCGTATAGAAATACAAATTATCCTTCATTCCCCTCACATCTGGGTATTCATACACAATAGGATGACAGTCCAACCTCTCATATATAGCAGGTACTATAAGTGATACGAAATTCGGTCTCATTCGCCGCTGAGTAGTGAGTGTTCTAGCGTGAATGCCGTTGCGAATCATTCGTTCGAATAGAGAGATTTCGAGGTTGTAGTCTCTAGCTAGTTTGTAGTGCGCGGCGGTTGGACGCAGTTGTTTATGGTCGCCTGAAATGAGGTGTAATTTGTTATTGTAGATGGCAAATAAATATGAGTAAATAATTTGTGAGTATGACGCAGTGAATTATATTTGAAAACCAATTGGTAATGGTTGTACCTAATCATTGATATAGAAAAATCCAAAATGTACAGTTTCGAACTAAAGTGACGTTCAAAACCGTCCACGTTGTGAAAAACTAGTTATAGTTGTGATAATGATCATCATGCTGCCTATAGGCCTCTTCAATGGCACGCCACTGAGCCAAATTTTCGGCTTTCGTTTTTGCCAGCTACTGCGTATATCGTCACTCCACCTAGCCGGAGGACGTCTTACACTACGTTTACCGAGGCGCGATCTCCACTCTAGAACACGACTACTCCATTAGTTCTACGACAAATGTGACCGGCCCACTGCACGGCCTCTTTAGCTTGCTAATAGGCTTGTGTCCTAAAATGTAATTAGCGATTGATTCGTACCTTTATTAGATGTTAAACTGAAATAACTGATCTTTTCTTCAAAAATCGATCAGCAACATTACTAATTTTACGACTTTTTAAAAACCTTTTTGAATTTGACACGAAAACGCTGTACTTAAACCATCATGGCGGTTGAGTGAAGTCTGATCTGATGCACCCACTTTTATTTTGTTATATTCGGTAGGTAGAAAGTTTGACGTTTTAGTTATATTTACTACTAAAACGTCAGCAACATGAATTGCGGACGTACTGTTTGACGTAATGCTCTCTGATTGGTGTTCACTGTCACAAGAATAAATACATAATTTATTCTTGTGACAGTGAACACCAATGCCGTGTGGTTGACGGCATAGAATACAAGTGTCACCACCCCCAATCTTCCCGTGGGTGTCGTAAGAGGCGACTAAGGGATAACACGATGCAAATACCATCTTTGCGTAGAGACGGAAAACTCGACATCAAACCCTATACGACTGCCTCGTTGGTCTTGCGGCATAAATGTGTGCGTGGGATTGGGAGGTCCCGGGTTCGATTCCTGGGTCGGGCAGTGTTATTGGGTTTTTCTGTCACGAAATTCTCAGTAGCAGCACGGAGTCTGGAAATGTGCCCGGTACGGCAATAGGCTCGCCCCTTATTACGTGGGACTAAAGTAGGTATATCTGGCGAAAAGTGGGTGTAGAAATAGGTACACCTCTGCCAACCCCTTCGGGGATAAAAGGCGTGACGATATGTATGTATGTGTACATTATTTTTAGTTTTAGAATCCTAAAAATAACATGAATCTTACCTTTTTATAAACTTTATTGACATCTTAAAATCATAATGTATCTATAGACACTACAATCAAATCGATTTATTCTTGGTGGACACAAGCCTATTCTTTGAGCTATGTTAATAACCTATTGGTTTTATTCAGCAAAAAACAATCCAGCTACCAAATTCGTCACTGATTCTATGATATCTTTGCTGTGCGGCATATGACATGCCATCATCCGTATCACTTTTAGCAATCGTTACATGACATACAACAATGAAAACTATTGAAATCTAGAATAGAGTTGGTTGGTGACTTACCAATCAGTATGAGATGTTGACAGTGATGAGTGAGGGACGATATTATATGCGCCTCCAAAACTTCTGCCGCTTCTTCTACGATTACTGTAACATAAAAATAAATATATTATGTACCTATAATATATATTAAATGCTCACGACAAACAAAAATTTAAGCTGCACCTGAAAAGGACCATCCGTAATGTAATAGTAATAAGTAATCTAATAAGGCTATTTGACTATTCAAATATTTTTTAGATTAGATCAGGTGTCCCTAAAGGCCCATTTAGACGGAGAGAGTTTCTCGACTCGAAGATGCGATTATCGAAAGAATATAAAAAAGTTTCTTCGTCTAAACATACACACTTCTCGCTGCTTCACTTTGGCGACAATTGCCTCGCAAGGAATATTGATTGTGTCCGTGTAAACAGAATTTCAAAGCAATAATCGTATTCGTGATTTTGTGCCAGTTGCTATCGTGGCGCAGTGATTTTTGTGTCATTTTTGAGAACAAATATACTCTCTAGTAAGCTCTAAACTCCAATGACGAATCTCGCACTGAAAACGGTTCAAACCGATTTGTACGAATTGTACGATACACGTATGAACTTGAAAAAATGACATACGAGATCTTGTTATACAAGTCGAGCTTCTCGTAAGCCAGAATCTTCCAAAGCGCCATTTAGACAGAGATATTCTCGCACGTTTCGTACGAGAAATCGTATACCTACTACTATCAGAAGCAATAATCGCCAAAACATTATTGTATCTAAATGTTTACATTCAGGCAAGAACTAAATTCTCGCCTACGATAATATCATACGAGATTCGCATATGACTTATCGCTAGACGATAATTACCTACTTACACAGCGAAATTATAAGATATATAATTATTTATTATTGTATCACGCAAAAACTGGAGAACATATTTTTCGAAACTTTGCAGTAATGTAGCCTGCCATGCAGAGAGTATCGGGTTGGAATCCACGGTGCGTATCACTGACTTTTCGAACTTAATTATCGCTTACCCCGTACCTCGGATATCATGTAATATTCAGTGAAATCCGGTTAGACTAGTAAGCAGACGCTGGGTTGCAACTGGGATACCGCCAGGATGATGACCAGAGGTACACGGGAGCCTTTTCTTTCCATCAGAATTAAAAAATTCTTGCGTTGCCGTCTGACTGACAACAAGCCACAGCCAAAACAGGAAGCAGTTGCAGGAAGCTGCAATTTGGCATGTATGTTCTTTGGGAACCATTGTGGATAAGCAGGGATTTTCCAAAATTCCCACGGGCACGTACAGAAACAGTTAAATAAAAAAATGTGCTGAAATATGTACCTAAGTATAAATGTGCTGCGGGCTTCCTCTAGTAATCTATAAATGAATAGTGTTCCGTAAGTTCCGTAATACTAATATACCGTACTTATAGGTGTCAACAGTTTCCTGAGCAGGTCGTGTCTGCGCGCGGCCACCGTGGTGGTCACGCCGAGTACCCTCACGGACCTCATCACGTCGCCGTCTATAGACGTCGCCACTTCGTTAAATTCTGTAAATAATCTATAAATACATAGAGAATGATTCTTACCTATAGGCGACAACAGTTTCCTGAGCAGGTCGTGTCTGCGCGCGGCCACCGTGGTGGTCACGCCGAGTACCCTCACGGACCTCATCACGTCGCCGTCTATAGACGTCGCCACTTCGTTAAATTCTGTAAATAATCTATAAATACATAGAGAATGATTCTTACCTATAGGCGACAACAGTTTCCTGAGCAGGTCGTGTCTGCGCGCGGCCACCGTGGTGGTCACGCCGAGTACCCTCACGGACCTCATCACGTCGCCGTCTATAGACGTCGCCACTTCGTTAAATTCTGTAAATAATCTATAAATACATAGAGAATGATTCTTACCTATAGGCGACAACAGTTTCCTGAGCAGGTCGTGTCTGCGCGCGGCCACCGTGGTGGTCACGCCGAGTACCTCTGCCGAGAATCTCTGCAATTACGCAGAGACGTAGCCTCAATGGCTGTCTTTTACCGATTGTATCACGGTGAGTGTTCAGAAGAACTCTTTCAACTCATTCCAACCTCTCCTTTCCTATCCCGAACAACACGTGCCGGGTTAAGGTGCCACCCTTATACGGTAGATCAGATACCGTCACGTACGAAAAGGTTCGGTACATCTTATCTTTGCCGTACCATAAAGATGTGGAACTCACTGCCAGCTCACGTGTTTCCTTCCTCCCTTGATCCTGGGTCCTTTAAGCGGGGCGTGAAAAAGCATCTCTCAAGGCCGTCAAAGTGAGGGCCGTCATGTCACATTGCTTAACCAGCAATTGGGGATGGTGGCCTTCCCAATAGGACTTCACTGTCAGCTTACCATCAGGCAGCGTGAAGTCAATTTGACAGGTTCTTTCTAATAAAAACAAAAAAAAAAAAATCTCACGGACCTCATCACGTCGCCGTCTATAGACGTCGCCACTTCGTTAAATTCTGTAAATAATCTATAAATACATAGAGAATGATTCTTACCTATAGGCGACAACAGTTTCCTGAGCAGGTCGTGTCTGCGCGCGGCCACCGTGGTGGTCACGCCGAGTACCCTCACGGACCTCATCACGTCGCCGTCTATAGACGTCGCCACTTCGTTAAATTCTGTAAATAATCTATAAATACATAGAGAATGATTCTTACCTATAGGCGACAACAGTTTCCTGAGCAGGTCGTGTCTGCGCGCGGCCACCGTGGTGGTCACGCCGACTACCCTCACGGACCTCATCACGTCGCCGTCTATAGACGTCGCCACTTCGTTTAGCTCTTGGTTTGCGGTGTTGTGTTGTTCCTGTAAATTGAATAAATATTTTGTTTTTTAAGGCAACTCCCGCACTAGGAATAAATTCCTGCGTCACAGGGGACTTTACAAACATTCCATCAACGGATAAAAATACCCGGACTTGAAAGAACAATTGGACTCGAACAAATTGATCACATAATCGTCATAAAGTGTTGTCTTGTATGGGAATCGAACCCACGACACTTGGCGCAGTGCTAAAGGGCGAAGCATCTGCTTAACTACTGCTACTGCGCCATACGTGCAGATACATTTTGATAGCCATGCTCAAGACTACCTTCAACAGTTGGATTTTGCTTGTTCAGAGCTAAGCAAAAATCAATTTTTATTATTATTAAATTTATAAAACCACTAATTAAAAGAAAGAGCTTATTACATACCAGTAATTGGTTCATTTTCACCATCAACTCTCTTTTCATAGCTCCAACAGCATTGTAGTACAAACGCCATTTTTGCTCAGTGTCCAAGCTGTATAGATCCTTTACTTGCTCTAATTTGTTTTCTTCTTGTTTATTTTGTAAGGCTCTGTATTTCTGCAAAAAAACGTCTAATAAGAGAACATGTTATAATTTTGATGGATAACATAAACTGAAAATAACTGTAAATTAATGTTAAAGAAAAAAGGATATGCATAAAGGTAATATTATTATGACACATTTCTATAATTTTTGGTTAAGAGTTAATTTTTATGCTAACTAATTATTATGCTTGCTTGCATAAAAGCATAAGCTTAACCTCATTAACAACATAGTGTATTTATGGTAAAGTATCATTGGTCTGAGTCTATGTGCAACAGTGGATGCCGGAGACAAATATGATGATGATAATGATTATAAATGATACACTCACCTTAAAACAATTAATCCTTCTCCTGACTTTATTTATCTGCTTTTCAAGCTTTTCAGTCATTTTCTCCCTCTGTGTTTGATCATCCGTCACATCATTAACATATTTAATACTGTTCAACATAGAATCAATTTCTTTCAATCCCCAAGTTTCAGAGAAGCAAGCTTCTATTTCTGTACCAGTTTCTCCTTCATCTAGTTTCTCCCAATCTTCTTCCACAACTTCTGCTTCTTCTTCAAAGTCAAATTCATCTTTTATATGACTAAACAGCCAGCTAAGAACACTGTCTTCTTTTGTACTTTTCAGCTCGTAACTTTTCTCACCAATTTTGAGGTATGGCTTCAAACTTTTGTACGAAATTATCTCTTTCTCACACTTCTCTATCTCACTCTGTACTTCCGTCATTTGCTTAAATATTGCTTCTAATTCAGATCTCTTTTTACCATAGAGGTAAGAATATTTAGACTTTACTTTCATTCTTAAATTCTTCAATGTGTATTTTTCTAAAGCTGCGCTTTTGCTTTGGCTGCCAAGTCTAACTACACTTTCAGTTATGCTAAGAATGCCTTCTAGGAATTGATCAAGGGCGTGATTAGTATAACAGATCACCAACATTGGCGTTCCTTCAAGGGATAAGTTCCTAAGTAAAGTGGTTGCGATTTTGACCCCTATGAATGTTTTACCAGTGCCTGGTGGGCCTTGGATGACGGCAAATTCTTTGGTGAGGGCGAATTTGTATGCCTCCATTTGGGAACTGTCAAGGCCGAAAGAACTTTCAGGCCACTGTTCTGTGTCTAACACAGGGAAGGGTATCTCTTCGTCCTTGTGAGGTAGGGTATATATTGTTTCCTCTGATAAGTAGGAAGCTGGTTGCGTTTCTGTCTGTAATATTTTAGAGTAGAGTTTATATGTCTATTATCAAAGTAATTTTGTTGGCTAGGACCTTAGATAACAATAAAACCTTGTACAAAATATTAGTAGCAAATTACAAAAAGGTATTTAAATAAAGCAGATATCTTGACAGGGCTAACTGTACTGCTACTTGATCAATGAATATATAACAAAACATTAAGGATTAGTCAAACAAAATCTGAGTAATAATTCTAATAAAGTACCTGTACATCAACAATATATTTCTTCATAGGCAAGTCATCAATCCTAGATTCTTGCAGCACTTTCAGTACTCTATGGTAAGGTTCAAAGAAAACTTCACTTTCTACCATAAGATATGACTCCAGGAATATTGATTTGGATGTTGGATTCTGGAATGATACTGCTACCTGGAAAAGAAGGGGTTTTATAACATTAAATCTAAAATTAGCAGTGCTAATAAAATAAAATTTTGCTTAAAATGTCTGTCAATATCCTAATTTCAGAAACATAAATAAAAATGATATTAGTTTAGTACAAAATTGAAGACAATTAGCTAGTTTGTTGGGTGACCGTTTGTTGTAGCATTTACATGTAGGCAAACAAAATAGATTTTAGGAAGGCCATAATAATAATAATTAAGGTTTTAAATAAATTTAAATAATTTTACATCTGTTTGGAAGATTATAGAATATTAAGAAGTGCCAGCAGGTATGCTCACACATTTTAATTTAACTATCTTGCCAAATTTCAGCTTTTCGCCCAATGGTTTTAGCTGTGTCTTGTCTGTCAGTTAGCCAGTATGCAAGAATATTATATATAAATAGATTTCAAATTTTAATATTAGATACAGTTTAGGTAATACTTACATATCCTTCACTCAACAAACTGATATTAGAATCTAACACTGTCGCACATAGAATTGTCACAAAGTTATCACATGTGAAGAGCAATAGAGATCCAAACATGAGTTGTTTGTTGTATGCATATCTTTTAGTATCAATAACTCCTTGGTTGATCCGTTCTTTATATGCAATGTCTACGAGATGGCCAACCTTGTTGTTGCTTACGTAGTTGCGGAGTATGCGCACTTTTGGATATACCCTGTAAACATAGGTAATTTTTATAATCTTATGATGGCAATTCCGGCATTATGTACCAGGTCTTGGGAGACTTATAGTTTCAATCAACAGACCACCCAAACAAACAACAATTTGTTTGGCGGACCAGACATTTTTGTTTCATGTTGGGATCAAAACTGTGAAAGCCCAATTCTATACAGATTTGAATGCCTTTGGTTGTAAAGAAGCAAACTTCAGTAGTTATCGGTAAGCATAGTTCATACAAGTATTGGCTTTCCTAATTTTTTTATTATAATGCAATGAAATACAAGAAAATAGATGCAAGCCAAGCCAGCGAGTAGCCAGTTTATTTAATCTGCCTATAGTTGACCGCATTTTCTAGCCAAGATGTTTTGTAGCTGACTGTAACTACAGGTGACTAATATGCTATTGGTTAAAATTATTTGCATGTAAACATTCTAACAGAAAACTTACCTAATATTTTCATGCCTGCGTTTACTAGGGTTCTCCATATATTTACCTGTACAATAATAGGGCTTAATTCACAAACAGACCAACATGTTAATTTGTCATCACACTATATAATGTATCATAAGAATTGTTACTAACATATTCCTTCCCTCAGTGGTCCAAAGCAATCTTCTCTCAACAACTTGAATTGAATATCTAAATAATGTTCTATACTAGGATAAGCCCCATTTATTATGTTGGGCTGTATAGGAACCTTGTTTGCAAAAAGTAAGTCATCCTTTGTAGGAAATATATTTAAATTCTTGAAGTAGTTTTTGTCTTCATTCTGTGTTTCATTTTGTACAGAAGAGAAGTCACCAGAAGCCTGAAAGATAAAAAGATAAATAAGGCTTTAATAATCTTATCTCGTTGATAAATGCACTGTTCTTCTTAGAATTTAACATATATTATCACTCATGATTTGCATATTTTCACCAAATATTGACTTTTTTCTACATTGAGTAAATAGACCTTGCAAGTATTCATGAATAATTATTACACCTGCAAGAAAATATTAACAGTTCCATATACAGACCAAGGCAATTCTAGCATTGGTCATAAATGATAATAATGAACACAAAATTGTTATATTGTTCAGAAGACATCATCACATTAGGAGATTAACTTCATAGACTAATATATTATACCTGGAAATAGACTGGCAACTTCGACATTTTAGGCGACGTAAGCGCCACCTTTTTAACCTACAGGCCACTTTTTGCCGTCTGTTTTACAAAAAATGCCGCTAGAGGTCGTTTATGTTAGTCAAGTATTATAATTATAGTCAAAATTATTTTGGAAATATAAATAAAACAATAGAGAATGCTTATAAGTGACGTTTATTTTCCAAAAATCACAATATTTACAGCAGTAAGATCACAGTAAGTTATGCTAAAATCACCAAATAAAAAAAATAATGATTGATATACCCATTTATTAATTTGTTTATTATTTTATTTATTTAACTTTTCTCATTTATTTAATTTGTTTTGTATTAGTCTAAGAGCCAGTGTTACGCAGACTCACGGTATAGTAGCAAAGTTGATATTTTAATGCTAGTTAAACTAATTCATCTGCCGTAGATCAAATGGGGTTCACTATTACCATAGAGGGTTCCTTTAGGCGTGCCTAGAAGTCGAAAAGCATGAAAATCGACTTTCAAAACGTGTTCACAGCATGTCTGCCGTTTTGATATCGTAAAATATATATCTTTTTAAAACTTAATGGCAGACACTTGTTCCGGTTCCTACTATATTTTATATAATATCATAGTTTCGAAAATTTCATACAATTTGTGTTATTTTAGCAAAGCTAAAAATTATATATGTTATTTATATTTGGTTCTCTTTCACGGGTATTATTCTAATTTGTTAGAACAATAATCGGCCCTTTGGCAGGCGTACACAGAGACATAGGTCTAACGCGCAGAGGCCCTTTGAGAGTTTTAATCTAGAATGTGATGGGACACCTACTGAGGAGCCTCCATAACTGCACTATTAAGTACAGTCACGGGTTAGCCGCAACAGGGACTATTGCTACTTTTATGGAAACTAATTGAAGGGGTAAGTGGACAAAGGTGTTATCTGACTAAACTGAAAAAATCGAGTTTGTAAGCTTTCTTTTCATCTTGTAGTACATTTTTTTGTTTATATCACAGGATGAATCTAACTCATGCGTCAGTCTCTTAAATCTTTAAAATTGCGCAACGGATTTTAATGTGTTTTTTTTTTAATAGATAGAATGATTCAAGAGGAAGGTTTATATGTATCATACATACATAGGTAATATTGCATTGCACCCGTGCGAAGCCGGGGCAGGTCGCTAGTAATTTATAACTCTTAATTTCAATTAAAAAATATATTTAAAAACACTGTTCACATGTATTCATACTGATTCGCTGTCATTGCCAGTAAGAGTGAGAAAGTCAATATCCTGTATCTCCATTAGCATGACTGCGAAAGTATTATGTAGTCTGCCTGCATTTTAGAACCGACCTATCTGTCTGTTTTTTTGATTTACATGTATAATAATGATGTAAAACATATATAAATTGCAGCTTTGCTAAAACACTAGTTATCTGCGAAATGAAGCGTGAGAAAATCAAAATCATGCAACTTCAATAGCAGGACTGAACCAACCCATGGGTCTGTTTTTGTAAATATATGTTTATAATAATAATAATATAAATAACGTGTATAATTTTTAGCTTTGCTAAAATAATGCAAATTTTATGAAATTTTTTAAACTATGATATTATATAATATAGTAGGAACCGGAACAAGTGCCTGCCATATATATATTTTTTTTCTATAAAAATATATATATATTTTAAGATATCAAAACGGCAGATATGTTGCGAACACGTTTTGAAAGTCGATTTTCATGCTTTTCGACTTCTAGTCACGCCTTAAGGAACCCTCTATGGGAATAGTGAACCCCCATTTGATCTACGGCAGATGAATTAGTATAACTAGCATTAATATGGAGTTTGCTACTGTACTCGTCTCTTTGATCCTCTGCTTTTCAAAAAAACATTACGAGCTGAGTTCTTAAACATATCATCACTGTCGTAGGTATACGGTGGTTTTGCCAGTGAGTAGGTGGCCAACCTCCTTGCACCAGTTGTAAATAAAAAAAATAATACTTTTATTAATTATGAATTCTTTCATTGTCTTACCATGTACTTCACATTTGAGAAAATTTAAATTTATATTTACACTAACCACAAATTTTATATATTCCATTTACTTTTCTTTAGTGGCACTGGTTTTTAATATGGTATAATATTATGTAATATTTTCAACTTGTGCAAAGAAGTCAAACAAACACCTAGTGGGATAGCAGAGCCATCTTTTATTTTCGAATTCTTTAATTTTTATATATTTATGGAAACTTTGCAAATCTTCTGTTTCCGTGTCTAATTTGCATACTGCACAGCTCTTATAGACTGCTGTTTTGGCCTTTACTGCTATCCAACCACTACAATAACCAATTGCTGCGCATTTTTCGACGCTTTTTTGTCTTTATTATTTATTAAAATATCGGTATCTAGATCCGGTATAGACACATGGTCAAAATATATATTTATTTGTCTCTCTTCTAACAATGGTGCCTCTCCCTCAGCAATAAAATCTTTAAACGATGCCAAAGCGAAGCCATCGTCTGCTTCGCAATTGGAACCAACCGCGTGAGATTATTAATATTAAGGTTTTATACGCTGCTACAAAGTGAGAGGCACCTGGCATTATATTGCCGTGACCATGTGCACATATGGAAACGCAGAAATTTTCCAAAGCGCCTTGGTTGAAATTGCGCAGTAAAACTGAATTAATGCCCTTTCTTTGTAGAAAAAGGGTAATATTTTTAAAAGATTCTATTGTTTTAACCCAGCTCATTAATGAAGGCACAACTCCACCCCTTAGTGGAGTATCAAATTTCATGGATTTTAAAATAGGCATACTTTTGTTCCATACATTTCTATGTGGTGATTTTGGCGTAACCGCTGTTCTGTGAATTTTTCCTCCAATTGTCTGGTGGTAACTGCCGTTGACGCTGTCGAATAATTCGTCGAAGAAGATGAATATATCGGCAGTTTGTGTGCATTTTTTGGGCATGCAACCCGATTCTGCAACAAAACAAAATTACTTGATTGTAATATGTTTTATACATTCTTAATATTTCAGAGGCAACAGACTGCCACGCAGAGGTCTCGGGTATGAATCCATGACGCGCACCAATGACTTTTCAAAGTTATATGCGTATTAAACTCTTATTTGTCGCTTGCACCGTGCTTCGGAGGGCACGGTAAGCCGTCGGTCACGGCTGTCATTAAAAGATCTTTGACAGTCGTTACGGGGAAATAGTAGCCTCGAATATCCTGACTCTGGTCTAAACCATAGAATATACCTTCGGGGTACAGATGTCAGATGGCAGTCACTCTGTGGAAAAGCTTATATTCTGTCAAATGGGAGCCTAGAATTGTTAAAATAGTCTATTTTGCACATACATTAAATTAAACTAAACAAAATCTCACATACCTGCCATAAAGCCCAAAGCTGCACCAACAGATTTGCTGAACACTTGTGTGCAGTGTTTCACTTTCATTTTGGGGATCAGATGCGGCACAACATGACAAGCAGTTAATTTTGGCATAATTTTAACTCCCTTATAGCCAGGTGAACATTCATAAAGAAGTTGTATGTGTTCCCATTTCGCAATGTTTTCTTTTCCCTTCATTGTAAATTTCAAATTCTTATTTAAGAGATTATTTCTTATACCTTTCATTAGGTGGTCATACAATACAAATATTTTATTTTGCTGTTATAAAACAGCCACCAGTGTACTCTTTATCATTTCTCACCATTTGCATTCGAGTGTCTGCAATCAAGCTATTTATTGCCGCCAAATTTGTGGCGCCTTGGTCACAAACTGTTGTGACAACGTGTAGATTTGCTTCCGTTAATTTCTTCAGGACAGTTTTAATTTGATTTTTTAGCGACAATGTTTTTGTGGTGCCAGCTGAATAAGAAAACGACACTGGTTGCTTGTATTTTTTTACAACCCCCCTTATCATAAAGATCAGGACATGGTCACAAAAATTAGGTTGTCATTCTTCTCCATCATTTACGAAACCTTCTATTTCATCTTTGGCTGCATTATATATACAAAAAGCACCAAAGGCCATTTCATCAAACACCAAGGTACAATATCTGTGTTTATCTGGCATCTTAGCCACTCTCTTTTTTAAATGATTATAAATTCTTTCATTGCAGCCTGGTGAAAGGTTTATTGATTCCAACTGCTTTTTGTGAGATCGCCTTGAGGGTAACACTCACATTCTTCTAAGAATTCTGTAGGACTTGGGAGATGACTTGTACAATGAAAGAGCCAATATCTTCTCGTCTAAGGAAAATCTTCGGCCTTGAGACTTCTTACCACCTTGGGTTATTTGCATCAGAAAGAAGGTTCTACCATTTTCTGACATTTTCGTTGTTAAAATGTTGAATGCCCTTGTCTTCGATAAATTCTTTGCAAATTTGATTTCTTTCTAGATTTTTGATTTAGATTCTATTCATGCCAGTTTTCTTGCCAAGTTGCATATTGATTTTTTTATAGCTTTCTTCACCTCTGCTTGTTCAGCATGAGATATCTTGTATGAAGCTGAAAACAAAATAATTAACATTATTATTATAGTCTGTTTCTGCTGGAAATCTCTCTCTAGCAATTTGCTACATAGTGTTCTTACTATCATACAAATAGATTAATAATGGTCAATCTACCCATATAATAAATAAGAAAGTGTGGTTGTTTCTTTGTTTCTGACACTTTCATGTCTCAACTACTCAACTGTTTGTCATGAAATAGGTATTGCATATGTCGTCAAAGGCACAGATAACATTGATTAAGTACAATCAGCGACAACGGTCGCTACACATTTACGAGATTTTAAATGGTTTTTATTGCCCAAATAATTACAATTATTTTCTAAATCTGACAGCATTCTAAAACTGAAAAAGCTTTCTATACGAAGAAAACCTGATTTGATCGTAAATTATACCTACAGAATAAGAAGTAGACAGTTTTGATTCATAAACGGCTGGTTGGCGTAGCGGGAGTGTAAGCGACTGCTACGTCAATGGTCGCGGGTTCTATTCCCGTTCAAGTCAAACAAACATTTGTGTGCATGAACATAGATTTTTGTCTTGGTCTGGGTGTTTATATGTATAATATGTAAGTATTTACAAAAAAAAGTATATATGTATGTTTATCCATTATCTAGTACCCATAGTACAAGCTGTGCTTAGTTTGGGACTAGATGGTGTTGTGTGAATGTGGTAGAATATTATTATTATTATAAAAATCTATCATAAATCTATGAATGTGTAGCAAGTCATGTCATTGACTGTACCTCTCATTCAAGAGTAAGTGAATAAACTACTCCACTGCAAGATTTGCTAATGTATCAATGATTCTTTATTAATATTCAGAATTCAGCATCACTAAACTTTTAAATATTAAGTATGTAACCAGTGACCGTGACCAGATTTGTGTTGGAGTGAGATTTAATTTTGATGCCTCCCTAGCTCTAAGCTTTCGAGCTAGCAAGCCCCATAGTCTGCCACAGCCTCCGCTCCATTCACCATATGGACAGACTGGCCCTGTTTATAACATTCTAATATATAAAATTATTATACCTGTTTTGCAATGCCTCTTTTGAAGTTAAGTTGATGGCTCGGATATTATTGTCTGTGACATCAATGCCTGAGATCTCGAAGGCATTGGGTTAACATCAAATCCTGCAGTTGCATCTAATAGATTTTCTCCTTGTGTTGAAGTTGCAGAAACAAGGGGTTGCTGACTAAATACAGTGGTGAGTTTATGAGGAGCTGTAAATAAAGAAGGAAGAACTATTAGCATATTTTAATCACTACTGTACTCTATGATGATTATTTGTGAAAAAGTCTAATATTTATTTGATTCTTTCATAACAATAATAGTACATTGTGTAGCAGCATAGACAATAATTATACAATAATTACCTGGAAGATGCAGTTGTGGGACAGCCATTTTACTGAGACGGTTGCTCAGAAAAATAACATACTCAGGAAAGTGTCTATGACATAGGTGCTTTGCGATTTTTATATATGGTGTTATTATCCAGGCCAATTATTTCACCACCAATCCTTAAGACCCATGTTCTAAACCGCTCAGCATCATTTACTGGATCAGGGAAGCTGTGTAGATGTACATCTAGAACCAAAAATAAATTGCTGAAATACATCATAGATCTCAACTTAATCTAGCGACTAGTGAATGGCCCAATCCGGCTAGTACCTTTAACATATCAGACCAACACACTTTAAAAAAGATTTACAAAAACATTTCACAAGTCAAATAAATAAGTTGTTCATACAACGGACAAGAAAAAGTTTGTCATCTTATGATTACTAAATAAATGGGCTTCTTTGGAGTGGGGCCTTCAGGTAAGAAGGGATTGTTACACAGGGGATAACAACACTAGCAGATATTATTATGAATACCAATAATGTTCATAAATTGTTATACTAGTCATAACCCATAAAATATTTAAGTCTATGTCATTCTTAGTACCCATATTTATTTTTTAAGTTATGCTGGTATAATATATCATATCCTAGGCTATACTATAGCATACATTTTAATTTGTTTTTAAAGTACTTCCAAGTTTGTATGTAAACTTGTGAGGATTAAGAGTATTTATGCCCCCCAGCTTATCATACGAATGCTTTATACACGAACGAGTGAGTACAATTGGATAATATTTGGTATATTTATGCAGGTTGTTAAGGATTATTACATTGTTATTATGGTTTCAAAACTAACTTCAGTTTGTTCCTAATATATAAAAATAGCAACCAGAATTTCAAAACTAACTTCAGTTTGTTCCTAATATATAAAAATAGCATCCAGAATCAGTTATTTCACTTTGCTTTTCAAAACTGACTTAAAGGTTTGTGCGAGTAGCTGCGAGAAATCATATAGCTTCACTTATAAACAGGTGTAGATAGAAGAGTTTGTTACATTACTTACCATCTTTATTGGTGATGGGGCACATAGGTACACAGCACTTGTTCCTAGACATTGTTTATACACTTTTATATGATATGGTCCAAACTCCAAAACAGGAGGGCCTAAACTTTACACGGAGAACAATTCTCGACGTATAAAACACTAAAGACGGTAATTGCTTGTTTTTGTAATATGCACGGAGGAACTGACGCTCAATTCAACGCGAATATCACTAAAAGCAATACAAATACACCAAAACACAAAAATATTTGCGCACAAGAATTTAAATAACCCGGCAGACGTTATTTTTGTGTAATGACAATTATGACAGCTCTGTGACATAACTGAATAGAATTGAACAGAGTAACAAATCAGACTTTCTACCATTTTGTACCATAATATTAACAATAATATTAAAATAATTTGTAAAGTAAATATTTCTTACACGATTTACACGATTCATGAAGTGTTAAATCTAAGTATAACTATTTCAAATCTTATATTCCTAAGTTAATGTCGCTAACATTAATATGTGCTATAAGTCGAAGGTGTCATTTAAATAAATAAAAACGACCAAATGGAAATGTTTATTTTTCATCAATAATGTATCGAAATCCGTGTACTCGCGAACATTCACGAACGAATTTTGTTACGTGTGCACAATAAAGAGGGAGCTGGTTTCAATGATTTTACATGAATGTAGGCAAGATTCCGACGCATGATTAACTTACCTGATGTTTTAGTAATGCCATTGCTTGTAATTTCAAATCTTCTATCTTCACAAACATTGCATCACTGAATCTTTCAGTGTGTTCTTCACGAACACCAATTGCACTTACTTCTGTTAATTCTAATAAATCTAATATTTCTTTCATAAACTCAGTATCACTGCTTTCAAAACTTATTATTCCTTCACATAAATCAATGATACTCAAGTAAAACGATTCTGCGTCATCCCATAAATGAGAATTCAACCTCTTTTCAACAATTCGAACGCTCGGTAACTCGTCCAAGTAGTTTTTTAAATTAACCAAAAAGTTCGAATTTTGAAATCGTGTTCTCAACATTTTCACGACCTTTGAATTCTCACCAAGCTCCAAACTTTTATAAATAGTAGCCAGTATTTTCACAATTAAAACTATGAAGTCTCCTTTCAATTCTTTTTCATCAAGTAGATTCCAAAAGCCGGGTCTATGGGATACTTCCAAATTCAAAATTGGAGGTTTTAACATTGAAATATCGAGTAGCCTTTTGAATCCAATTGGTTTCTTCTCCGTGTATTGAGGTTTACTTGGTTTTGGTTGCGACTCCGGTTGTTCTTCATCTTCGAAAGACGAGGTAGTTGAGGTATTTGGTCGAGCATCTTCAATCAGAGTTCCGTCAAACCAGTCTATTCGTAGAGAAGCTTTGTTCTTTTCACTCATGACTGAAATATTTTATTAGAAGGGATGATATATTTAATTATTGCACTTTACTCCATTAAAAAACGAGGAAAATGAAAGTAGGACAAATAAAAATAAGGTTTTTGTTTTGACATAATCAGCTGACACGAGTTTGACGTTGTCATTGTCATAGACATAGACACACAATGTCATTAACTGTCAAATCCATTCAAATCTGTCAATTGCGTTGCGTACGCCGCACAAGGGCCGTGTTGCCGATTTAAGAAAGAAGAGAGACTTCAAGCTGAGAGTTATGAGCGTAAACACTGAATTTTCTACTACCTATTAAAAAAATGTAATAACTTAAAAAAAGTTCTATGATATTCATTTTAGGTCATTTATTATTAAGCTCATTCCTTGTGCACATACATATGTATTTTACAATTGAATACAAAGAAATATGAGAAATGTTTTAAAAAATAATGAATTTAGTTAATACCGATATTGAAATTATTGTCGATGCTAAGATTCTAAATAGTGACTATAGCGGCGGAATTAAGAAGTTGTCTAAGAACGACACTTTCACAGATTATTACTACTTTGACATTTCTCAATACAATTTACGTCAGAGAAATACTATACCTCACTTGCAAAGTTGTATTGAAAGCTGTCGAAAGTGTCGTTCTTAGGCAACTTTAGAATTTCGCCGCTAGAGACGCGCGGATAATATTTGCATCTTATTTGCATCGCCAATTAACTCACATCATACATAGTTAATTCATGTCTTATTTTTTATATTTCAGTAAGTAAGTAATAATATAGTCTAGGTATTTCTATTTCATACTTAGCTATCTACAGTCAGATTAAGTACGTAAAAGGTAGTTAAATCGGTGCATTGTGAGTGAAGTCAAAAGCTATGAGAGCAATGCAAATTCTCAAACAAAGATGAATATTGTTTTTATTTTCTTACAAACTTACAACAACATTTTAATAATAAGTATATGTATAAAATTTCATAAAAATAAGGGCCCATTTTTGAGCCCCCCATTCTAGGGGTGAATTCACTAACATTTCAGTGTCATTTGCATATTTGTTCCTCAAAGTCATTTGAGGAACAAATATGGGGAAGAAATAGACAAACTCAACGCGAGATACTTCTACACAATAGGTTATGCAGATGATCTAACCATTCTCACCTCAGGTAAGGTACGGTACAGTGTATGACCTCACCCAACAAGTCCTACGCATAGTAGAGTATGGTAGAGTGGTGGTGTAATGAGTACGAATTATCTGTAAACCCGACCAAGACCGAACTAGTTATGTTCACACACAAACGCACGCTGGGTACGTACCGATTGCCCAGGTTATTTAATACAGAGCTTAAGCTGTCTACCGAGTTCAAGTACCTGGGTGTCACTCTCGACAGCAAATTGACATTGAACAGCCACATGGAAAATAATCTCTATAAAGCCAGTATTGTCTTCTGGCAATGTAAGAAGATGATAGGCAAACGCGGGGCCTATCCCCCAAAATTGTTTTATGGCTCTATAAGACAATAATACGTCCGATGTTAAGCTACGGCGCAGTAGTGTGGTGGCCGGACCACCCTAACAACGGCCGCCAACAAGCTTCAAAAGCTTCAAAGACTAGCATGCCTGGCGGCCACGGGCTGCATGAAAACTACACCTACAGCGGCACTCGAGGTGTTGTTGGACCTGCCTCCATTGCACCTGTTCATACAACAGGATGCTACGATGTCGGCGGTTCGGCTAAGAGCTCTGAAGCTCTGGAAAGACACCAATACACCGCACACTAGCAACTTAAATACACTCTTCAAAGAAGTTCCTCTGACACAAGCCATTGGCGACCGAATACCGAAACAATTTGTGTTCGACAAGAAATACAAAATCCAACTGTACGAGGATCTATACAGAGGAGCGGTTAACCACAACGAGCTCACGATCTTCACAGATGAATCTAAGACGGATACAGGTACGGGTTTAGGAGTATTCTCCGAGGAACTAAACATCAACATCGCAGCACCGCTGGGAGCCTATAACACGGTCTAACAGGCCGAATGTTTTGGCATAAGGATCCTCTCAGATAGTATGGCTGTCCTTTCAGCCCTCAAAAGCTATCACCTCGGCACTCACACTAGAATGCCACCAGAAACTAACAGAGGTAGGTAAACTAAACAAATTAACACTGCAATGGATCAAGGGCCACAGTGGCTCAAGAGGGAATGACGCAGCTGACGTACTTGCCAGAAGAGGGGCCACTTTAGAGGTGGTGGGACCCGAGCCCATTATTCCCCTTCCCTCTGGTTTTTATCGCAACCTGCCACCTGGTAAGAAATAGGAGCAAGACCCAGTACAACCAGTCCTGGATTGGTATCGAAACATGCAGGCAGGCCAAGGAGGCTTTTCCTGCAGTAGACGGTAAGATAGTCAATCAAGTCCTCCGGCTGTCCAAGCAACAACTTCGGACTGTCGCGGCCGTCTATAAGGGACACGGATCCTTTAATAAGCACCTATTTACTATAGGAATCACAGGCTCTGCAGCGGGCTGTCCCGCTGCAGAGCCTGTATGGCAGCAGACGAGACGGCAGCCCACCTGCTCCTCGACTGCCCTGAGGTCTTACAGTACAAGCAGCAGCACCTTACCAGACACACCATCCTGAGGGAAGCAGTGGGCCACATCAAGAGCCTGCTGGCCTTCCTCGAAGAGCTGGATTTGCTCGAATGACAAGACCATTCCCACCCGTACGCAGAATACACGTCAAGACGTGGAGTTGAAACAGCCCGTGCCATCAAGTATCAAGTACTTAGGTACTAACGAGAATAATTAGTCAAGTTGTAATAAACAAACTTATGGCTTAAGCTGCGCGTCCACTGGATCGGAATCGGAGCGTACGGAGCGGACGGAGCGTCGTCATTTAGGTACAAAATGCCGATGCATGCGTCTACTGCATTCGGATTCAGCATCGGCAATTTAGGTATTTTTAAAGCAGGAGGATAGTGACGAGGATATTGTTGTGATTAGATTAATTTTCGGAGAATATCATACATTATATTCTGATTTATTAGAAGATGAAAATAGATTTTATTTGCCCAATTTCGTCAAAAATATTGTCTCTCCTAAGTTGATTATGTTAATGTTCATGTTTTAGATTATAAAGTTCTTCATACCTTTTCACTAAAGTAATTAAAATAACTATTTTTGCCTACAGTTTAACGTCGCCACAGAATAAAGAGAGTACTAACGACGTCGCAAACACGACAGAACTTGAAACGCTCGGAATCCGTATGATGCGTTCACTGCGGATGACGTCATCAGCACAAATACCGGTCTCAGGCGCAGAAATGCCGATCCAGTGCACGCAGTTTCATAGAAATTAATACAAAGCAACAAATCCTTCCGCTCCGTACGCTCCGATTCCGATCCAGTGGACGCGCAGCTCTAGTGTAAGATGAAGTGAAGCTACCTACAATTCAAAAAAGCGCAGTTGCTAACTAGGCAAAATAGTACACTACAAAAAAAGGTTTACTATATCTGGAACGGGACAAGAAGTCGGCATCAAGGCCTATTCAAACCTGAGCGATATTCGCTGCCGCTGTGGGTAGAGGTACATACCGCGCGGGTTTCGCTCAGGTATTTGGTATCAAGTACCGCGGCTAGTTCTTACCTCTCTGAGCGAAACTCGACTACCGCGCGTTATTCTACCCACAAGGATAGCGAATACCGCTTTGGTCTGAACAGCAATATTACCGCATACCCACTGGGTTTTCTCTGCCGCAGACGGTAGCGAATACCGCTTAGGTCTGAACAGGCCTTCATGATGACATTTCCCTAAACCAGTATACGGAATTACCCCAACATAACTTTTTGAAGGTAAGATTGTTTTCTCGGTAGTATTTCTCGAAAATTCTATAAATTCTCTTGAAAACAAAACTGTAAATTAAGAACATAATGGATGAAATAAAAAACACCCGAGAATTTCTTGTTTTTTACACCGAATTTTGTCGAGACTTGTGCTCTAACTTGGTTACCGCTATTACTGACACAAAAATGTTTGCGAACAAATTTTTACTTCTGTGAGATTCGTACCGTCATCTGTAATTTAATAGCAGAATCAGCAAGAGACACTGTTTACCCGACAGCCATTATAACTGCTGTAGGTAGTTTGTAAAACGCGCAAATGAGACGTGGACGGACTTGACCCGCTGCTGGACTTGACCTTAGGTACAGATTATTTTTGTTTTAAAAAGACAACTCCCGCATTAGAAATTAATCTGTGTCGCGGGGGAGTTAACAAACATACAACTAACGGACACAATGAACACCCAGACTCGAAACAACAATTTATGGATTACACAAAGTGGTGTCTCGTGTAGGAATCGAACCCACAACACTCGTCGCAGTGTCAAGCGACGAGGCGGCCGCTTTAACCACTAGGCCAACCGTGCAGTAAAATTGAAAAAAATTAAATGATGCCATTGCAAATATATATGGTTGTACACAAACTTTGCCTCCCTTTTTACCCTCTTAGGGCAAATTTACAAAATAAATGTATTGGTGTTTAGAAACGTAATTTGAGGACCAAATATGCAAAGTTTGGATGTAATCCTTTGAAGGAATACAAAGGTTTCATACATATTTTGACTGCCCTTTTTACCCCCTTAGCGTAAGGATTTCCAAAAAATGTTTCTTATTCTTAACTAATTTTATTTGAGGAACCAATACCTACACAAAGTTTACAGTTAATCCATTGAAGGAATAACAAGTTTCATACAAACTTTCACTACATGTTCTACCCCCTTAGGGGCGGAATTTTCAAAAATTCTCTCTTAGTGCTCCCCTACACTCCTCAAGGAACATACATGCCAAATTTCACCTAAGTACTTACGCCCAGTAGTTTCGGCTGTAGTGTGGCTGTCAGTCAGTAAGTAACGCAAGGATTTTATGTAAGTAATATATGTTTACAGTGTGTAATCTACGTTATTTTATTTGGTATATTTACTTGAGGTCTTCCTTTTTTTGACTATAGTTAAGTCATGGTGTGTCTAACTATTTTTACACGATCTGCTGATTTGCACATACTTTGGTCAGAGCGATGAAAGCAATAACCTTAAGCAGATAGTAAAATGGACGATTTACGTGTTTATTTATTGACGATTAGGACGTTTAAAAACAAAATAAAAGCTCTTGAACTTTATAATAGGTATTTATTATTTTTATTGTATCTTATCTAATATCACAAATTGGTTCGTTCTGGTATTTGTGTTATGTAGTTTTACACATACATTTGCTAATATTTACAAATTCAAACATGATTTGGCACATAGCTCGCCTATCGAATTTAAAACAAGTTCATAAATAGATTTTCTATTATAACAAGTTGCACTTTCAACAACATACGCCGCCTGTGCGGAGTATATGACCTATATACAAGTTCATACTAGCACAGGCAGTCGGCGCGGGCGCGGGCGCTCGCGTCGTTCTCTGCCGCGCTATAACGATATCTCTGCGCCTACGATAGCTACGGCTACGGCTACGGGCGCAGGCGCAAGTGCTTCCCGCGCGTCTGGCCCGTTAAAGTCAGGTAAGCCGGCACGTAGCTGTGCTAGGCGTCTAGCGTCTAGCTGGACTCCGTTCCCCTCAACTTCGCGGCGTAGTCGAGGGTACATCGCAGTGTCGTCGGTCTGCACTTGCCGGTCTGACGAGCTGATTTTGTCTGTGGGCAAAGGGTAAAATTGCTCAAATTCTTTACGGAACGGCAAGAAAATCTATTTCTATAAGGAGGCAAGGCAATGTGAAAGTTGGTGACGTAGGCAGATGCACAGAATGTTCAGAAACATAGTTTGCCTCTGAAGTCAACTTAATACTAGCTGATTGTATTATATTCAGTTAGTATTCTGGCCTACTTTTCTAATTTTGGTTTGTCTTTATATGTACCTAATAAATACCACAATAATCTTAAAGCCATTGGAAGGGGATTTTCTCATTATCACTTTAAAGACGAATGTGAGTTTGTTATGAAGCTCTGTCTTACAAAAGAAACAGATTAGTTATAATAAATTAAGCAGTCATACCCATGTCATTGAGCGTGGACAGATCAGTGGAAGGCGTGAGGTCGGGCGCCCGTGGCAGCGGCGCGGTGCCTACAAGCGCGGCGCACACGGCGCCTCCCGCGGCGCTCCGGCCGAGGGCTCCGGTGGCCCCTGCACCACCTCCTGACCGCCAGCGCGGCGGCATCAGACTCGCTCGCACGTTCCGCTCCGGCCTCACGATGATTATGTACAACTGTAACGTGTAAGAGTACCGTGTGTAGGTAGCATAGTGTCTAATGTATAAATTGTCTGTCTCGTAGTAATGTCTTGGCGGAAGAGAAGATATGATTCGAACACGCCTACAACCCTCTGCTGAGGCTGAGGTAAGAAAAAGGGAGTAGAGGGCAGTAATTCATTGGAGAGAACGGGGAAACCTGTTGAATAAGCGTTATTCGGACTTTTCGAATACAATACAGCAGGCGCCGATGGGTGAATCAGGGGATCAAGTTAACCCAAAAGATCTTCATCGCAGATCGCAGCGGCACCTGGCTCGCCGTGCCGAAGTACAGCGGCACGAACGTAACGTACCTTCAGTGAAAAGAGGAAGACGAGCGTGACGCTGGCGCTGAGCGAGATGGTGACCGCCATGCTGGTGACGCGCAGCGGCACGTGGCTCGCCGTGCCGAAGTACAGCGGTACGAACGTAACGTACCTTCGGTGAAAAGAGGCAAACGAGCGTGACGCTGGCGCTGAGCGAGATGGTGACCGCCATGCTGGTGACGCGCAGCGGCAAGTGGCTCGTCGTGCCGAAGTACAGCGGCACGAACGTAACGTACCTTCGGTGAAAAGAGGCAGACGAGCGTCACGCTAGCGCTGAGCGAGATGGTGACCGCCATGCTGGTGACGCGCAGCGGCACGTGGCTCGCCGTGCCGAAGTACAGCGGCACAAACGTAACGTACTGTTATGCGCGACCCGGAAATTAGGTTTTTAAAAAAATAATATTTTACAAGGTTAAGACAATATGTATTGTTCATAGAAAATATATACAAGGATTTATATTGGCAGCCGACCGAATGGTTACGATCTCGGGACTCGACTGGCTTACAAAATGGCTAAATGTACTTACAAACTACATGATACACAATAAATGCTAGGTCAGCATTCTTAGCTAATGTCTGGCATAAAGGGGTACACAGACAGGGTATAACAACCCCCCGATTAAGAATAAACTTCAGGTAATAACTGAAGTTTATGTGTTAATAAAGTTTTCAAGGAAAAGTCAACCAATTCGAAGAGTAGGTGATGGGATAATTTGGGGAATTTCAACGCCAGAATCTGTTTCAGAATTTTGATTTTCTAGAGATTTCAGAGGGAACAGTTTCCCGAGTATGCCAGACTTTTTACACACTTTAAATAAAATAAAAATTATAATTAAACTTAAGATTAATATAATTACTATATTTGTATAGTAGTTTGTATACATTATAATATTGGGTTTTTCCATAATAGACTCTAAACTCTTTAACATTTCCGGGTTGTCAAAAGCAACGGAGTCCAAATCAATGTTTTTTAAGTTTACCGTTGGTAAAACAGGAGCTACGTTTACATAATTAACTTTGTTACAACAGGAGTCATTAAGTATATCTAATTTAGTCATTACAGGTTTTAAAACTAAGTTTACATTATTCTTGGATACTAATACAAATAGTAACTCATAGGGTGTGAATTTTGTGGTGGTATGTACGGAAGTGTTGTACGTCAACATTGCAGTGTAAACGTACCGTGGCCAGTTATCCTGGTTATCATTTGCGAAGGACTTCAGGTATTCCTTGAGCGTGGAGTGACTCCTCTCAAGGGTGCCCAGTGTTTGGGGATGATATGGGGTCGACCACAACTGTTTAACCTTTAGGAATTGACAAGTTTTCTTAAATAAATCCGCTGTGAAGTTGGTGCTTTAGTCTGTTAATATCGTTTTAGGAATCCCAAACTGTGATATGAAATGTATGAGGCAATCTGTGGTTTCCTCTGCAGATACACTGCGCATAGGATATGCAGCTGAAAACTTTGTGAGGTCGTCTTGCAGAGTAAGTATATATTTAAGTTTTGCAGTTCCAGATTCCGGTAAGGGGCGACGATGTCGAGTCAGACGCGTTCCAAAGGGACAGTGGATGTTGAAGTGATTTGCATCGGTGCCCGATTAAGTTTACGGAAGGCTTTATTTTCTTGGCAAGCTGAACAATTTTTTACATAATTTTCAATATCTTTCCTCATACCTTTCCATTAATATTTTTCTTTGATTCTGTTATACATTCTAACAGAGCCTAAATGACCGCAAACAGGCAAGTCATGGTTTTCGGTAAGTATCTTTTTGATTTCACTTAAGGATGGATACATTATACTATTATGGTAAATATTTATAATAATTCCAGTGTCATGGAATATGTATGATAGCATATTATAAATTTTAACAAAAGATAAGCTTTCATAGGGGTTTTTAAAATCAGGAATTGCTATTTCTGTTACATTTTCGTGTTGTACTAATTCATTCTTTATTTCTTTCAGGATCTTGAAGAGATCGGGTTAAGCTGTTTGGTCAAAGTGATGGACTTTAACAAATAGCAACCAAACGGTTTTGTTTTGTATAGTTAATCTTTTAAATGTATGAAGTTCTCTTTCAGCATTAAGAAAATCGTCTGGATTAGCAAGGTTTCCAATAATTTCAGGGATATACGGACAGGATTCATCGAGATCTACGAACGCAGGTACTAAAATGTGACTACACTGGGCTTTAGTAAGGCTTTCATTGTGTTCTTTGATACATGTATTAAAATTTTTGTTCTTTTCCAGGTTACATTTCAGAAATTGGGAATAGTCATCCACTGCTCTCGGCGAAGTAGAGGAGGGACTCATCGCTATCTGAGGTAAGTCAGGAGTACTTCGGGTGTTAGGATTATTTTCTTCAGTAACAATATCTCGACTCTGTCTCTCGTCGTCTACAGGAAGGGAAGGAATACTTAAATTATCAAAGTCAAGGTTTAATTCACTAGAATGAGGACTTAATTCTAAAGGTCCGAGGTCAATGAAATCATCTGGCAGGCTAGCATTTTCAGGGTTTGGAAATATGGGATTTACCGGGTATCGGGATAATGCATCGGCTACAGAATTTAGTTGCCCTTTCCGGTAAACAATCTCGTAATCGTATTCCTCCAAACGGAGGTGCCATCGCTGAAGTTTGCTACTTGGGTCTTTATGATTGAAAAGCCACCTAAGTGGGCGATGATCTGTTACTATGAAAAATTTGCGACCGTATAGGTAGGGGCGGAACGTTTTACATCCGAACAATACAGCAAGCAACTCCTTTTCAGTCGTGCTTTAGTTAGTTTCGCTTTTGTTGAGAGTTCGCGATGCATAGGCTATGGGTTTGTCTTTCCCAATAGTTCCTTGAGAAAGTACGGCCCCTAAGGCATGATTAGAGGCATCGCAGTTAAGTATGAATGGTTGCGTGAAATCAGGATATACAAGTAACGGTGCGTTAGTAAGCCTATTTTTTAATGTGTCGAATGCAACCTGTTGTTGGTTTTCCCAATTATAGGGAATATCCTTTTTAAGTAAATTCGTTAGGGGTTTAGCAATCTTGGAAAAATCTGGGATAAAACGCCTGTAGTATGAGACTAACCCAAGAAAGGATTTTATCTTTTTGGCATTTAGGAGTGGGAAATTCTGTCACGGATTTTATTTTGTCGGGGTTGGGTTTCACTCCCTCTTCGGTGATAATATGCCCTAGGTAGCCGACTTCACGCCTTAAAAATTCGCATTTGTGGGGCTGGAGTTTCAAATAGAAATTTCTCATTCTCTGGAACACTGATTTTAGGTTAGAAATGGCTGAATTCAAATCGAATGCATACGAAACGACGTCGTCGAGGTACACGTAGCAATGAATGCCCTGCAAGCCAGATAGCGCTGTATTCATCAGTCTCTGATAGGTTGAAGGGGCATTTTTCAGCCCAAAAGGCAAATGAGTAAATTGAAAGTGTCCTTCGGGCACATTAAAGGCTGTTTTGGCTTTATCGGTTTCTTTTAAGGGAATTTGGTGGAACCCTGAGGCTAAATCGAGCGTAGAGAAGTATTTACTGCTCCCCAACTGATCCAGGATCTCTGCTATTTGTGGAATTGGGTATGTGTCACCTATCGTGACATCATTTAGTTTCCGATAGTCGATAACAACTCGCCACTTTTGAGTGTTTGAAGCGTCCATTTTCTTTGGTACAACCCAAATAGGGGACGACCAAGGGGAGTCAGAGGGTTCAATGATGTTCTGGCTCAGCATTTGGTCTATCTGTTTTCTAACTTCGGCCTTGTGGATTTCAGGAAATCTATACGATTTTGTATGGATGGGGATATCGGTTGTGGTTTTTATCTCGTGTTCGAGGGCATATGTGCAGGTTAGATACTCTCCAGGTAAGTGAAATATGTCTGAATAATCAAAACATAATTGGTAGAGGGTTTCTTTCTCTTCATCGTTCAGATGTGAGACGCGTAATTGACTGAGAACATCTCTGGTTCTTTGAAAGTTATTTTTAGACGCAGGATTTGTTTTACAATTATGTACGGTATTTGTGGTTTCAGAAAAGTTGGCAGGAATAGGTTTCAATTCTAAGTTAAGGTTAGATTTTAATTCAATAGGATGTTCCGATGTGTTTACCACTGATAAGTTTACTCTATTGTTAGGCTTCACCGCAACTAGGCAATTTGCAATCAATAAATTTTCAGAATAACTCTGATCTAATATAAACCCTTCCTTTATTTCAGGGTTGGATACGGAACATTCAATGACCGTTTCAGTTCTAGGCGGTATGATATATATAGGATCGGAAAAATATAGTTTCAATTTAGAATTTCCTATCTTTAAAATATCGTGAGTATAATCAATATTGCAAGTGAAATAACTTAATAGGTCATTGCCTATTATGCCGTCGTATGTTAAATCAATATTCTTCACTACATGGAATTTATGGATCAAATATTTCATAGGTTTAGAGTCTGAGATATAAAGCTTAAGCGGAAAATGACCTAAGGTCGAGGTAGCCTCATCTACAGGGTCGATACCCTTGAGTCTGATTGTATCATTGATTAGTTTAGGTTTTCTTTGCAAAAAAAGACTCCTTCAGCAGGCTGACAGTTGATCCTGAATCAACTAATAGGCATAAGGGAATATCGGAAATTGTGGATTGAATTACAACGTGAGGTGATGAGCACTTATTCGGATTTGAAGTCATCTCATGAACCTTGATGGATTTAGAAATGTTAAGTTCTCCGTTTTGGGCCTGTTTACCCTGTCGTATGACCTTGGCACTGTTGGTAAGGCCTCCGATTTGGGACTGGTTACCCTGTTGTGTGACCTTGCCAAGTTTGGCGCTATTAGTAACACCTCCGGTTTGGGGCTGGTTACCCTGCTGTGTGATCTTGCCAAGTTTGGCGCTGTTGGTAAGACCTCCAGTTTGGGGCTGGTTACCCTGTTGTGTGGTCTTAGAGGATGTTGAATCGTGAGTTATACCTCCATTTTGGGGCTGGTTACCCTGTCGTGTGGTTGTAACTAATATTGAAGGATTCAAAGTTTTATGGGTGTCGGATGCATTTTGGAATTTGGATACGAGTCTCACGTGACACCGTCGTGAGTCCCTTAAGCGTTTAAATCGACGTCAGAATCAGGAGACTGCTCATTTTCTACATTGTTTACACATTGGGATTCCTCATCGATATTGGCAGATTGCGCAAAGTTAACTTGGAATCTACGATTATTAAATTCTCGTTTTTGGCAATGTTCTAACACGTGCCCTGCAGTTTTGCAGTAGCGACAAAACGGTTCTTGCCTATTAGTTTGGACGGGTTTAGGTGGGTTAGGAGTGATGGTTTTTCTTGGCCAATCCGGTTTAGGCGTGAAAGGGTTTGGCGGGTTACGTTTAGACACCATAGGTTTCGAGGCGTCACGACTTGTAGAAGGTCTACTATTATCATAAGAAAATCTGTGGTTATTTGAAGGATTCGTTGAGGGACGTGATCGGTCACCGAGGCTATGTCGTTGTTCTTGGTGAATTTTATTCAAAATTTTCTCCTCGGCAACAGCGAAATTAATCGCTTCGTTAAGCGATTCCGGATTTCTACAACGAATAATTGTGGATAGGTTCGCGTTTAACCCTATCATGAAGGTGTGTAGGGCAAGATCTTCCATAGCGGCGACACGGCCACTAAGTTCACCCTTTTTCTTAGTAGGGATGGATATGTTAATTTCTGTTAACAACTTGGCTAGACACGTTTCTACACGTAAGGAAAATTGGTTAACTGATTATTTACAGTCCTGTAAATCTGATAATAAATGGGTATAGTGTTTCTTTTCACCGAATTGAGTTTTCAAAAATTCTTCTAATACTGACCAATCCTCAAATTCTTTTATTGAGCAAGCCGCTTCGGCTCTGCCCTCTAGTCGGCTTAGTATAAATTTAAATATAATGTCCCGTTGGTTTATTGTTGCGAGATTAATAGCATTTCGACAGTTGGTCAGAAAAGGGTTTAACTTATCTCGGCTACCATCGAAGGTGCCTATGAATTTGATAAGGACATTCAGATCAACTACGCTAGGGTACATAGATTCTTCCTTTGGTTTCGACATATTATAAACCTAATATAAAATAACACAAGGTAAGGAACAAAACAAATATTATAAAGTTCAGAAAGACTTGCACTTGGCGGGTTTTTTATAGAACAGTAACTCACAGTGCGATGTGGGCGAGCACCAGACAAAACAACATCTCGAGCGTCGCTGCAGAGCGGAAGCGATAAGACGCTTCTCGGGATTCTTGAGCACACTGATAAGGCACTATAACACTTTTTATGCGCACAGATTTATTTGGATATATTTATTCACTCGCGGTATTACGTATTTGCCGGCGAATATTTCGACGAATGCAATGCCCGAAGATATGCGTGACGGGCTATCACGGGGATGTTTCTCTTGCAGGATACTGGACCAGGCTGGCCCAATCGGTGTTGGACTGGATGGATCTACGGCTGGACGTGCCCTCGTCTTCGACACGGTGAGTATGGACAGTTTTCTTGCAGGTTACCACGGACGGGCGGCGTATACCACTCAACACGGAACCACCGAATTTCACAAAAGTTGACCGAGTCACTGGTACTGGATTCGCACTGGACTGTAAGTATACGGAGACGTGCCGGGATCGCTTTTTAAGCAATCCCACCGCTGCCACCAATGTTATGCGTGACCCGGAATTTAGGTTTTTAAAAAAATAATATTTTACAAGGTTAAGACAATATGTATTGTTTATAGAAAATATATACAAGGATTTATATTGGCAGCCGACCGAATACGATCTCGGGGGACTCGACTGGCTTACAAAATGGCTAAATGTTCTTACAAACTACATGATACACAATAAATGCTAGGTCAGCATTCTTAGCTCATGTCTGGCATAAAGGGGTACACAGACAGAGTATAACAGTACCTTCGGTGAGAAGAGGCAGACGAGCGTCACGCTAGCGCTGAGCGAGATGGTGACCGCCATGCTGGTGACGCGCAGCGGCACGTGGCTCGCCGTGCCGAAGTACAGCGGCACGAACGCCAGCCAGATCACGCACGTTGTGTACATCGTAAAACCTAGAATGTAAAATCACTCATCACGTCGCGTCTGTTACGCGATCAGCTCAGAGAATTTGCGCCGAAATAGTTCTACATATAATGTGTTCACAAGGTAGTATGGAAGCATCAGGGAAGACACGAGGCCGAAGGAGGATTTTCGTATCCTCCAAATTATGCCACAACACACGCTAAACTTTTCAGTGCCCCTGACAATGTCTATGCTGATTGTTTAAATAGTTAATGCGTCTAAGCCTAAAAAGTATTTAAAATATCTAATTGTGGCTTTCGTCTCCAGATATACAGGAAACGCATGACACTGCATCACGATAACTCACGTCATGTAGTCTTAAATGAGAATGAGACAAATAAATATATCTGATGTTACGTTCTCACCGATATGCTTGCTCTCGTTGAAGGCTTCAGGTATCTTACGCGTAAGCACTGCATATACCGTGCACACCACGATGAGTACTATTGGATAGAAGAACGCAATGGTGTATGATGCGTCCACGTATGAGTCGCAAACCAGCATGTTGTCTTCTCGCGTCGGGTAATGGTGAATGGCACGCGCTGGCGATATGATCTGCCATACTACTACTATCACCACCTAGAACATACAAATACACATACAATAATTAGGTATAGGTACCGACTTATTAAAAGTTGTACACACTAACGTTGTTGGGGTGTATGTGTTCGATGAATCATTGTACAGTACGGACACCGCAAATCACCACAAAAACGAGACATTAAGAACTATCTCGTTTTGCATTTATCCAGCGCCAGTAAAACGAATGATGTAACCGCGTGATTGCTTTACGAACGTAAAAATTTAGAGCAAAACAATTAGTTCCATTAATAATTACCTGTATAGATACTAAAACGGAGCAAATAAAAAGCTGCGACTTAGGCGATATCAGGGAAGGTCTTCGCGCTGAATGTTTGCTGGCGTCGAAGATTCGCGCTATCCTATTCGTTTTTGTGAGAAGAGCTGCATACACTACGGTGAAACAGAATCCAGTTCCAAACCTGCAATAGAGTTATTACGAATTTATAACATTGCGTGAAGATGCAAGACAGCTAGAGTTTATAAAAAACCTGATCAACGATTACGTCGTGCATTCGTCTAAGTAATTTCCTACATTATTTTGTTACTTCTGATCAAGTTGATCAGAACCCTGAAGCGTTCTCAAGCAACTTTTGAAGGAGGCCATACGTGGTAAGAGTTTTTACTGAAATACACCGCGTAGGTATATGTAACTCAAATACATGGTTGCATAATAAGACAGCATAGGATATGGATTACGACGATGTCATAAGAAGAAAATAAAAGTCTTTTATTTTTTATTTATTATATGTTAAGAGATAGTTATTGTCATTATTACAGGTTCATAGGTACCGTTGAAGTGAACAGAGGACGTCGGTCGGTCGGAAGACGAGCGCGAAGGTGACGAGGTAGCACATCATGATGCCGGCCAGCAGCACAAAGGACAGCTCGCGGCCGCTGGCGCGAACTACCGGCGTGTCACCCCGGACTGCCCAGACACTGGCTACGAACCTGTGGATACGCACAGAAGGTCATTACAAAATTACAAATGTTTCTACTCACACATGCATACGCTTTAGCATCAGTAAAAGAACTCTACCTTTGCCAATACGTGGCGTCACCTAGGCAATGTGTTGTCCAAAACGTTTTTATCACTTCGTGTATTTATAATTATTCTTTGAATGTAAATCTCTGTTCATCATAGTTAGTCTACAACCGAATGAACTGGTTGCGTCCAATTTTATGCTTGGTCGAAAGTTGATGAGAAGAAGAAACTTACGTACGTTTCGTCGTGGCTTTGTAAAGCACTCCCTTACAAGACATCTGAGTAATGCAAAGCGGCGGATTTATACAAACAGAGTAAAAAAAAGGAAAAGTAAGGTGGACGTGATCTTTAGTTGAAAAGTTATGAAAATATTTACGTGGTGAGCAGCATTCCAAGTGAAGAAAAGGCCATAGCACCGATAGCAGCGGGAGAATCGGGCCGCAAGTACAACTCAGGCACGGGCGCGCATAGAGTACGAGCCGCACCCGGTAGTGTGCCCAATGGACAGACCTCACATGCTGTCTCTTTCTCTGGCGACCGGATCTATGAAAATACGAAATTTGTTTTTATTAAAACCACCGATGTCGTCGATATCTCATTATGGAGTAATCGTACGGTTTTAAAAGAGTTTCGTAACCGCAAAACGTATGTTCTGCATGAAACTTGAAAAATTAAAATCTATATAACAAAAACCAAAAGCATTCATTCTGGTTTCGATAATACATTGCCTTTAAATAGCAGTTTGATTTGGTCTTGCCATTGCCCAATCTTGCAGTGTACCCACGTGGTTAATATTACTACTTTATATTAGAACCTGCCACTGCGGGTTATAAAAATGTAAACAAAGACTTTACAGACCTCGTATTGCGTGCAGTTGAAGCAGTGCCAGCAACAGCTCTCCCCCTCCACGTATTGCTTGGCTTGTCCTAGTTCACACTCCGCACTGCACACCGACTCCGGTGGACGATTCTCGTTCCACTTGAACTGTATTTCTGTAGACATCAAATTAAGTACGAGGTCAAGTATAGCCGTGAAGTTCTTTACTCATTCTCCAGAATGGTCTGATCACCCGATCGATCCAAAGTAATTATAAAAAAAGTAAAGTAAAGTGCGAGATAAGTGCGTTCAACCAATCAAACAAACTCTTCAACTTTATTATATTAGTATAGATTTATCCTTCCCTCATAAGTTGACTTTGTAGAAACTCGTAGATTTTATCATTATCAACGTCTAAGTTCCTTTTTATTCGTTGTGGATTACATGACCTAATTTACTAAAGTTTAGGCTAACTTTGGTGTTCACACTAAGTACTTAATACTTGAATTTATCAGGAAGATAAAGTCTATACACAGATGGCGAAACTGGACTACTAGGGTGCTGTACTACTACAAGTGTTATAGTCATGGGAGTAAGACAAGTAGATAGTTATTTGGTGCACATTACGGTCCATATGGAGTTCCAGTTCTCCGTCAAGATATCGGCCCACTCGGATCCACCGGTAGACACCCTGTGACACTTGCTTAAAGTGCAGGATGTTGTAGCGCGCTGGACCGTCGCCGTTGCTATCGAAATGGAACTCGTCACCACTCAGTCCTGTAGAATACATCAATCAATTGTCACGAGTATTTCGTAGAGTATCTATTATTGGATGAAAAATGAAAGCAAAAATCCAATCGAAGAGGAAATGAGATTCGGGAAAAGTGGAAATCGTATGTATTTTTTGCCATCTTTTAGGTCGGTTACAAAAAAGGTCCAGGTACAAATGATAATGTTGATCAATCAATAAAATCAGCAAAATATTTTAAACTTATGAACTGCAGCAAGTTCGCTGCCCTCTTTTTACGACTCATTCGAATTTGGGTTTTTAGGGCTCGAGAAGTTTGGGAAGATATATGGACTGCAAGTTCTTTGTTGGAATTTATAAAGACGTTTGGCGCACGCAAATCATATTTAATAACGTACCTGTAAAGTTCACATGTCGTAAAAATTTCAGTAGCGTCGCGCCACTGGCCGGACGCATGGCTTCACAGAGGCCTGGTTTTCCACCACACAGCTCTGCATGCATGTCCCTGTGAGACAACACTGATAGTCAACATACAGCGGTCGGAAAGTTCTGGCTACGTTAAAAATTGGAAATTGGAAGCTACCTGATGGCGTAGGCAAATGCAAGGACTGCGTCAGTAACAAATTGAAGCTGGGCCTCAAACTCGATGTTATCCGCAGAAAGTTGTTCGTTCCCCGTACACACCGTTGTATACTGCTCGTTGTAAGGAGTTCTCGCGCTGCCAGGATACCGACACTTGAACTGATCTTCCCAGAACTCTGAAATGGTTTGAAAGTATTTATCCTGTCGAGTAAATAGAGGTGATTGTGTGAAATCAGAAAGAAAAATTACCGACAAACCAGGGATTTCTAGGGTTGTTCTCGACGGTGAGGTTAAGAAAGTACTCGCGGAAGCCGTCAACTAGGTTGGCCTGTGGTTGGACGCTGATGGTCCCTTCAACAGCGGCTTCGTTGCCGTCAGATACCAGCGCGCGGGCACTCCAGCCGTCGGAGCCGACCCAACCGAAAGTGTCTGTGGCGCGCATGCGTCCTACTGCCGCCATGACACCCGCGACTTCTTGGTCCGAACCGAAGACGATAACACCTGTAGTGATGGTTTAAAATTTAGTGGGTCCGTATTCCATTAATCTTTCAATTCTAATTCGATACTAAATCTGGTAATAAGTTATCTTACTATGAAATACAAGATCGAACTGTAATAGTGACTTAACAATCTCAATTCCTCACATACTTGGTTATGATGTCGTTGATCTTCTCAGACTGAAAAGGTTCAACATTTTGGTGCTAAACGTTTCGAGCCAGAGTCTGTCTAGCGGTTCCCAGTCATAAGTTCCTTGGTGCAGCTGAGTTAAAGACGCTATTGAATACTATGGCCTTACCCCGGGCACGTGGACGTGTAAGCAGTCGCGCTACGATGGCATCGTATGCAAGGTCATCGGCTTCACCAGAGTCCTTCACGAGCCGCTCCTTCACCGCGATGCAGATGTCGTTCCGTGCCAGCAAAGTCTCCAGCTCCTCAAAAGCCTGCCAATCATTTATGATTCCATTAATAACTAAACCTGCTATTTGACATTCTGCTCATCATTATCAATCAATCTACAAATACATATAAAATTATTGCGTTACCAACAGACTGACAGACAACGTACAGCCAAAACTATTGGGCGCTAGAAACTGACATTTAGGATGTATGTTACTTGGGAACCATAGGGGTGCACTAAGAAGGGATTTCCCAAAACTCCCATGGGATCGGAAAAGTGTGCGGGCATAGTTGCAGGCATCCTCTACGTGAGAAGAACCACGAAACAGAAACTTTTACTCAGTCATATTTTGGTTCCTTATGAATATAACAGATCTATATTTATAAGCTGCGGCCAGTGGGCCGCAGAGATATAGATATTAAATATAGATATTCCGTTCCTCTTGCCACCATTTACAGTGAAATGGCGGCAATAGGAACGGACTATTCTACCTAAAATAGACTGAAAACATAGATTGCCTCATCCTTTAGATAAGTTCGGTCTGAATGTGAAATTGTACGACCTCGACGAACAACTATAAAAAGACTATAAAAGCTGAGAAGCCTTCGTGTCGAGCGGAAAATAAATGCGACTTTACTTTCTTTTGTTTTTTTGTATGAGTGTGTAGTTCTAACAACTCAAGTGTCGGAATTTTTAGGCCGTCCAAGAACCTTCGACATGACCTAAGGATTTTTATCATGAGATAAGAATCGCGGCCGACAGCTTTACATGCCCTCCAAAGCATGGTAGCGTTCAGATGTATGGCACATGCGGTCACTCGTCAAAGTGGCGGCCTGTGCAACTGTTGCTTAACTTTGCTGACTTATTGCGTGCGGCAATTATGGCGGTATTTAAACTATTCTTTAGTTCAGAAGAAGTTATGACTGATGATGTTAGAGCTTGTTAGAGAAGCTATATCATCATCAATCATAACCTACCCATAGAATCTAGCTTAGAAATGTGTTTTGTAAGTTTTGTAACCCCAATAACTTGTCGATTGTTTCAAGGGACAAAACTCCCTTTTTCCAAATCCGCTGATTGCTCCAAGGGACAAATGTCCTTTTTTTCTGAAGCCTGCGCACAAGTAACTAATGTCCCTTTTATTAAAACTTAACAGATTGCGCTTTATTATATATCAATAGACGCGTAATGAAATGAGCTTTCGAATAATACCAAATAACACCAAATAATATACATGTGGTCCACGCAAGGGCAGTATAAAGTGAAAATTAGAAATATTTTCCCGCCATTTTTGAGCGTGATTTTATACTTCTGACATATTCTTTTTTCTCGTCGTTTTTTATTAAGGGAGGCATATAAATATTATACACGGTTAGAAAGGTTATTTAATTTACTTTTAGAGGAACTAAATATAATTAAAAGAAACATTTTAATTTTAAACATAAAAAAATAAAACAAAGAATTGATTGTTAATTGCCGCCAATTTCCGTATTTTTTTTTAATACCTTTTTATGTTATATATCTGATTCAAACCTACATAAGTTTCTTACCAATTAGATTTCCAAGCAAAAAAACCATTTCCGATAAGAATCCGATAAGAAATACTCTTACTGGAATGTGCACAGTTGTTTACTTTTTCCCGCTAAAAATAACCTGAGTATCCGTAAAATTTTTCGATAATCAATATCTCATGAATAATATGAGTATTATGTATCATATGATAGCTTTATTTTTATATTCATAATAAAAAAATAACACAGCATAAAGGTAACCTTATCAACATACCTATTATGTATTTACATTCAATAAAAAATAAATGCCGTTTTTACGATAATTGTTTGTAAAAATCTGCTGTAACTTCGTAATTAATTACTTTATTCACAATAAAAACATAAAAGTATCATATATAATTATAATATTTGATTGCAATGACGTTTTTAATCCATAAATACGCCCCTCGCGCAAAATGCAAAGTCAGCGAAATAATATTTTTGTTCACATGCTAATATCTAAATAACTTTTCAAGCAAGTATTGCTTTTTATATATTTGTTAAAATAATATCACCAGGTATATAACAAAACAAAAGGAACCAAGGTTCAACTCGTATTGTTATCACGATAAGCAATTGTTTCGACTAAGTCGTTAAAAGTCGTAATTGTTTACATAGCATCCGGTTCAGCCCCTCGCATAAAGTAAACACTTCATTCAAACGTAGTGTATTTGGGATCATATGAAAGAATAATTCATTAAGTTGAACAAAAACATCACTTCAGCACCCTCACGCTACAAATAAATAAACAATGACTGATTTATTGAGCTCGCCCGTCAAGTGCTCGGCGGCGCGTTGAGCCGTAAGCACTTGGGATTTTTTTAGGTACCTACGCGAAACGACGCAGCGGCTAATAATAAATATTAGAAGCTCTATCATCATGAATCATAATCATAAAAATAATGTGACTTTTAAAACTCCCACTGTTGAGCAAAAGCATCTTCCATCTTCTTTTGAGTACCCCAACATACTCCCAAGACACAAAATAATATATTATACATACATACATACATAGACTCACGCCTGTTTCCCCGAAGGGGTAGGCAGAGGCATATTAAAAGCCCACTTTTCGCCAGTGTTTTGATCCCACGTAATAGGTGGCGAGCCTATTGCCGCTTATCGGGATATTTTGTTTGCCAGAGCCTCGTCCGTTGATCGGCAGGTGCACCACTTGCAGGTGAGGTTGGCTTGGGACCCTAAGTTCTTGGTGGGAACCCTATGCACCAATATATTATATACCAGGTCTTACTAAGGAGGTAGGCTCATCCTGCCATCTTCGGCCTTGTTTTTCTTCGCTGTGGAAATGCATTTACGCACGTATGTGGGACTCGACGGCTGGAGTACTAGGCCGTAATACACACTAAAACCACAGCGCCTACTTCAATGCCATTTTGGGGGCGCCAGAAGATCGCGTTAGCATTCTACCCTGATACCCCGGTGGATAGCCTGAAGGCCACAACCTCCTTGGCGGCGGATGAAGGTGTTGGGCTCCGCCGCCAAAACAACCAGCGGCCGCAGAGCATAGGGAGGACGGCAACCTGACAACACCGCATCTCCTCTTCCTCTGTGGCCCCACAGCGACGCAACAATGCTGCGCCCCCATTTGGTCGCGGGAGATAGGGCGCGCGGCAATGCAACACCGACACGCCTCTCCTCTCGCGACCGCGCCCGACTGCGAGGTACAGACAGAACTGATGCCTGCACCCGCACCTTTGGACGTATCCTGCGCAGGCCCTCTCCAAGCCCACGCGAAGCGTCCACTCCCGGGATTTCTCATAGCTCCACCACGGGTGTCCAAGCCACGGTTACTAAGCCTCCCCCCACGAGAAAGAAGGTCGAGATCTCACGGGGGGGTGCCATCTTCGGCCTGTCGCGATATCGACATAAAGGAGGGCCATTCTGTGGTTGTATAAACCAAGACGTAGTATTTATTGTAATTATATTTAACCGAGGTATTGAGAATAATATTTATTTTGGATATTAAATTATTTAACATCCAGTAAATGAGAGTTTTTTATGTGACCGACTGTTCATAGGAGCACGTTCGAAGCCATTAAGTTGGCAATTTCAATTAGTGCGCGTATTCAGAACGCTCACTAGTGAAAGAGGTCACAAATTTCAATTATGCACGTGTATGCAATTATAAATAGTGACGGTGGCACAATGGTGGCACCTTGGACTAATAGTTGTGGGTTTGCGCTAGATTACTAGCTCTACTGATTTCCAACGTGATTTAGGTTAGTTGGAGAATTGTATACTATGTAGTAGTATTGTTAAAAATGCGCATAACCTTTAATATGAATATGTGGTATGTATTAGCCATGAACAATTTTGTGTCTGGCTAATTAAATAATCCATGTACAATAAGTTAATAAGATTTGAAAAGATTTTAGAATGGGAGGTAAATCCTTGGTAAAGAACAATGCCCATTTCTGGCCCAGTTTAGAACTCATGAACAGCACAATAGAGTTTCAATTTGTTGTTGAATAATCCTTTTTATTTATAACTTAATTAATAGGCGTTAGTAAAGGTGTGCCGAGAAACATAATCAATAAATAGGTTTAAAAAGATGTGTTAGTCTAAATAGCCAACACCCAATAGATCAGAAATTGCCAGTAAAGAATTCATAATATTAAATCGATTATCTTAATCGATTTCACAGCGATTTAGTGACTAGCAAATCTTTATTTGGTCCTTAAACATTTTTATTATGTGTATTTTTAAGGAATATATGCGATTAACTACAAATAAGCTCTGTTTTGAATCAAATATATAGATATAACATATGATGACCCAAATCTATATCGATTAATAAATATCATTTAAAAACTGTAAAATGGCAACACTTTTTTGAATCTTAGTAAATGTCAATAATGTCATATTTAATTAATTTTGTTTGTTATTTGTTGTGCTGGTGCGCATAGTGAATGTTTGTGGATGTCTAACGACTTCTGGCTTTTTCTTTCGGATTTCTACCCTTGCCAAACGATTAACTCATTTCTTTCTACTCAAAACTACGAAATACTGTAACTATCCTAACAAAAATACGTACACACCTAATGTTTTTTGAGCATAAAAAAGTACTTCTTGTAATAAAACTATGAATGTGGCCGACCTCAAAATTCTAGTATAACACTCTTTTATCGAATGCAATAACAACTAACTACTACGATTTTTGACGGTCCACACCTGGGCCGGCGTCTCTAAGAAAAATGGGCATTGTTCTTTAGTAAGCTGCCTCGTTGGTCTCGCGGCATAGATGTGCGGCAAAGTGTTATTGGGTTTTTCCGTTAGGAAATTCTCAGTAGCAGCACGGAGTCTGGTGCCGGTAACGGCAATAGGCTCGCCCCCTATTACGTGGGACTAAAATAAATCTGGCGAAAAGTGGGTGTAGCAATATACCTCTGCCTACATCTTCGGGGATATAGGCGTGAGACTATGTATGTATGTATGTTCTTTAGTAAGAGATTTAGGTATGTATATAATTATCGTCACATTTCTAAAAAGCTCACATTACACCGACCTAACATTGAATAGGCCAGAATCTACAACAAAAACGACGCACCACTCTCGGTGCAAAGTTCAAAAGCAGTGTTGAGGTAGTATAATCAATAACTATTAACTTTTGCAATAGTAGATAACTCACAATGTGAAACAGTTGCAGCTCCTTACAAATATAACATGTAAAACCATTATACTGGCAGTTAAAAAGAGTGGCCACGAGTTTTATTGCCCTTTCTTTCTCGTGGTTCTACCTATTGCATTGCGAACGTGGCAGTAAATGTAAATGTAGAATCATCTAGTAATTAACTTTAACTTTTGACGTTCATAAGCGTCACTTTGTGGCCTAAATGAAAAAAATATTTTGAGTTTGAGTTTGATAGGAAGTAAAGTTAATCAGCCATCAAAAGCTTTATTATACACTACTTTAATACTTTACAGTTAGTTTTATACAGATTTCTGTAAGGCTTTCGATAAGGTGGACCATGAAAACCTCTTGAACAAAATTTCTTCCAACGGTATCCGCGGTAATCTTTTAAGATGGTTTGCATATTATATTACGAATCGGAGTCAGAGGGTTGTAGTCAATGGTCACCAATCTAACATAGCATGTAGGTGACTTCTGGTGTTCCTCAAAGGTCTATACTTGATCCCCTTTTGTTCATCCTCTATGTAAATGACATCAGTCAGTGCTTCCACAATACCAAGTTCCTTTTATACGCCGACGACCTCAAGGTATATAGAGCCATACGAAATCTAAATGACTGCCTTCTAGTTCCACAAGACTTGGACGGACTATCCTCCTATTGCCAGGAAAATAAGCTGCAATTAAGTCTCCCAAAATGTAATTTCGAAAATTTTACTAAGAATAAAACTGTTATAAAACACACATATACACTGTGCGATGCCCCTCTGATTAAATTGGACTCTATTCGTGATCTCGGTGTTGTCCTTGATTCTAAACTTTGCTTACATATAGGCAAAATTGTTAGTAAAGCGTACCAACTATTTGGATTTATAATGCGTTCTACAATCGACTTTAAAAATACTTCTTCCTATCTCTGCTTGTATAAGTAAGCGTACTAGGGAGTACGCTCTCAGTTAGAGTATGCCGTGTCCGTCTGGAGTCAATTTTACAAAAAGTATATTGAAATGATTGAGCATGTTCAGTGTAAATTCTTGCGTGCCATGCACTATAGATGTTATGGCTATCACTTGTCATACCAAAATCTGCTTACCAAGTAAAAGCTTCCAACACTGGAAAATAGACGCCAGTACTTAGAAGCAGTAAATTTATATTATATAGTTAGGAATAAATTTGACTGTATTGATTTGCGTAATATGCTTTGCTATGTGGTTCCTAGGACCGTCCATAGGTGAAAGGTACGCGCTGGCAGATTACTTTCAGTGGGCTCATGCAAGTCCAACTCTGGGTTGCGTTCGCCTGTGCGCAGAATGGTCTAGTCCTATAATAGGTCTTTTCAACATAGAGACATTTTTACGTGTCCTATCTATAGATTCAAAATACTTATACTTAAGGAGCTCACATGAATTTCTCGCTTTCTTTCTTCCTATTTTATTCAACTTTTTCTCACTATTCATTTATTTTATATTCAAACGCTTAAACACGAAAGTTAAGTATTTTCTATTATTCGGCCTGTTTCTGAATTGAGAATTTCAGCTTTAATCAGTTAAACATTTCTGAACTAGTTGAAGTCAACTTAAGTTTTTCCTGTTTCACAGGTCTGAGTGAGATTTTTTCAAAGCACTTTCAACTGAGTATTCTTCAAATCATGAATAACTCAAACCGAACAACACTAGTACGTTCCGATACAAGTAAAAAAACCGGTACTAACGATAAATTCGTATTAATTAACATTTTACAAAGAAGCACACTTGTCAGTTAATTATTTTTATGCGGAAACAAATAAAAAGTCGAAATAAAGTTGTATTTAAAATTATTTCAACGATTATTTATTTAATTTTATTGAACTGTTTGTTGAATTTGTTCAATTCGGTATAGTGAAAACGGAACGTGTATGTTATGTCAAAGTCAGTTTATTTTATTTTTAATACAAAATATTTGTGGCCAGGTATATTTGAGGTATAATTCTATATACCTCCATGGCGGCCACCATGGAGGTATATAGAATTATACCTCCATGGAGGCCACAGCGAAATTGTTTGGATTGATTTAACACAGAAATCTCTCATTTATATTTAATTTTATAATGGAAAAGGTGAAGAAGAGATCTTCCAATTACACTAAAGATGAGACACTGAAAAATTTAAAAAAGCTGGTGGAGATTAATTTACTCCAACACTTTCAGATACTGATCACTAGATCGTATCAATAAATAATCAAATCAAACTAGATGCAAAGCTAAACGATGACATCAATTTATTAAAAATAAAGTTTAAAAAAGTTTTCTACAATTGTTGCCTTAAAGGCAAAATTTTGATTAATTTTCTATCCCTTCTATTTGTTCCTGAGCTGAAATGTCTAGAATTGAATCGTAGTTCCAAATATTTAATAGTCTTTGAACCTTTTTTCTATAAATTCTGTTTGACGACCTTCTTGTTGTGTAGACGTCAGTATGACGTACCCGCTGCTTGACAACCGTTGTGTGGACAATTTGACATACTAGCCGTATTACTCGTGATCACGGGTTAAAAGGCCAAAGTTGTATAAATAAATATTTCTCAGTGTATCAGTGCAAGGTTTGACAAATGTAAAATATTTTCAGAAACGCGAATATAGAGTTGAGCTGGTGTTGATCATATGTTATGTCAAATTTGACATTTTTCAAGCACAAATACTCAAAATGTGGTCAACATTTTTTTGTGAAACAGAAAATTTATTAAATATGAGATAATTAGTGTTTAAATTGTTCTCAACGCGAAATTCTCAATTCAGAAACTGGCCGATCTGCCACTCTAGTGATATTTCTATGTATCCTACTGATAATCTGTGAACAGCGTTGTGGGCTGCAATATTGTGATGAATATTATGTAATGTTTCTTTCTGTATTTTATATTGTAGCTGTTTGTTGTTCCTTTTGAATAAAATAAAATATAATAAAATTACAGTTTAAAATAAAAAGTTTTTTTAACAATTAGAGAGAAACTAATATAAGTAAGTAGACAAAGAAAGACAGAAAAAAGCTCATGGTGAAAGTAAAAGATCGGCACGCGTATTCTTCAACAGGGAATTTATGCTTAAGCTGAGTTTGTCTTTGGCATTTATAAGTGTATCTAAGTGCCAGTTTCAGCAATAATTGCCATTGAAAAAGAGGATGATGAGTCCATTGCTGGATTAGACCTCGCCAATGGCACGCCATTGAGCCCCATTTTCGGCTTTTTGAATCCCGCCGCTGACAACCATTTTGTGTACATCGTTACTCCACCTAGCCGGTAACGTTACTTGCTAGGTTAACTTTATACAAATTTTGTTCTAATTGTAAATTCAACCAGATGAAAATAACAATCCAGAGGTTGTACTGCCTCATAAACTACTCGTAGTTATTTCTCGTTTGCCGTGCCCGTTGACTAAGCTCATTGTATAGGACCGGTGTGCAATGTGTTAATTGAATGTCGCCTGCAGCGGGACAATGTGTACCGCAGTTTTGCCTGCGTTGTATCTAGTTGCTATAATCTGCACTTCTGCCTGCATCATTTACCATTACACTACTGGTATTGATTCTACTAGGTACTATTATAATCGAAAGCGCGTATATGATATTGGCTTATAATCAAATTATAATCGTATAAGTGAAAGACACGCAGAAGTTTGTGACGATCGATGTATGAGTATTTCTTTCACGCAAAAAATACTAAAAGTATTGAACAAGTAACGGGTGTTATCGCGTTATCTAACTTATTTGATGTATAAATAACTCTGTTTTTCTGCGACGCGACGTTTTAAAATCAATTACTGAAAGGATTATGGGACTTATATATTAGAACGCACAATACATAAGTTTTGTCACGATAGCCGAGACCGACTCAGGCAGAATCTGGTCAGTAGCATATACCTAAGTAAAGAAGTTTAGCAGACAATTAAGTTGACGGTAATGCCCAATGTTCCACTCCAGTCTTAGTGTAAAGTTGCAAAAAGCATTAAAGCCAACCAAAAAAGTTCATATAGATTAGATTTGTAGTTAGTGTTAACAAACTACAAATCTGCCAGTGACTTTATCCACCTGGGTCTGTTATCGGTACAAAAGTTAGCTCATGTGCTGATTCATGAACATTTGTTCAGTGGTTTTTGTGTGAAAGAGAACATACACTCTCACAAAGTTTTGCGTTAATAATATAAGTAAGATATAAGAATAATATATAATCCTAAGAAAGCAACGCACACGGCTTTTCTTAGGGAGTAATTTTACCTTTTACACAATTTGCTATTGTACAACAACTTAGTATAACTTTTGGACATAGTTGAACTTTTATACAAAGTCAAAGTCCAACTTTAATTTTGTATTATTAGCTTAAATTTTATTGAATAAACTCGTTACTTAATAAGGAAAATAATGTAACAAATATTTACTTGATGACTATCACACAAAATCACTATCTTACGAATACTCTCAATATTCATTACTTGGCATATTTTATAGTTAAATGCATAGTGAGTATGAAATAAGGGACGAACCAAAGAGTTGAATCATGCTCTCGTAAACAAAGCGCAAAAATATCCTTAGAATATAGATATTACAAAATACCCTCGAACAATGCGACCGCGCTTCCGTTTTACATCCGTGTGCTCATAAATCAAGAATAAAAAAGGTGATTTCTAAAAATAATAGTTATAATTTACACGATTACTATAACTAATATGCCCGTTATATAAAAAGGTTTTCTCTAAGATAGCATTAATTAATATTAAAAAGAAGTTGCCTGACTTATATGAAGTTGTGCCTTTAATGTATGCTGCCTATAAAGGGGAAATACCACCTTGCAGCCGTCTTGGGAATGATCCGACGCCTCGTTTCCCCTGGCCGCCATATTTCACATTTTCATAATATATTTATGCGGTTCTGACCCATTCCAGAAATATTGTTAGGAATATGTACAAGTCGCTTAAGTCTAAAAGATCAATGATTTGCCATTAATTGATATGAACAAAAACGGGATTGTCGAATTTTAACGAAATAGACGGCATAGAAATGATGTAGCGTAATATGTAAATTACAGCAGATTTTGAAATAAAAGAGAAATAATAGAAAAAAATGTCCTAATGAGCGCGCAGATAGCCCAGTGTACGTAACGGACTGCTGAGACGATGGTTTCGGGTTCGATCCCCAGGGACTTCTGACTTTTCGCAGTTATGTGTGTATTAAAAATGTTTATTATCGTTCGCTTAATAATGTGCCCGGTATAATGTGCCCGGTAGATGGCAATAGGCTCGCCCCCGATTACATTGGGACCGAAACATAACTGGTGAAGTGTGGGTGTGTAATACACCTCTGCCTACCCCTTTGGGGGTGAAGGCGAGAAGTTATTATATGTGTTAGTGTCCTAAGCTATTAAAACGTGTAGTCCATCCAATAAATAAGATCAGCACATTATATAAACAATCATACTACCTACTGTTATACAAACATAAGTTACTTTCAACTTACTCTTTATACCTAAGATTACCGAAAGGAAAATATAATGCGCTAAGTTCGGTAAAACTGTTTAACCCACATCATCATCATCATCAGCCTTTAAAAATCCACTGCTGGACTAGGCCTCTCTATTGAAAGGAGGAATTGGCCTACTATACCACGCTGGCGAAACGGGTTGGTATAGGGTTTTTATCAAGTTTTTCTTTTCTTACAGTGCTGTTCTCTGCATAATATGCTTCCTCTGTCGGCTCTTACGACACCCATGGAATGATATGGGTGACATTCCGTATTCTTAATCCGTCACCACACGGACCCAACCCATATCACCAATCCAATCCAATTCACAAATCAAGAAGATGCATAAACGTAGCCTGTAGAAAAATATTTTTCTCGTTTCGCAACGCAAACAAAAAATGGCATAAGAAAATGAATTTAAATAACGACGAAGAAAGGACCAATTTTTTTGCGTAGGTACAGCAAAATTAAAGTATATAAATAGCTCAAACCATTGATCTATTACTTACAACTAGATAAGCAAACAGCGCTGAAATGTGTTGCCGTTTGTTATGGGTCTGGACCTAATACTGTTACAACAATGTTATTGTGTCAAATTTGCCGCACAGGAAAATAATACGAACTTGAAATGGGCAAATGCGTTGTGAAATCTTGCAATTCTCGTAAAGAAAATAATTTTATAAGTGCGGCATATCATTCCACATGTAATCATCATTATTTTTCACAATATTTGGTTGAAAATGACGAAGATAATGGCAAATAATCGTTTTTATTTACAACTAGCTGACCCGGCGAACTCCGTATTACCTTTTTAAGGTCTTTTTTCTCATTCCTTTTTTGTCCATCCATCCATCCATCCATCATGGCTTAAGAAATTGACCAAAAAAATATTATTTGGAGGAGTATTGTATCACTTACACTGTGAAATTGCTGAATTGTTTCACTAACGCAGCTGTAAAACGATTTATTAACTCCAGTATGCGACTGGCGCGTATGACTGATCTAGTGATTTGATTTACTTACTAAGATGGCTATTAAAAATAGGGTTTCAATTCCCGGTTCAATTCCCGGGTCGGGCAAAAGTGTTACTGGGTTTTTCCGAATTCTCAGTAGCAGCACGGAGTCTGGTGATGTGCCCGGTAACGGCAATAGTCTCGCCCACTATTACGTGGGACCTAAAAATTCATGGCGAAATGTGGTGTCATATTACACTTCTGCCTACCTTTTCGGGAATATACAGGCGTGAGTCAATAAAAAAGAAGTAAAAGTAAAGTAAAGTTGACACAATAAAACGATGCCAAATGATAATTGGACCAATTATATTATGATGATACAGATATTAATTTTACTAAAAATGTCTCGTCCGCTATCTTGGATCCCCAAATAAATGCCATTTTCGTGATCAGAATCCATGAAAACCCCGAAAATGACACCCATATAAATTTTATTAAAAATTTCCTGTCCGCCATCTTGGATTCCCAAATAGATGTCATTTTCGTGATCAGAATCCATGAAAACCCCGAAAATATCAAAATCCATGAAAACCCCGAAAATTACACCCATATTAATTTTATTAAAAATTTCCCGTCCGCCATCTTGGATTCCCAAATAGATGTCATTTTCGTGATCAGAATCCATGAAAACCCCGAAAATGATACCCATATTCATTTTATTAAAAAAGTCTCGTCCGCCATCTTGTGAATGTAGACACTTAAACTTGTAACACTTAAACACCGTGAGAATTTTGTGTCACACATGCGCATCGTAAAATGAGACTCTCATCATTCTTTCATATCGCGCCTTTTCAAAGAAGTATAACTTCAAAAAATTATGTTTAGGTTGGCCCGTCCTTTTTACTTAGGGGTTTAAAAACTAAACTGCGGCCGATTCTCAGACCTAAAGAATATACGTTTAAAATTTCATACAACTCGGTTCAGCCGTTTCGGAGGAGTATTGTAACTAACACTGAGAAACGATTTTTTTTGACTCCGGTATGCGCGTGGCGTGGCCAACAGGATTGATCTAGTAATAAGATGGAATTACTAATATGGCTATAAAAAAAGAAGTTGGTGATAAAGGGGTGAACATTAAGAGTTGTATGTATTTTATACTGTCATATCTTAAAAAATTAAAAATATAAAAAAAAGTTAAAAAAATAAAAAGAATATTTTTTGGGCTGGCCACCCTTATGACTTGGAAGTTTCAAAAATAGATTACGACCGATTCTCAGGCCTACCGAATATACATACAAGATTTCATACAAATCGGTCCAGCCGTTTCGGAGGAGTATTTTTACTAACACCATGACACGAGAATTTTATATAATACTAGCTGACCCGGCAGACTTCGTACTGCCTAATTAAATTGCAATATGCCTTACAATATGAGGAAACCGAGTTCATCGAACCAATAACTACACATTGGTAATTACTGTAGTCAATTGGCACATCGTAACTGAAAGCAGCTCGATACAAACTTGAGCGATTATTAGTTGAATGTCGCGCTCGCGCTTTACGCGTTTTTGATATCCAAATTCTTTCACGTTCATTTCGGTTGTCACGTTCTTGTGCAGCATGATTAGATCGGTAATTAGCTTGATTTGTAGCATTTCGGGTTCTCCTACCTAAATTGCTTCGTCTAATAGGAGGCATATCTATATTATAGATTATTGTGTCACATGCAATAATTAGTGATCATAGGTAACTAAACACGGCACAAAATACGATATAGGTACGAATTTGTTTCGCGTATCAGTTGACAAAAGCAAACCCAGTAGAGTAGGTAACCGAAAATCCAAGAAAATTGGGCAAGTGCGAGTCGGACTCACGCACGAAGGGTTCCATGCCATCATCTATAAAAGAAAATCACGTTCGTTGTATGTATACTTAAATACTTTTTAAGTTTCTACATGTTTATTAAGATCGAGTAACAAATTGCTTACAAATTACTTTTGTTGTATGGGAGCCCCCCTTTACTTTTTTTTATTTAATTATTTATTTTGAATGTTAATATACAACTTCATATTCTGTGAAAATTTAAAGCGTCTACCTGTTACAGTGAGTAATTTTGAGCAAAAACGACGAAAAAAAACACATTTTTTGTATGGGACGCCCCCTTAATATTTTCATTTTTTTTTATTTTTAGTATTTGTTGTTAAAGCGGCAACCAAAATACATAATTTGTAAAATTTCAGCTTTCTAGCTATCAAGGTTTATGAGATACAGCCTGGTGACAGACAGACAGACGGACAGACAGACAGACAGCGGAGGCTTAGTAATAGGGTCCCCCCCGTGGGATCTCCACCTTGTCGTGGTGGGGGGGCTAAGTAACCGTGGATTGGTCACCCGCGGTGAAGCTAAGAGGGATCCAAGAGGGGACGCTCCGCGTGGGCTTGGAGGGACCTGCGCAGGATGCGTCCAACGGTGCGGGTGCGGGGGACAGTTCTGTCTGTCCCTCGCAGTCGGGTGCGGTCGCGGGAGGAGAGGCGTGTCGGTGTTGCGTTGCCGCGCGCCCTATCTCCCGCGACCAAATGGGGGCGCACCATTCCATGCATCGCGGTGGAGCCGCAGAGGAAGAGGAGATGCGATGTTGCGTTGCCGTCCTCCCTATCCTCTGCGGCCGCTGGGTGTTTTGGCGGCGGAGCCCAACACCTTAATTCGCCGCCAAGGGGGTTTTGTTCGGGGCCCGCCTAACCATCTGGCGGGCCAATGCCCATTGGAGGGTGGCGACGAATGCTTCGGCGATGCCCTACCCTCTGACACAGGGGTACATGAGAAAGTCGAGGTGGTTTTTAGTGGAAACACCACATACTCCGGCTCTCATTTCCCCCAAGAGTCGGAGATCCGAAGGGATTTTTAAAACCTCTTAAAAAAAAAAAAAGGCTTAGTAATAGGGTCCCGTTTTTTACCTTTTAGATACGAAACCCTAAAAAACAACACTGACATTGACAGTTTGTTGTTGTTTCTACGGCTTGAAGGATTTGACTCGGAGTCAAATCCTTCAAGCCGTACTAATGTTTTATGTATGTAAAATAGGGATATGAAATAATAAAAACTCTTTTGTTGAGTTTCGTTTTTTTTTGTTTATCCTCTAACAATGTATTCTGTGCCCCAACGCACACTGTTTTGATAGATATTATTGAATTTGAACTTAGTATAGCGCTAATAAAGTGCAAATTGACTCTTTGACGTTAGGAACATACCTACATTGTTTAAACAACAGTGAGTGCTTGTAATTTAATATGAACTTTATACATACATACATACATACATATCGTCACGCCTTTTATCCCCGAAGGGGTAGGCAGAGGTGTATTTCTACACCCACTTTTCGCCAGATATATTTTAGTCCCACGTAATAAGGGGCGAGCCTAATGCCGTACCGGGCACATTTCCAGACTCCGTGCTGCTACTGAGAATTTCGTGACAGAAAAACCCAATAACACTGCCCGACCCAGTAATCGAACCCGGGACCTCCCGATCCCACGCGCACATTTATGCCGCGAGACCAACGAGGCAGTCATGAACGATGATGATATGAACTTTATATAATAGCAATAAAGCTCAAATTGACGCTACGTTTTAGTTAGAAAACGTTTGTATGGGAAAAAGAAAAGGGCTGTTTTTAGGGTTTTTCGGCAATTATTAGAATTTTTCTCGCCGTAAAAACCATCTTTGAACTTCAACGAACATTTAAAAAAAAGAATTGGCGAAATTGGTCCAGGCGTTGTTGAGTTATGCGCTTACCAACACATTTTGCGATTCATTTTTATATTATAGATGATACCAAGTTATAAAATTTTGGATCTCCCACTTTTGTGGGAGTTTTACTCCTGGATATTATGTGAAGCGGGAAATATAACAATTTCAACCGTTAGGATGGATATAGATTATCGGCTACTTGGAAACCAGTCATCAGCAAATGTGAACACTGCCGCAGTGACAAAACTCAACAGTGTCTAGACGTCATTAGTGTAGTGTGTTGAAAGACTGACATTGCGAACTTAAATAAAAACCAAGTGAGGGTAGATGCCGATACCCGCACTTCAACAAGACGGCGCTGAGCTGTCATCAGTCTCTCGAAGAAACAATTATGTATTTATACCTTAAATAACAAGTTTGCGCAATTAAAACCCGTTTAACTATTTTGTATTACTGTTTATTTAATTACAACAATGTTTTATGTGGATTTTTCATTTTGCTTTTATTTTCTATGAAAATGTCTAAAAACCCCTTTACAATAGCACGTATATGAATACGTGCTATTGTATAGCCCGGAGTGCGAAAAATCCTAAGGTTTATATTGAGTGGTAGAACTACGCTGATTACAGCTGGTCCAACTGGGGTAGTACCACCCTCTCACAGAAAATATATGTAAAGTAACAATATTTATGCTGTTAGGTTTCGTTCAGACAATAGGGGAAGGATATTCGAGTGAAGGCGGCCAAGAAACCTTTTTCTTCGCCTAAGTATTTAAGAACCGGCAACGCGTAAGTGATGCCTCGTTTGGCATCACTGGCATCTAAGGGCCACTATTGGTCGCTTAGACTTAGGCTTCCTGTTATAATAAATTTATGATAAAACTTACCGATTTGCTGAAAATCGTGATGAACCTGTGTTTGAGATCTTTGACATCGAGTATTTTTTTTCCAGTGGTCGGATCGTGGAAGATTTTTATAGAATTCATTCATGTTGATCTAATTTTCAGCTGACTATTACTACTTTCCTTAATACTACTACTATGTAGTACTACTATGTAATAATAAATACACTGGGTGCATAGGCTTCCCATCAAGAACTTAGGGCCCCAAGTCAACCTTACCTGCAAGTGGTGCACCTGTCGATCAACGGACGAGGCTCTGGCAAACAAAATATCCCGATGAGTGGCAATAGGCTCGCCACCATGGGATCAAACACTGGCGAAACGTGGGCTTTTAATATGCCTCTGCCTACCCCTTCGGGGAAACAGGTATGAAACGTGAGTCTATGTATGTGTAAATACCCTTGAGATATTATGAAGCTCAATAATTAGGTATATAAAGTAATTGTAAGCATAGTTCAATACTGGATTTATTGAAACTGCTTATAATCATATAAGTAGCAACCAGGGAACACATGAACATTCCCACATATTAATATACATACAATAAATTATACATACCCATAAACACAACCTTCTGTTAAGTAATACTAATAATAAAAAAAATGGGAAAATATTTTTAAACTGGAGAACACCGCATTTCTCGATGAAAGGTCAATTGTCATCAGTTTTGAATTGACATTATGGAACTTGCTTTTAACGAGTGCAAAAGAGATGAATATAGGTTTTTTCTAAGATGCTTATTGGTTACAAAGCTACGTCTTCTATCTCGGCTGGTCACCACGCTATTTTGAACGTCAATTGTAGGAGTTTGCTACTCTAGTGTTAATGTTACCTCGATGGCTCAAACGATCTCCAAGTAATTTAACGTAAATTTGAGACTAGTCCGTTAGATGTTTTCATAAAAATATTTTGAGTTATAATATACTGAAATTTATACCGCGACAAAAGATATTTCAGCGATCATTTTCGAGTACTAGCTATTCTAATGACCGATCGTCGTTGCGAGTTTATGGTACCTATTAGTGTTGCCAATATAAATTGTAATTCCTCTTTTATTTATAAGTACCTAACTGTCGACTTATTCTTGTGATTTTCATATTCTGTTCACGAGCAAAGTTTGTATCTATCTAGGTACATATTACTAAAGCACCAATGGATTCATCATAATCAGCTCTGTATGTTAAATGTGTCACTGCTGCGCACGGATCTCTTGTCACTATTAGAAAGATTATGCCATACTCCAGCATGCTATCCATGTGCGGGTTACCAGACTACGCATGTTCTTCGAGAACATTATGGAGGTCTTTCAAATATGCAGGTTTCCTCACGATGATTTTTTTATAATATTTACTGTTTAATATAAACTCAATAACCATAAATCGTTCAATAAACATGTATGACGTGTACAAATCGCGAATGTCAAAAATCGTTTAGCTGTTTGACATAGCAAATTTGTCTTGTAAAACAAACATTTTTTTTTGTGAAATAGCTGACAAAGCAATCCATTTGCGATTTTATGCTGCAACGATATTCTATCTTACGAGTACTAACAGATTAAAAACATAAGTGTTTGTCTTTGATTTCAAAAATACTATGTTATTCCATTACCTACTTAGTTAATTTATTAATATGAAACCAAGCTATGAACTAATATAAATATAATATAATATTCTACCACATTCACACAACACCATCTAGTCCCAAACTAAGCAGAAGCTAAGCATAAATATATCACAAATTAGGAGCGGCCCATGTCTAACAGTGGCCTACAAGTTTTAATGAGACTTTCACTGAAAGATAGTGGAGTTTATGTAGGCTTAATATAATATGGGCTATACTTAATTTATCAAAGAAATATTCCTAGCGCGTCACTTATGACTTAACATCTTGGAAAATTACGCAGTAACTGTGCCGCTAGATGGCGTTATTCGAGAGGTATCTAGTTTAAAAAATGTTTAAAGTAGGTATAGTATTTTTATTAGACACTAGCTGTGCCCGCGACTTCGCTCGCGTAAATGTTGGATTTTAATTAGCATGACATTTATGCCAAGAGTATATAATATTTATAACTTTTATATGTATATTATATATCTAATATATATCTTTAGAGGATTTCTTTATACACAACATTAACTGTTTTACCACCTTCACATAGAACATGTAAAATATTTTTACTGCTCACTCGTGAACATGCCACATATAACTGATCATGTGAAAAACAACAGGTTCGGATGTCGATTCCAGCTGTTTCAAGTGTCTGTCCCTACGATTTATGTAGAAAATACACACAGGACTACGAATATCCAGCCCTGCCGAATGTAAGATAGCCCCGTTGAGTAACTCAAGAGGTATCTGAATTCAAGCCTCAGTCTCCCGTCCAAAGATTCTCACGTACGTGACGTGAGGAGTGGGTCGTGGGAAATTTGGAATAATGAGTCACCTGTATAAGCACAGAACACGAACGAACGAAAGAAATCAAAGAAACACAAACAATCATAAACTCAAAAGTAAATAAAATAAAATGATTATATAACTATTATATAAACATAATAATTTGAAATAAATGAGATTGACCGTTTCAATTAAGTGGACATTGTAATAAATTTTGACACAGAGACTTTTTGTTTATGAAAGTGCCGAATATTATACTCTATTACTTTTTTAATAACAGAAAGATACAGAAAGACACATAATTATTTTCTTTTTTCCAAGAAACATTTATTTAGCTAGAAAATTATTTGAAAATAGTGACATCTATCGGTCTGAAGGATAACTATAATTATGCTCGGTTCCAGTAATTTATTTATCGATAATACATAAAAATATACTGACGAAATTAAGAATCGCCTCCTTTTTTAAAGTCGGGTAAATAGCCATAAAACACTTTGAAGGTACCTATTTAGACTAACTATACTTTTACTAACAAACTTATAATGATCATAGATGGTACCACATATGTATCAGTTTTGTTAGGGACTACGTACAAATGAGAGGTCAAGCTGTACACCGAAAACCACTCAACCGATTGTTATGTAACATATACTATTTTATAGGTTTGAGTATCCTTTGTACATGAGTGTAAGTTTTATTGAAATCAATTTCGCCATTTTAGAGACCTTTAGCAAAACAGGGAAAGACCGACAGACAGACATAAATTCAAAAAAATATCAAGTTTGCTTTTTAACATTTTCCTAGATTTTTTAGCTAATTTTCGTCAAAATATGTTTAATGCACAGACTTTTTCACATCTACAGTTTTATTACAGTACTATACGAATTACAAAACAGTACCTACTTCTTATTGTATAAAGTGAAATGAATTTTGCGAGAAGAAAGAACACCATAACCCAATCGGGTGAAGCCGTGGTCAGAAGCTAGTAATATTTAAATTCTGCCCTCATACAATGTTGCCAATAATAAACTGATAACAAGAAACAATCAATTTGCACTGGTGCAAAATAATTGTTCATCAGTTTTAGATCAATAACGTATTAGTAAAATCTACCGTGATAATCTGGTTACTGGCTCACCAGATTAGCACGATAAGATAAATTTTATTCAATAGATTTTCAATCACTCTTTAATAGACATTACCAACTGTAATACGGCTGCCCAAATAGCTCTAGAACCTTAAAGAATTTAAATATTAAACATAGTTTTAAAGTGTTTTGAATGTTTTGATCCTATAAGATTAGTGGTATTTCAGCTGCATACAGTGTAAACTATCGCATTTATATTTCTTAATTAATATCATTAAACTATATATTAACTGTAATATAGTAATAGTAGTGCCTACATTAATGTCAGCATTATGCTCGTAATCTTAACAAAGACTTAATTGCGTAATCTTCATAAGTTAATAGGAATATATCGTTTTAATAGACTACCCAAACGGGCATAGTGATTAAAAATTAGGTTATCTTAGTGCTAGATCGCATTTAATTGAAGGTTAGGTATTCATCACGAAGCATAATTGATGATTTATAAAAATAATAGTTGGATATTTTTATGACTAATAATATGCCCGTTATTTAAAATGGTTTTGCCTAACATAGCATACTATTATACTTATTACAAAGAAGTTGAATGTATAGAATTCCTAGCTTATATGAAGTTGTGCCTTTAACGTATGTTGTGCCTATAAAGGCAAAATACCATCAGCTGTCTTGGGAATACTCTGACGCGCCGTTACGCGTGGCCGCCATATTTCACATTTTCTTCATATATTGAAGCGGTTCTGAACCATCTATAAATATTATTATGAGCTTGTACAATAATACTATAAATATTATTATGTCTAAAAGATCAATGGTTTGTCGTTAGTTGTTATGAAACGAAACTGGTTTTGTCGAAATTTGACGAAATATGCGTCACAGACATTATGTAACGTTATTAGTAAATTTAATTCGATTTTTGATATCAAAGTGAAAATTAATTGAAAATACTGTCGTATGCTCTTATGACATGCAGTTCATCTAATGAATAAAATCAGCACTTTATATAAGCTATCCTGCTGCTGTAATAAAAACATAATTACTTTCAACCCATTCTATTTATCTAAGGAACCCCCTAACCCCTAGGAAATAGAATGGGTTAAGTTTGATAAAAAAGTAGCCCACTCCAATCATAGTAAAGAAGACACATAAACGTAGTCTGTCAAAACATATTTTCGCGCTTCGCAGAAATATGAAACGAAAAAGAAAAATGGCGATAAGAAAATGAATTTAAATAACGAAGAAGAAAGGACCGAATTTTATGCGTATAACAAAATTACTGTGTAAAAATAGCTAAAACGATCTTAAAGTAATCTAACGCAACTTTGAGACCATTATTGTTAGATATTTTCATAAAAATATTCAGAATATAGTGAAATTTATACCGCGACAAAAGAAAATTCAGCGATCATTTTCGAGTACTTGCTATTCTAATGACGACAGCTCGATGTCTCAAATTTTGGTAGGTTGGACCTATTATTTTTGACAATAAAATTTGTAATTCATCTTTTATTTAAAAGATTTTCATATGCGATCACATGAAGAAAATGGTTGTGAATATTTTACTGTTTTACAAAAGTACCAGTTTTCCTAGGATCGTGTCGCGATTTATTTAAAACGGCGTTTACCATCATACTTCGATTAATACCTCTGTATATAAAAAAAATATTAAGTTTAATGCGTTATCTAACAAACACGATGGCTATGAACATGATCTCTTCATAATCCTATGATCCATGATATTATTATATATTAACTAAATAGACTTATATGATATTTAAAAATAGCGAGAGATTAAAATCGTATCTTTTTAGATGCGTGCTGTATCGAATCTGTTAAGATTGTTCTTGAAAAAAACTGACAAAGCAATCCATGTGCAACATTAGGTTGAAATTAGATTATACCTATCTGTAATATACAAACAGATTAAAATCCATCATCACTGCCTATGCTAACAAAAGCTCTACGAAACATTTCCTCAAAATGTGAGTCGGACAGTTGGTTACCACTGTGTATTAGGTACGTACTTTACTGTCCCATGTGCTTAGTTATTTTATTTACCAATTCATTAACTTATATAAATATACCACAAATTAAGAGAATATTCCCAGCCCGAAACTCAACATCTCAAAAAAATACGCAACAACTTTGCCGGTAGATGGCGTTGCTAACCGGTTATAAAAACGTAACGCATATTTGTAGCCACTGGGAACACTAGTCTTAAATATTTTATTATTATTATGACTTACACACACTATAAGAATTACCAAACTGTACTATTTATTGCTTAAGGTGAAATGTATTTTGCGAGAATAACTAAAGAACACTGTAATTGCCAACGCGGGTGAAGGCGCGGCTTAAAGCTATATAATATAAAACTTCTGCTCTCATACAATGTTGCCAATGATAAACTGATAAGATGAAGCAATCAATTTTCACTGGGGCAAAAAATATCCATCAGTTTTAGAGCATTAACGTATTAGTAAAATCTATCATGGTAATCTGACTGGTTCACTGATTCAATATTAGGATAAATTATTCAATAAATTTTCAATCACTATCTATAACGTCACGCCTGTCTCCCATTGGGGTAGGCAGAGACTATGGAACGCCACATGCTTCGGTTCAAACATACCTCTTTCGCTTCCTCGACATTCATTAACTTCATCATGCATGCGCGTCGGTTATGGGTACTTTTAATTTGGCCCTTTTTCAGTACGTCACCTATTTGGTCGGCGTACGTCCGCCTAGGGCGTCCCCTACCGACATTTCCATTCATTCTCGCACGATACACTCCTTTCGTATTTCAATCACTGTTAAACAGAAATTACCAACTGTAATACAGCGTCCCTAAAATCTCTAGTATCTAATAGAATCTAAAAATTTAAAAAATAGTTTAAATAAATATTTTAATTCTATAAGCTTAGAGATATTTGTGCAGGCGTATACACAATGCGGATAGGCTTATAAATTTAAATATCTTTAAAGTATACATTTGTAAGTTAATAAAATTATAGTAGTGCCTACATTATTAGCAGCATTATACACGTAATCTTAAGAAAAACTCTATTGCGTAATCTGTCCAACTTAATAGAAATATATCGTTTTAATAGTCTACGCAAACGGGCACTGTGATTTACAATAGGGTTTTCTTTTATAAGCCTTTAGGTAGATAGCTAATTAATATTCTTGTTGCTGCTATATACTTAATAATATGTAACACACATCGTATGATGTTGAATAGTTATAAACATGATAGATTGTCTTAAAATGCTTGGTGTATGAGAATTCAACTGTATTATATTTTGTAGCTCTAGATATTAGTAGAGTTAGACTTTGTTTAAGTTAATAAATACGGTGTAAGTTTCACAAACGGTTATTATCTGTACATAGTTTTATCTCCATTTATAAGAAAAACCCTTTTCTTTTTAGTTTTTCGTTTAGCAGCAATATGCGAGTACGTGAATTAATAAAAAAGTTAAGTTTGATATCGGGTTTTAATGCTGATTATGGCAAAAAAAATCTAATTTCCACCACTGAGAAAAAGGACAAGACATTAACGCAACGACAAAATAATAAGCCAATCTGCTTTATATTCTGCAATTATTTACGAGATTTGGTGACGTTAATAAAATTAAATAATTGTGGCTGAAATTCGAGCTTACGTAACTTTAAGCCTGTATCCCCAAAGGGGTAAGAGGTTATGTTATGTGAGCTTACAAATTTAAAAAAATATGCTAGCAGTCGCCCGCGTCTTTGCTCGCATTTTCACTTCCTATTTTACTCATTAAGGCGGGATATCTAAATATCCCTTCTTAGTGGGTCTGCATCATATTTATTATTAGGAACCCACAGTGAAAATTTCATGTTTCTAGCTTTAATAGTGTGGCTCTACGTGTCAGTCAAGTAATTGTATCTATGATGGTGATTTTATCCTAGTAATGTTTATACTTTGTAGGTACATAACAAACGCTGCTAATATGATCACTATTAAAAAAATATTAAGTTTCTCACTTTGATACCGTAGTTAGACTCCTCGTAAATGATAGAGACGTATCGCCAGCCGAGTTTCTTGACGATCTCCACCATGGCTCGCACCTGATGCAGGTCCGAGGGGATGGTGCGAGTGAAGTACTCGAACCGAGCCTTGTTCGACAGCTCGGGAGATGTCGAGAAGAAAGACACCTAATACATGAACTAATGTTACATACAACCAATTACAACAATCACTTTTTTTTTTGGTTCGCTCTTAGCAGAGTGGCCGTGGTTGCTATACAACTCAAAATCTTTGCTAAATCTTTTATGAATTAGAACTTTATTTTTTTAAATATGATTTAGGTGAGTTTTCTATGTCTAAAAATGCTGGGAATAATAATTAGTTGGCGCGATATAATCATAAAAAATTACGTAAACGATAATGGATTTACGTAGCAGCATGAACAGTGCGTAATATACAACACAAACTTAACCCAAAGAAATGGCACAGGGCAATTATAACAAGACAAGCTCCTTTGCGTTCTTTCTAAAGTTGTTTTTCTTAGAGCATACTGAATAAGTATTGTGTAACCAATGTTATAGACATTTTCATGAAAATAAGCCACGGAAATGGACTTAACTGGCACGAGCCAACTTTAGCAAAGCAAGTACGTTTTCCGTTAAGTTGTTTTTTAATAAAGCAATCAAAGTGAGTATTGTATAATCAATTTTACGCACATATAGCAAGAAACTAAGTTAAGGAAATGAACTGGTGCGTGGCAATTTGAGCACAGCAAATCCTTTGCGTTTCTTTTACTAAAGTTGTTTTCTTATAGTATTCTGAACGAGGATTGTATTGATTTGTATGACGAGAGCGACAAAGTTAGTATCGATTTGAGCCCTAATATAAAAAATAAAGCTTGTCAACAAATACCAAAAAAAATCTCATCTCAGAGCAGCTCTGTGCCATCTCTGTTTTATTTTTTATGAGATAAAGACAGGCTTATACTTGATTCAAGAAACAATCCTCGTGCAAATAGGCCATTACTTAGTTGAATGTATATTGTCTGTACTTAGCTCTCATATTGGGCCATTATATGTAAGTGACAACATGATGTCGGCTGGAATAAGATCGTCTTGAAGCCTCGGGTAAGATCAACACTCATGGATATGAGATTTAGAAACATCGTGCGTACAAAAATGAACGCTTAAAAATTTTGGGCTTTCATACAGTCTATGCAAATTAGACTATCAGTGACGCACGCGTTCTTAAAATAAGAAGATTGTAATTGAGTGGATTAGTTGCGGTTATTATAGTTCTAATGGTTTAGCTTCTTTGCAATAAAAATGGATTTTTACGTACCTGTGGTATCCTGAACAGACGTAATAAGTTAGCTACTTGCACTGATGTGACGCTTGAAGCAGCACCAACAACACCAGAGATGACCTTACGAACGGCAGTCGCGTTGCACGCGTACTCAGCATCATCGATGTTACTTATGGAACCTATGAGTTTATTTCAATCAGAATCACTTTCTAGTTGATGAATTGATGTCAGGTCGCGGAAGTTTAATTTACCTTTGATAAAGTCTAGTGCCATTTCTAGCCCATAAGTATCGTTATCACAGTCGTCGAGGACATGAGCTCCGATGCGCACGGCCGGTGGGGAAATGCCTAAGCGTGCCACTGCGTCTAGCGCAAATAGCATAGCCTCCAGCGCTTGCACGCCACCCTGGGCCATCACTGGTCCGCACGTCGCACCTTCAGACCGGCTGTGCACCTGCACACAAAACACGAGCACTCACACTGCTGAACTCACATTAACTGAAGTCTGTATTTACTATCCGAAGTAAAATTACCATCATAAGGCCACCGAGAATTATGTCACCCTCGACAACAGCTGCGTGCTTCACAGGCCAGACTGTTTCGTTCTCAGAAATTTTCTTTTTGGGAATGAGTCTCGTCTCTCGTCGGACATCACTCGGTGTAGTAGTCGTAACCTTTGATGCGCTCTTAGGCTTTCGCCTAGATTTAGGTTTTGGACTGGTTTTCACTATCACTTCCGGGTTTTTCGTGGTGGTTATGTGGTCACTTTCTGTAGGCAACATTAACGCTGGGATTGTAAAAGTGTTTATTTTTATATCGGTTACCAGTCGCTCAGTACTGGAACTAGCAGAAGGTGGAGGTTCAGAGTGAACTCCTAGGGTACGTGGCGGGGTCACTTGCTGGCTTGTTGTTGGTATGTTAGGCTCATCATAGGTGAACGGAGCCGGCCGTCCACCCTGTAGAGACGACGCGCTCGGCTGGAGCTCCTCCAACGATTTACTTTTGTACTTTTTCTTCTTAAACATCTTCGATATGTCGAAAGGACCGATGAGCGAGTGAGTTTCTCTCCTGTACCGTTGGAGAGCTGGTGCCATGCTCTCCACGTACATGAGAAAGTCGGTGGGGCGAACGTTGTGAGGGCCTAGATCGAAGATAGTCGAGATGTTGAGGATGTCGAACTCATATTCATGGAAGTCGAGTCGGTTAGGTGTTTGGTGGGCGCGATGCTCGAGACGTAACCAGCGTAAGGCACCGAGTGCAGCACGCGCGTGTGTTTGTAGCGCCTGGTGCGTGAGTATGTGCGTGGTGTTTGCGTGTGTGCGTGCGGGTGCGTGTAGCGGTGCGTGCAGCAGCAGCAGTGCGAGTGCCACGCATGCAGCGCGCGGCACGCGAGCGGGCGCGCGGCGATACATCGCGGGCTACTGCGCGAGCCGCCCACATAGCGCACCGGCCACCACACGCCTCATAGCGGACACTCACGCACCACCGACGACACCATACTCCGTCAGAATAACGGAGTTCATCATATGATGAAAACACAAAATAAATGGCTTTGAATGCACTTAAACTTTGCCTCGTCAACGCAAACACTTGAAATTAAACACCGTAGAACTTTTTGCAGCATGCAGTAGCATGGCACGTAACACTCATGATCGCGAGTCCGTATCGCGTGTAAGTTGTCGCGAGTTCGGTCACGGCGCGGTCGGCACGAGCGGTGTGCGCGCGGTGCGGTCGCGGAATGCCGCGAGCGCGCAACCGCCGCCGTACATCTGACGGCCCTACGTCGACTTCTCGCCAGAACTTTCACTTACAGACTTGTGATCTGTATGAGCAGATGTAGGTATAAACTTGACAATTCTCCAATTTTTAGTCGGGCGTCGATAATAATAATAATGTAGATAAATAGAATCCAATATTTTTTATTTAACGTTGCTGCTCGTTATACTTTAAATAACATCGTTGATATAAGCTGCTTTACATCTTAAATAAGCTACAGTTGATTTTAAAATGTTAAAGAATGCAAGGTAATCCAACAGGGGCCTGCAAAGGGCTGTATAATGGAGATAAAAGCTGGTATATACAATTAGTGAATGATATTTGTGGCACGCTACATGCATCTGTGTAGCAATATAATTTATACGACATTGCTACGACCGACGTGTTGTAGCTATTGTATATTTTCTCTACGATGCGCCATGTGCTACGTAATGCTACGTGCTACGTATTTATTTGAGAAGCCAATCGAGTACTAAATTATGCTCTTTAGTGTTTTTTAACGTACAGCTATTTTTAAGTTTCTTGAGTGCATGCTTTTGAAAATCTTTCACGAGATATTTTCGTAGCTCGCTTGATATTAATTATAAAAATGTTCACATTATTTAATTATACTGTTAGAAAAATTGTTAAAAAACATTATCCATCATATTGGAAAATTCGAGGTTCCGTTGATACTTTAACGCTCCATTAAAAGTCTTATAGCCGCTGTGAAAGGTCAAGCGGGTCTTGAAGGGTCAGCATAGAGAAACGGGCTTGAATTGTTTTACGTCTCAGGGACTGTACTGTACTAAAATTAGCTACGTTAAATTTATAAATCATTAATTAATGTTCAGTGGCTGTCTGAGTATAGTTGTCTGTGATTATAAGGTCCTAGTGTCCTAATAATGGATTCAAAATGTAAAAAAAACAGTAGTTGACCATGTGTAAAACACATATGTGACGGACTTGTTTGCTCTAGTATTAAGTGACTAAGACTACTAAGCCGTAATAGCTTAAGCTTCAATTTTGGATCTACCGATGGATTTGGCTACCAGAGATACGTATTTGACGTAAGTAAGTGTCGTATTTTGTACGATTTTGAGAAATTTATGAATTGATCGTCTATTGAAACCAGCCGTAAGTCGTGGGTTCGTAATATATCTATGTTGAGACGTGTGTTATTTTTATTATACACAAGACTTCGCAAATGGTCGGTGTGAATTATACACCCAACAAAAAATAGTTCAGTAGTTTTTTCTGTCTGTCTGTTTGTTTGTTACACTATCACGCACAAACTAGCCAACGGATTTTAATGGGGTTTTCACTAATATGTTACCTGCAAACTTGATTAACATCTTAGCCAACATTCATCACGCTATGACATAGGAGCTGAACTATATCAATAACTAAGTAAACTTAAAACGCCATGAATACTAGTAGCACATAAATGTGTTTCGAAAATGAGCTGAGTATGTGACTTAAGTTATCATTCAGTTTTTATTTTATCAATTTCGATGAATTATAGCGAAAGTTATTATGATTATTAGACAAAAATTTCAGTACACACAATTATTTTCACTTATAAATACTAGATGGCGCCATGTGTATTATTTTTGTCCTTTGATAAAAAATATACATTCAAACTTCCTTGGAAAACTTCGTCATTTTATTACAAGGATTAGTATTGATTAATTTGATATTAAATTAAAGTTAATAACTAGAGTTAAAAAAGGACATCATCAAAGGACATCGGTCCAGCGTTATCCTGGTTGCGTCCGAGACTTACACGCCTCGGAGCCCGGGATCCAATCAGATTTGACAGGATGTCAGCTTTTCTACAGAGCGACTGCCGTCTGATCTCCGCAACCCAAGGGATAGCGATATTCCATGGTTTAGACCATTATCAGTTTATTTGAGGGTACTGACTTCCCGTATTCCCCGTAACGACTGTCAAAGATGTTCATGACAGCCCGGACTGACAGTTTAACTTGCTCTCCGAGACACGGGCAACGAATTCAGACGTAAGAATTTGGGTCGCAGAAAGTTTATCGCCTGAGCGCCTATAAGAACTGTCTTCTATTCTTACGTCTGAATTTGGTGGCACGCGGCAAGCGATAATTAACAACATTGAAAAGTAAGTGGTGCGCGCCGTGGATTCGAACCCGATAACCATGTGATGGATAATCACATACCTTAATTACTTACGCACATACGTGAACCCTAAACATCACACTTCTATTTTGGCAATCGGGTAAAAATTATCCCGAGTCAAACTCAACGAGTACTGAGTAAATCCAGGAGTACTGAATGCAGTTGTTAAAGAAAAAATATATCACTGAAATAGCTGTATGTATGCAAAAATGTATGCAAAATCTTCCCTTTATTTGGACCCGTAAACAAATTTTGATACGAGGCCTCAATATCTAAGATGCGCGACGACACTGGAAAAGAAGAGCTAATAATTGAAATCGCAAACACAGCTGAACTAAAATAAAAATCTAACTACCTCTTACTAAAATAAAAAAAAATTTGTTTCTTGAAGTGATCGTCGTGTGACTTTTCATGCCCGCGGTTCCTGGCCACGGCCATGGAAATGTAAAAAACAGGACATTGTTTACCGATTTCCACGCGAGCGAAGACGCGGACACAGCTAGTATGTATATACGAGTACGCTATTTTGCTGCGTGCGATTTATCTACAAGGAAGTTTACTATTTTTATAATAAATTTGACCTTCTCGTTTGGGAAAACACAGCCATGAGTAGTAAAAGGTATGTAAGATCGCTATTATAAATATTTGTGACCATTCCTTAGAGCTAGATTCTATTAACACGGATGTTTATACTGTAGGAGAGGATATTTACACAGAATCTCAACGGAACTAAGTGTTAGAATGTTAGGAATATTTGCTTAAATTTCAAACGCTTCCGTACGATAGTGTCTAAATTGTTGAGTTTAGTGCAAACCGACTAGTTTATATTAATAGTTTATATATATAAGTATTAGGGGTCCTAATCGCAATAGTAGATCCGAAATCGCAATAGCCAAGGGCAGGGTCAGGTCAGAGGGTCAGAAAATATCGAGGATATATTGTTAATTATCGCTTGCTTACATGCCCGAAAGTTCTTCATTCTGTTCCGATCATATTCCTATTACCAATAGAAAACTAAGCCGTAAAATAGTCGCGTTAAAGCAGTCATCTTATACAGGTCACCAGTGTTACTAAATATAACAAATTCCGCTAGCCACTTCCTAACATCACCAAATAAGGTCAGTGTCTAGTCAGTAGGTATAGGTAGAGATAACAGTTAGAAAAATGTTAGCAACGATTTGTAAGATTTATATGTACTATTTGGCACCCAATGTGATGTTGCCAGAGGAATGTCCTTGACGGCTTATAAATACTATGTATAAAGCTTGAAGGATACTTTGAGACACATATATAGCCCGACCTACATAAATAGCTAAACTGTGTTCATATTTGTACGATGTTTTTATACCAAAATATACATACCTAACTACAGGATGCCCTCGCCAACGCCCGCGTATAAAAAAAAACAGGTTAAATACTGCACTTATGACAAAATAGGTAAAACGGCAGGAGGGTTCTTAGAAAGGAAGAAAAAACTAATTTATTCCATTCATGTGGAAACATGTAACAGAATTAATACCTATATTAACTTAAAAAAGACTAACATAACATAAACAGAAGGGATTCCCAACTCAGTATGTTGCCATCTTACAACACTAGATGGCGCTAAGGGTTCTATCATTGAATATTTGTGATGTCCCGCGCGATTTAAGAAGTCAATATAGAGTGAGCGTCTGTACGTCTAAGTATGCTAATCTCCAAAGTGGCACGACCATTAAAATATGGCATCAAAAGTTAGTATAAGACAAGCTTCAGCGAACGTTCCTGAGAAGACATTCGTCATACAACCTTTCACAGCTGGACATTGGCCTCCTTTGATTTGCGTCATGATGGCATTGTGAGAGTCTTTCTTAGGGTGCTTGTACACGGCGCATGTAGCTTGAGCATGTTGAGGCACTTGCGCGGGTTACATGCACCGTAAACATATAGTTTAAAACAATGTGCGGGTCCAGCGACTCGAGCATGTACCAAAGCGAGCCACCCGCGCAAGTAATTCGCGTGCTCTGCGACGCGCGCGGGTCACTCGCGCATGTTATCTGTTAAAATTACATTTTTAACATATAATTTTAAAATAATTTTTCGTTCGTTGAGACATTTGACGCGATTCAAGTCATAAAGCTACCCCGCGAATAGCATGCACATGTAGCTCTTGACCACGAACAAATAACTTGTACATAGGTACAGCTTGCGCAAGTAGCCCGCGTCTTTACTTGCTCCAGTTATTTGCACCATGTACAAGTACAAGCGAGTAACTCGATCAAGTAGCTTGCGCATATTACCCACGCGTGTAGCCCGCACCTTTACTTGCTCCAGCTACATGCACCGTGTAGAAGCACCCTTAAGACACAATTTGTATTTTCTTAAGTCATCTCTTATGACACGTAAGGAATGAAATTGAGTGATAGGTACACTTTGTATACTGAGTACACACGGCGAATATAATATAGCATAAAATAACTTTATAACTTCACGCCTTTATCTCCAAAGGGGTAGGCAGAGGTGTATTACACACCCACACTTCGCCAGTTATGTTTTGGTCCCAATGTAATAAGGGCGAGCCTATTGCTATCTACTGGACTACCGAGCGATAATTAACATTTTTAATACACACATAACTTCGTAAAGTCAGAGGTGTGTGCTCGGGGCACCTGGAGATCGAACCCGAGACCATCGTATCGGCCGTCCGTTACGTACACCACTGGGCTATCGCCGTTTATAATAATAGTAGATGAGCCCGCTATTACACCCGCGCTATTGAAGGCTACTGCGCCGCTCCCGTGGCTCATAGCGTGATGTTATAATTATAGCCTATAGCCTTTCTCGATAAATGGGCTATCTAACATTGAAATAATTTTTCAAATCGGACCAGTAGTTCCTGAGATTAGCACGTTCAAGCAAACAAACAAACAAACTCTTCAGCTTTATATATTAGTATTACATATACTATACAGGGTATTCTATTAAAATAAAATCATTTGTCGAACAAAAGTGCATTAAGTTCATAATCCATGTGCGGATTCGTGGTCAAAGCTGCGAGCTTAATTTAAATAATAGCAGACCACTACAAATGCGCAGTATGTACGCTGCGGTTCACTGTTTACCTACTATTTTATTAAATAGTTTATAAACACCACGGTCACTGTATTAACATTATGAAAGTTTGATACCTGTAAATTAAAAATTGCAAATGTTACAAGATAATCACAATCATTGTGCCACCCGATATTTCAGAAAATAAGTTATTGTTTTATTTTTTTTAAAGACAACTCTTTTTACTGACTGTGAAAAAACTGCTGTAACACTAGGTATAGGTAGGCTAGAAAGTGAAACTTTCTAATTTCTTTTCTTTGACTTACACAAAGTTCATTCTGTTTCTGAGTACGCGAGCGGCACCGCGGGCACAAGCATTCTCACTTCCTCTAGCCAACGACACGAGATCTGACAAACCCTTTTGTGCGAAAACACTTCATAATAAGTAATTTCATAATGAGGGTCGCTGTGAGAGCTTCCTAAAATATTGTCAAAGGAAATTTTGAAATTGGACTTAAACTGTAACGTAATTATTTTACACAGTGACAGTCAGCTACTGCGTCTTTAGATGATAATCTAAAGCTAAATACTTAAGCTAATGGAAATATAGCATCTGTTTGAAAGTCAAAGTATATTACTCTTGCTTTGGAAGAGAATGCACGTACTAGAAATCTATCTTCTATTTATCTATCTATCTTCTATACTATAATAAAATTCAAAGAGCACTTTGTTTATACATTGAATATTTTGCGTAATTTCAGGTGGAATGTATCATACTATCAATATAGAACACAAAACCATATTTTTTGGCTTTTTTGTCTGTTCGTATGTTACACTATCACGTAAAAACTAGCGGACGGATTTTGATGCGGTCTTCACTAATATGTTGCTCAAGGGCGGATCCAGCTTTGGCGCCAGGAGGGGGTCACATAGTCGTGGTCAAGTGAAGAACTTATAATTTAATTTCAATAACAATAGTTACAAGTAAAAAGTAGGTATTTAATTAATGTACGCAACAGACCTGTGCAGATACGTTAGAAAACGGTAAAAAGTAAAATAAAGTTACAGTAGGATGAGACCCATTGGAGAAGGAAGAGAATATAGCGATCATTAAAGGACAATTAAATTACGGGCGATCTGAGGTCGGGAAGTGGATGGGGTAGCGATTTTAAGGGTAAAAAAGGGTTTATCTCGATTGCCAGCAAAACTACAAGTCCTACGGAAAAAACGTCAATGGCAAAGTTGTAGGTAATAAAAAGATTTACAACTTTCGTATTTACATTTTATTCACACAACGTCATAATTTATGTGAAAAATTCAAATAACCAAGTTATTGGTTTTTAGGGTTTTGTAGTCCACAAGGAACCCTTATAGTTTCGTCATGTCCGTCCGTCTGTCCGTCCGCAGCCTAGCTCAAAGACGCCTGGTGCTAGAAAGCTGATATTTGACATGAATATAGACATACCATATTGCAACAAAACTGTTGAATAAAATTTAGGAAAATATTTTTTTTCAGGGTATCTCCCCTAAATATATAGTGGGGTTGAATTTTTTTTTGTTGAGTACCCCATTGTGTGGGGTATCATTGGATAGGTCTTAAAAAAATATTATTAGTTTGCTCAAATCATTTTTCGATCAAGTGATTGTTTTGTCAAATATCATTTGTCCCCCCCCCCTCTTCTGCCGGCTAAACTATTAATTTGGAAGAGGTGAAAAAAATCACAGATGTAGTACACATAACGAATTTAAAAGGAAAACTATCACGGCTAAGTAGACATCACTAGTTTACGAGTAATAGTCGGTTAACTTATAAATACCTATTTCTGTGAGTTTACATTGGGAGCGCTGGCTTAATCTTAAAGATGCCCGTTTTTAGTCCCATGTGAAACAGAAGTTATTATCAATAATGGCCATTATGGGCAACTACGGAACCCTACATTGCGCATGGCCCGACACGCACTTGGCCGGTTTTTTATTTTTAAATTTTACAATAGTTTTTTCTTTTACACGAAATTTGGTGAAAACTTGCCTTTTTATGTTTCAAACACACTGTTTATGTTTTTTATTTAAAGTATTTATTTTTACGCCTTAATTTGACTTAATATCGAAATAAAACCCTAATTTTCAATTGAAAATTCTCACGTAAATATATTAGCTTTCTTTTTTAAATTGTTCGGCGTTTTGTTCGTTGAAAATGTTGAAATCTGTTCTTTCTGATGGTGTGAATAAAATATACATTACTAAAATATACACTTCTATATTTAGATTTGCAAGTTCTTTTTTATCAATGTAGCAAGGAATCTTACATTTTTCGAGTAATTAAAGTGTTAATTTGTAATAAATCGCTCAAAATTGTACATTATAATTAAAAAATCGGTCTCGAGGTTGTTTCATTTCTTTGCATTTTTTGAGAACGTTTACCTTAGTAATGTATATTTTATTCACACCATCTGAAAGTAGAGATTTCAACGAACTAAACGCCGAACGTGAGAATTTTCAATTGAAAATTTGGGTTTTATTTCGATATTAAGTCAAAATAAGGTGTAAGGATAAATATTTTAAATAAAAAACATGAACGGTGTGTTTGGAACATAAAAAGGCAAGTTTTCACCAAATTTCGTGTAAAAGAAAAAACTATTGTAAAAGTTAAAAATAAAAAACCAAAAACTTGGTTATTTGAATTTTTCACATAAATCAAGACGTTGTGTGAATAAAGTGTAAATACAAAAGTTGTAGATCTTTTTATTACCCACAACTTTGCTATTGACGTTTTTTCCGTAGGACTTGAAGTTTTGCTGGCAATCGAGATAAACCCTTTTTTACCCTTAAATCGCAACTCCATCCACTTCCCGACCTCAGATCGCCCGTAATTTATTTTTCCTTAAATTTTTGCTATATTTCTTTCTTTTCCAATGGGTTTCATCCTACTATAATTTTCTACCGTTTCAAAAATTATCTACCCTGGTCTAAAACCTTTGCCATCATACAAAAAGTTATTATATTATAAACTAATTAAATATTGAAGGTATGTAGTTACATAAAATCTGTATGGTGACAAAATATAAACTTTAATAAAATCTTTATATTTAATTAGTGGTCAACCTAAGTCCTGGAACCAGCTCAGGGGGGGGGGTCATGACCCCCATGACCCCCCCCTGGATCCACCCTTGATGTTGCTTACAGACCCGACTACCATCTTAGGCAACAATCATCAAGATATGACTTATAGCAGCCTACCGGTCACACTTACCTACAAACTTAAAAAATCATGAATACTAGCACCACATTAAATTGTTTAATTAATGACATAAAGACATATTTATTTCTGCATTTTGGTTGTTTACAACACTTATACATGTCAAAACCCTATTCTAGATGATGCCGGCTTTTCCTAGCTAAATGACTTCTTGAGAAGAAAAGCCGAAAGAAACTCAGAGTCATTGCTTTTTTTGTCACTTCAATTTCTTTAGTCGTAGTAGAATGAGGTAGTTGAAACAAAGTGTGGGTCTTAGGTTATCGTTTAGTTTTTGTTTCATGAATACTTGATGACTACCTATAGAAAGTTATTAAAATTACAAATTATGTACACTAGTTACAGTTATAGATACTAGATGGCGCTATGTGTATTTTCGGTCCATAAATTGTCTACATCTTTTTAAATTATTATAAATAAGCAGTGCTAAACGTTTAATCGTAGAATCGCCGCCATTTTATTACTAGGATTAATATTTATTATTCGAAGGACCACTTTGTACGGTCTAGAGAGTTGAGGTTTATGAGTTAAAGTTAGAGTTAGAGGAGTTAAGACAAACCACGGATTTTGTCACACTTTAAGTTAAGTTTATTGAGAAAGTTAAGGTTAGTTTTACAGTTAAGTTATAGTTGGATGCTTATCCGCGGCGAACGATTTGTCAACTGAATAGCTAAAATGTATTGCGTATAAAAGTAAATAATAAGTAGGTCGCGCAGTTGCAGCGTAAACAAAATTACTGCCTGTACGTTAACCGTACAATTTGATATTTTAAATTATAGTCAAGAGAGTCTAGAGAAGTCTTGAGAATGTAGGAATGTTGGCTGTTTTGTAAGGTATGATATTTATATTTTTTTTTATTCTCTGGATGACAATCGATGGATTATATATACATACATATATTGTGTCTTTACTGTAAACTCTTTGCTCTGGAGTGGAAATTCACGTCGATAGTTACGTGAATATTTTGATATACGTGTATGGTATCCTGCCGAAACTATTGGGCGCATGAAGCTGAAATTTGGCATGTATATTCCTTGGGGACCGTAGGGGTGCACTAAGAAGGGATTTCCCGAAATTCCCACGGGATCAGGCAAAACGGGTAAATTAAAGGCAGGCGTAGCTGCTGGCGTCCTCTAGTATCTGTATATAATATACGCATAGTTATGTCTTTTACATATTTGCCGTGATGAGGGAAGGGCGCACGATACAATACATACTTATTTAAATATAACTTAGTAAGGCACATATCACTAACTTAATGAAAATAGTTTACACCCATGTCATATTATTATAATACGTTGCGTCGCCTGAACTACAATGAGATTTATTCAAAAAGTTTTATTTTGTAGTCGGAACACTCAACTATGAGTAGCGGGTGACTTCACAAACATTCAAGCAATAGACTTTGAGCACAAATTAGTTTTAGAGGTCGTAGCGACAAGTGTAAAGTGCCTGTATTATGTATTTTTACAAACAATCTGAGATTATTATGTAATCATTTCATTCATAACAATGTACCTACATATTATTTAGGTCTGAGATTAGTATTATGGCAAGAGATATCCATAGGATAGCGATGTTAATGTGTTTATATAAAATTATAAATGATCACAGCGGTACCTAAAGGTCGCTTAAACCACTACGCCAACCGTGCAGTCAAATATTAATAATATTCGTATATTAGTAAAAAAAAATTCACAAAATTGGTGGCACAGTTTAGCAGTTCAATGACATCAATGTACAGAACAATTCTATATAAAAAGATATAGGCTACAAGAGAACAATATAAGTATCTAAGCCAACGGCACGCGAAACGAGACTCAAATTAAATCGTATAAATCTTGTTGTCGCCTCTTTGTTTGCCGCCGTGTGGTTCTAAGTCGATTGAACTCTTTGTCTTGCACTAATAGATTGTCACTTATCGAATCAATATACTTGAACTATAAGTAATATCTATTGCAATTTACGGCATATTACGCGTGTAAATTGAATTTCTTTTTGTAAATATTATTTTGAGGATTTTTATATTAACAACTTTGAGTGTACTTTTGTACTTACATCATGTTAGGATGAATATTTGCCAATAAAATTTTAGCAAACCCTTCTACTTCAACGGCCTTCGGCTCTTAAAAATAAACTAAATAAATAAAATCGGGCAGGCATTTCGGTGACTTTGCTTCGGCTGCGGATCTCCTCATTCTTGATTCGATCTCGCAGATCAAGGCCGAGCAAAGCTCTCTCCATCGCCCCGTGAGTGATCTTGAGTTTTCTGATGAGGCCCATAGTGACCGGCTAGGTCTCAGACCCTTATGACAACACCTTTAGCCTATTGGCAAAAAAGGGAGTGTAATGTTTTAGGGTTCGTGCATGTATATAAGTAATTAAGGTTGTAAGTATGTAGCTATCTATTTGAGTTTCGTTATTTCACCATAACTTCTTAATGCATAAACAAATTTGGATGCGTAGTGTCATTAGTTGTTGAAAATCAGCGTCAGGCATTTGCCTGACAAATGCTGAACTGTGCCCTGTTCTAACACGTCACACTTTTGTCTGTTATTGTATTCTTATTTTCTTCAGTTTTAATTCTTATTTTGTGTATTGATTTAGTTCTATTATCTATGGTATCTAAATAGCTTTTCTGTCATCGTACTAACATAAATTGTAGTAATATTATTGGTCGGTACACATAGTATATAAACTTGTTTCATTTAGTTCAAACTGTTCAATTTACTAGAAATGATCGGTCGTATCGATCATTACGGCAATTGAACAGGTAATATTGTTAGTGGAATGGGGATTACTGGGCATAAACTTACACAAAAAGCCTCCTCGAAAAAACTAATTGTCGCAATCTTCCACAAGTGCTAAGAAATTAGAGTACAAAGGTGCCAAGAAACTGATGTACAGCGTGAAATTCGTTTAACTGATGAGCAAGAAAGAGTGAGCATCTCGCTCCACCAAAATGAGGTTGGCCAAAGTGAAGCAGTTCTTATCCCGTGCCACTGAAGCACAGTCAGTTTGTAATTGACGGTGTTTCAGCGGCATACTGTTTGTCTACGCTCGGGACAACGTCCCACAAAATGTTGTGTATACGAAGGCCGTGTTGCGTTTGAAATAATAAACAAAATAAGCATGAAAATTATACATAGATCAACTGCCTTGCACATAATAAAAATAGAAGCATGTGTCACTCGGATTCTAATAAAAATAGTAAAAAATATTTTTTATTCTGAACACGCACAATAAAAAGCACTATAAGAAAAAAAAAATACAAATAAATCAATACACAAAATAAGAATTAAAACTGAAGAAAATAAGAATACAATAACAGACAAAAGTGTGACGTGTTAGAACAGGGCACAGTTCAGCATTTGTTAGGCAAATGCCTGACGCTAATTTTCAACAACTAATGACATTACGCATCCAAATTTGTTTATGCATTAAGAAGTTATGGTGAAATAACGAAACTCAAATAGATAGCTACATACTTACAACCTTAATTACTTATATACATGCACGAACCCTAAAACATTACACTCCCTTTTTTGGCAATAGGCTATAGGTGTTGTCATAAGGGTCTGAGACCTAGCCGGTCACTATGGGCCTCATCAGAAAACTCAAGGTCACTCACGGGGCGATGGAGAGAGCTTTGCTCGGCCTTGACCTGCAAGATCGAATCAAGAATGAGGAGATCCGCAGCCGAAGCAAAGTCACCGAAATGCCTGTCCGATTTTATTTATTTAGTTTATTTTTAAGACCCAGGCCGTTGAAGTAGATCTTAAGGTTTGCTAAAACTTTATTGGCAAATATTCATGCTAACATGATGAAAGTACAAAAGTACACTCAAAGTTGTTAATATAAAAATCCTCAAAATAATATTTACAAAAAGAAATTCAATTTTCACGCGTAATATGCCGTCAATTGCAATAGATATTACTCATAGTTCAAGTATATTGATTCGATAAGTGACAATCTATTAGTGCAAGACAAAGAGTTCAATCGACTTAGAACCACACGGCGGCAAACAAAGAGGCGACAACAAGATTTATACGATTTAATTTGAGTCTCGTTTCGCGTGCCGTTGGCTTAGATACTTATATTGTTCTCTTGTAGCCTATATCTTTTTATATAGAATTGCTCTGTACATCGATGTCATTGACTGCTTAACTGTGGCAACAATTTTGTGAATATTTTTATGACTATTTAAGTGAGTGACTAGATGGTTCTGATTCACTATTGAATATTATTAATATATTTGACTGCACGGTTGGCGTAATGGCTTAAGTGATCTTTCGGTAGTGCTGTGATCATTTATAATTTTATACAAACGCATTAACATCGCTATCCTATGGATATCTCTTGCCATCATACAAATGTTAGATTGTTTGCAAAAATACAAAATACAGGCATTTGACACTTGCCGCTACGAGTTCTAAAATTAATTTGTGCTCAACAAGGAGCATGCTCAGTATCTGATGCTTGAATGTATGTGACAAAGAAATATAACCTTAACCTAGTCCAAACTCTCTGGTTTGTGAAGTCACTCGCTACTCAAAGTTGAGTATTCCCACTACAAAATAAACCTTTTTATTTAAATCTCATTGTGGTTCAGGCGACGCAACGTATTATAATAATATGTCATGGATGTTTTCATTAAGTTAGTGATATGTGCCTTACTAAGTTATATTTAAATATGTGTTGTATCGTGCGCCCTTCCCTCACCACGGCAAATATGTAAAAGACATGCGTATGACTATGCGTATATTATATACAGACATGATTGTGTCCCGGAAGGGATAGAGAACTGTAGGGATAGAAATTTGTAAAGTAGTTCGGCGGTAGTCTTCGTAATTTGATAGTGTTTTTTATTGGTTTTGTAATGTTCTCTTTTTTTGTAATTACATTTCGATGCTTGGGCTTGCCTCGGTCGCTAGTCGTGGGAGACTGGCAACAGAAGTGCTTTTCCAAATCCCTGACAACGAAGACGGTTGTAGTTCATCTGAAAATTGGCTTTCTGAACTATAAACTCTTACAGCATAATTATGCTGCTGAAAGTAAAGACAAAAAATCTTAACAATTCATGTTATGGGATCGTCGACTTCAAGATCAGCGGCTTCAAGTGACGTACGAAGCAAAACAGCACTTTGATGAAATACTACAAAAGCAGTCATCAATCCCAATGGCGACCCCTGTAAAGGTAGCTTAACTTTTTCAATACACAAAGAACGTGAATAAATGCACATTAGTATTTTCTTTATTTGATAGTACGAGCATATGTACCATTACTATATTTGATACTAGGTCATTCTCCGAACTATAGAGAAGCCCGGGGAATCGTCGATGGTCGGACGTTGTTGATTATGGCTTCGTATATTGCGAGGTTTGTTGGAAATGTTTCGGTTCTGGAATATATGTCAGGCATTGGCACATTGTGTGAGCTAGAAAAGCTGACCCGATCTGTATAGTGAAGGAAGAGTACCTTAATAGTTGATATAATAATGCATTTAGGTCAGCAGTCTTAAAAGCTAAGTTTTTCCAGGCAGAGTAGTAGTCTTCCCCTGTGTAAGTACCGCTCAGCATACTGCGGTTGTCTACACCCCTTCCCAGCGTGGTATGGGACTATGGACCAAAACTCCCCATGATAGGTAGCCAAAGAAACAGCCCCTAGTTCCCGGCCGCCTTACTGTTCCAAGTCACGGCAGCGGCCTTGGTCGTGGCAGGGTAGGAGGTGCTAAGAATCCCCGGGCTACGAACAGCTCCCAACACCAATTGACCCTAGCTACATACAATGGACGTAATTTACGGCTTGAAGAAAGCCTCCACATTCTTGAGGTAGAAATAGACAAGACACAAACCCAAGATAGACCCAGAACATGCCACATGTACTGGGTCTATCACAAGTCCGAAGAGAGGGGGATGACACGATAACCATTGCATCAGGCCATCTATTCTACTTCAGGGAGGGAGCCCACCGCTCCCAAGGTGGCGTAGCGTTTCTCGTTAACAAAGCCCTTCGTGAAAACGTGACAGATCTGTAGGGTCTCAATCCGGATAGCATACCTTGTACTGAAACTGACCGAAAGATATTTTCTTAAGGTGGTACAGGTATATGCGCTGACATCAAGTAGCTCAGATACAGAGGTGGAGGCCGTATACAACGATGTGACGAAGGCCATACATTGCACCATAAATACACATTTCACTGTAGTTATGGTGGACCTCAACGCAAAGGTACCAGCGCGGCGAATCGTGTTTGGGTCCACATGCTTATGGGAGCAGAAAACTAGGGGACAAATGCTGGTCAAATTCCTCAGTACGCAGGGATTGTTACTATTGCTGCACAAAGAACAAGATTGACTTCATCATGACGGATAAGAAGCATATATATAGAGATATTTCAGTGATCAATAGGTTCAATATCGGCAGCGATCACCGACTTATAAGAGGCACTCTAAATATCTATTTCGGACACAATGAAGTCTGTTCTTAGTCCAACTGTCCTGATAGCGGGACATGATGCGTTTTAACTGAAACTGAAAAACAGATTTGCTGCACTAGAGACCCCTGCAAATGTTGATGAGGAGCTGAACGGCATGATCGGGGCAGTACAGGAACTGGGAATGCGGCATTTTCTAAACTTTCAAGCGAGACTCTGAAACTGATGTAATTTGACGGGAAGCAACGGAGGCTTCCTTGTCAAACCCAAAATCCCTCCATAAAAAGAGCTGGATCTTAGTAAAGCGTGACCTTGGTAGCCGAAAGACTCGCCTCGTACAGAAAGCGATTGAGCAAAATCGTGGTCAAAAGTCTTCTCCAAAAGACTGGGAAGAGGTTACCTGACAAAGCTGACTATATCGAAAGGTAATACCGTCTTAACAGTCCCAGAGATACTCGCTAAAGTTGAAGACTTCTATGGCAATCGGTATGCCTCGCATGCACCGAAGCCTGCACCAAACACGACCGATGCTAGAGCCCCACTTACCGGCCACTACACGGAGGATTTTCCTGACGTAGATGTCGATAAAATCGCAGCGGTTCTCAGACAGCTTAATAATAGTAAGGTGCACAGTGGAAGAGGAAAACCTCTATTTGAGGAGCTTAGAAAGCTATTTAATTCTGTAATAATCAATGGGACTAAAAACTCAAAGGCGTGGAGCAGATGTGTTGTGGCGTTGTTTTTCAGAAAAGGAGATAAAACTATCGGCAGATCATACTATCGAGCCACGTTTTCACGTTTATAAGCTGTTATGTGTTTCAACAGTCGTCACGAATCGTCTGGCATCAAGATTTAACGTCTCCCAGCCGTCGAAGTAGACTGGGTTTCGTAAAGGTAAAGCTTATAGTACCGTGAACCACATCCATCCTGTCAGCAGGTTACACAGAAATCTGAAGAGTACAAACGGGTGCTGTGTCTGGCCTTTGAGGACTACGAAAAAGCCTTCAACTCCATCAAAACTTGGGCTGTTCTGGAGTCTTTGCAGCGCTACCTAGTCGATCGAAGATAAGTGGAGGTGTTGAGGAGCTTCTACCAAATGGCAACGATGTCCATTCAAGTCCAAAATTATGAAACAAGACCCATCCAGTTGCTTCGCGGTTTAAGACAGGGTGATGTTATATCCTCGAAACTCTTCACCAACGCGCTGGAGGATCTCTTCAAAACCCAGCAGTGGTATGGAATGTGAATCAATGTGCCCTACCAGTCATGACGTAAGGAGCTGAGACATGGAACATGACGGTAAAGCTAATCCACCGACTACATGTCACTCAAAGAGCCATGGACCGGTCAATGCTGGGGATCTCGTTGAGAAACAAAGTCCGGAACGAGATTTTTCGGCAGAAGTCTACTCTACTCACATAATTCAGAGGTGCAGCAAACTGAAGTGGCAGGTGGCTGGCCACATCTATCGCAGAACGAATGGGCGGAGAAGTAGGCAGGTTCTCGAGTGGCGGCCACTTCTCGACAAGCATAGTGTTGGACGCTCTCCTACCAGATGGACTAACGACTTGAGGAGGGTAGCTGGTAGTGGCTGGATGGCGAAAACGCGAGATCAGGTCTTGTGGCGTACTCTGCAGGAAGCTTATGCCCAACAGTGGACTGCAACAGGCTGATATGAAGTGTGTGTGAGGACACAGATAAACTTTTTCATCTGGCTTTTGTGGATGACTCAAAAGCTTTTGACTCCATCGAAAACTAGGCTGCACTGTAGTTGTTGCAGCGCAGCCATGTGTATTGAAAATATGTGGATGTGTTAAGAGAACTAAATGTCAATAATTTCTGTTCGAGCCCTGAACAAAAAAAAAACCATCCAATATTTTCAAGAGATAGCACGAAGTGATACAACATATATCCCCGAAACTCTTGACCAACGCTAGAAGAGATTTTCAATTCGCTGCAGTCGGATGGATGGAATGGGCATCAATGTCAAAGTTCGACATTTCAAGCTTCACCGCTTTGCTGATGATTCAGTGGCAGAATTGCTGCAAGACTTGTAAAAATGCTGTCTAGTTGATACCAAAAGTGCGCTCCGCCTTTCGTTTATTTTGCCTTCTTGTGGCCCTTGCCTACCAAAAGGTTGCCGACCGCTGATTTAGGTAATTAAATAATATCACGAAATGAAAGAATACCTCTGTGTTCTTTTGTCAAGCTAGGTACTGCTAGGCAGATTATATCCAAAAGTACTAGCATACTTAATTGAGTTAGTACCTTTCGATAACAAGCAAGACATGAAGATTGCATGGGCATTATTGCACCAAGACCCGAAATAACAAAGTGTAGATTGCATCCACAATACTCACGCAGTGTTACGCGGCGAAGCGACCGCTTAAACCAAACTGGTTTATGCCATACGGGGAGTCATAATTTATTTCAAAGCATATTTACGATTAACCAATTTTCAGTCTGTACGGATAAATAAAAACTGGTAAAGTCACTTTTAATCCGACTTTGAACAGCAAACTTAACAAAACGAAAATATTGAAACATAATTTCCAACACAATATATTATGTCGTTTAAAATGAACATATAACAAAGCAATCTCAAAGCAATTTCCTCCACTAGGAGTTTGCTAAAAACTCCCTATTTTGAATTTTCGCTCGGACTTACAAACACTAAGATTAATATTTTAAGTTCATTATTATATAACTGTATATGCATATTGTGTGTAAAGAGCTAGTTAAATCCAGAGACATTCAAATGAATCATTTAAATAAATTAATACATAACATTATAAAAATAGAGCATTAAATATTATAAGTTGTAAAGTATATCTTAACTTTTGGTCCCTCTTTTATAAATTTTTGCACAGACTGTAGCCTAAAAACAAGTTATTTGCTGTATATGTTCCCGATTCGATTTCAACAAACATCAATTCCATATAAATATTGCTACATCCCTATTGTCCATTCAGTGCAATCTGCGTCAAACAGTGAATTACGTGGAAACTCTGCCTTTATAGTGTTTCCACGTATTTCACTCTAGTTACTCTACTAGTGTGTAATATTGGTTTCGAATTACCACTCAATTTTGGTTGATTTTCGGCATAACTAAGAACAATAAATCAAATTCTAATTAACTTTCGCAGTCGGCTAAGTCTAAATTCACGTTCAAGGTTAAAGTAGTCCTGCTTTAATTATACATGTAATAATTCTACCTAATTCGTATAGAGCAACATTTTAAAATATTATTCTTTATTATCTTTGTGGAATCGTTGGTGGAACACACGCAGTAGTGTGTTGAGTAGCCGGCTTAACAGGCTGTCATCATTAATTTTGTAATAAAATATGGAAGTCTATCGAATATTGCTACAGTGAGGTAACATTAGGCTGGCAGCATGGGCAGGATAAGACTCTTTGTTGCAAGTCTCTATCTGCCTCGGATCCTTAGTACCATAGTTACGCTGCTATCGTAAGAACGTGTTAAAGAATATTAATTATAGTTTAAAGCGCTTACCAATATTACCTAGGTACTTCTATTGTATCTATCTATACATAATTTAAAAAATGAAGTCCCTCTTTCGTCTTGTCTGTCTTTATGAATATGAAATAAGTTATATTGCAGTTATATTGTTTAGAAAGGGGACAGATATTAAATATGAAAAGCTCAAACGTACTGCAAAACTTTAAAATATTTTTTGTATGAGTATTAAAAGAAAAATTACGGGTTTTTATAATAATTTATTGGAGTCACAATAAAAAAAAACAATACTACGAATGTTCAGAATTTATGTTGGTGTGCCATTTATGATGAGAAATGTATTTGAGCAGTAAGTATACAGTTTTTTGAGGACTATACGGATTTATCAACCTTTGGTACTCTCTGTACCAAACTAACAGGAAATATTTGTTATATTACATTATTAAACGTGATTTGCCTTAAATATAAATTAAGATATCATTTAAAAGGCTCATAAGTTGCAATATTGTGTTGGAATGAAAGCTTTCGGTTTAGAGAGGGGCGACTTTATTCTAAAGAAACTTTGGAACTCATGCCGTGAGTTATATTTTCCGGAACTTAAACAGAAACTAATAAAATAAGTGTTTATAGTTCGCGATGCGGTAGACTCGATAATAACGTCGTTTATTTAACGGCCGACGATGTTGTGAATGAAAGAAGATTATTTCAATCTGTTAAATATATGTGCTGTTATGGTGCTGATACATTTGAGCATTTACCTCTAATGAGCATTCTTGCGAATGTTACAAAACAAAAAAAACAAACGAGTTTGTTTTAGCGAGCATTCTAGCGAATTGACAGTAAATTTACTTTGACGTTTTTGCTGATTAGCGCGTTTGCTAGAAAGATCATGAAAATGTTCGTTGGAATGTTCGGCTCTGTTCTATGTTCAGTTCGACAAAACGAAAAATGGCGAATGCTCGCTGGACTATTACAAGGTGTATCAGCACCATTAAATGCTTCAATAAACATTGCATGGCCAACGCCACTACATAGGGTACTTAGAGAAAGACTTACTGGTCTTTTATGGCATAATACTATACAATATTGCACAGCAACAGGACAATACGTCTGAAAGACAGACAGTATACTAGATTTACTTGCCAGTGGTATTTTCAATACTTAAGTCACGCATAGTTTATTAAGTTACACGTAGTATTTTTCTAAAGCTATAGTGTGGCTTGTGGATAATTAGCACCCGCACCAAAGCCAATCAACATTTTCAACAAGTTACAACACAATGTCCAGCTTTTTCGCTATCATAATATGAAGGGTCCACTGCAAGAATGATGAATGTCCAAAAAAAATCAAATTCAAAGTACGAACGGTATTCAGTCACTTAATACGAGTATATGCAGTTAATAATATCGTTTACAAAGTCGCTTACAGTCCCGAGAAAATTTAGTTTTTAATATTTAGCTACACGGCTAGAACGCTGAAAGTCACAGGCGTTCACGGCTATAACAATCAATGTCCAGGACATCTATCATTATTGACTGTGAACATAGTGTGGACAGTGACCGTTATTGTTCTTAATTTTTATGACTTACCTCAGATTATTTAATTTTTAATTACTTTAAGTTACCTTTGAATTATTAATTGCCAAAGAATGAATACTATAATATAATTTCAGTTATATGACATAATTATGTCCTGTAACTGAAATAAAAATTATTTTATTATCTCTAACTCTGTTTTTTTTAACCGTTTATAAACTTGAAACCCAATTATCTCGGAATAATAAACAAAGGACATTCATCATTATTGCAGTGGACCCTTCATATTTAAATAGCAAACACACCTACCCACTCGACACAAATGGCGCAATAAATATGAATAATGTAAACGTGCATGAGCACACGCGCGCAATCCGGTACAAAAGGACGCAAATTATACGGGACAGTATACATGATTATTTTGTTTGTAAGTAATTATTGGGGAGGACACGTGCCCAATGTGAACGTGGAATATTTCAAATGCCTGTCGTGCGCGACAATTAGCATTTTTGGAACAAAACCAACGTTATCCGAGGCCTTCATTCGGTAAAGCTTTTTATGGGCAAACTTTTGGGTCATATGTTTACCGACCTTCTACTATAATATGTCTTTTTAGGGTTCCGTACCTCACAAGGTAAAAAAAGGAACCCTTATAAGATCACTTTTTTTTTTTGGTGTCGGGTTGGAAAATCTTCATGGAGTCCCTCCGCCCTGGTTGAAGGACGAAGGGGACTGTCAGACTCTTACTGACTAAAAACCAACCCGTGTTCCTCACGTACCCGTGTGTCGGAGGGTCGGGTATCGCTGAAGCATTCCTCGCTACCCCCGACGGGTATTGGCCCGCCAGATGGTCAGGCGGGCCCCGAACAAAACCCCCTTCGGCGGCGGATGAAGGTGTTGGGCTCCGCCGCCAAAACACTCAGCGGCCGCAGAGGATAGGGAGGACGGCAACGCAACACCGCATCTCTTCTTCCTCTGCAGCCCCACCGCGACGCAACGATGGTGCGCCCCCATTTGCTCGCGGGAGATAGGGCGCGCGGCAACGCAACACCGACACGCCTCTCCTCCCGCGATCGCACCCGACTGCGAGGGACAGAAGAACCGTCCCTCGCACCCGCCCCTTTGGACGCATCCTGCGCAGGCCGCCGTCAAGCCCACGCGGAGCGTCCCCTCCTGGATCCCTCTTAGCTTCACCGCGGGTGACCAATCCAAATTTTCAGCGTCTAAAGACGATGATTGTAAAGAGCTAGTAGTTGTTATAGGTATGTTCGCAAAGAAATTATTGAAGATATGCGCTACTTGAGATGTGTCTGTGATTAATAAATTGTTATCTTGGATTTTAAATTGTTTTTTCCGCTGTCGTGCTCTACCAGTGTCATTATTTATAATTCTCCATGTTTCTTTAATTATATTTGTCGATTGCTTAATTTTACCACTAATAAATTTTGATTTTTCCAAAATACAAACTTGTTTAAAAATTTTTGAGTACTTTTTTACATAATTTAGAAAAGGTGTGTCAAATCTATGTTGTTTCATACCATATAATTCAAACAATTTGGCTCTACTTCTGTATATACCTATAGTGGCCCACTGGTTAAAAGATCCGGTAGTACCTTTTAGTGTAACAGTTTTAGTCCTGAAAATATTTTGAAACTCATTATTTACTAGTCCAAAAAGTGAATAATAAGTTGTGTTTGGATTTTCCGAGTTCAATATTGAGGGATTTAGTTTAGCGATAATATTGTTTTTAAAACGTGTAAGATGATTGGTAGTTTGAGGCCTACATTCTACTGTATGTGATTTATTATATGTTGAACAGGAAAAACTAGCTATCTGTCCACGGTGATCAGAAGGAAGAGAGCTAATAACTAATGGGTTTTTAGCAACACAAGAACTAAATATGTTATCCAAACAAGTAGATGATGTTGCAGAGACTCTAGTAGGCTCACAGAATAAGTTACTTAAATTAAATGACACAATTGATGATTGCCACATAGACTAATATGATTGCCATGGTTACCGCTAGTGCCATGTAAACATCTGCTCCGTATATAAATAGCTTTTAAAATATAATTTCCTTACTTTATAGTCAATTACATTTATATATCAGTTATTATCCATCCAATAATCGTCATCTATCGTTGGTGGAAGTGTACGAACAGTGAAACAATAAATTTTAGTGCAAAACTAACTCACGAACTAATACCGTGATTTATCAATATAAGCATTATTTTGTGAACATTAAACCATTAAAACTCGCACATCAACTGCATTTCAAACAATAAAAAAATTTGCAACATGAATTTCTTTGAGAATATAACATTTCGCAGAACACAGACACGTTCCCAAAAAACTTCGAAAGATGAATCTGAACAGATACTAGATGGTACTACCAGTGATTCTATGCCCAACATGTCAGGTTGCGAAGACATTACAGAAGAGTATTTAAAACAAGGGTCGCCTCGTCAAAACTTTACCTTACGTTAAAAAACTTCATTATTTCATTAAATTACTAATTGTACACCAAATTAACGACCGATTTTAAACTTTCGCCATTTGTATACATCATACAAAATATATAATAATATTTTGTATGATATATTTGGTATGAAATTAACGATCGTACTACAAAATATCATTTAATATGAAAAGTCTCGTCCACTCCGGAAACTTATCCACTCAGAAAACTTAATAGGTTATCTTAGGTTTTCTTGTACCCAAAAAAGGAGCTTCGCAGAGCTCTGTAAACTTAGTTTATCAAACATTTGACTGAATTGATGAGAAATTAATGCATGCGTAACTAACACCCTGGGGTAATTTTCTCACATAGCTAAGCAGACTAGATGGATGTTTTTTTAACGCCACGTTACTGATAAATTTAGGAGATGACACTACAATCGCAAGAAAAAATACAAGTTGTGCCCCTGGGGTGAAGAATTTTATTACCCCACGGTGTTATTTAAGGGTTAACAAATAAGTGACAACCCATGGTAAGGAGTCGTCCTTTAATCACGTGAGTCTTGATAGGTGGAAGGGACAAATAAGTGTAGACAGATATCAAGTGTCCTTGTTTTTGTTGAGCCAGAGATTTTAATCCTATACGCATCATAAAACGACGATCGTTCGTTCAATTGGCAGGGATTCGGAAAAGTCTTGTATTAAGATCTTTCGTTGCTGTTGGATGCTCTAGGATGCTTTAATCAACCCACTTCAAAAAAGAGGATGTCCTCAGTTTGGTCTGGATATTTTCTTTTTATGTAGGTGCACCGGTCTCTGAATTATCTGATCCATTTCTGGAATTCTTTATTTATTTATTTATTTCAAAATCAGTTACTCTCTCTGCTTACAGTTTCCCAACACGTAGAGAGAGTCAGGAATAACAATTTATAATATTATTATATGGTTGCTTAAAGCTATACCAATAACTACCTACATTACATTAAAATTAAATTAATAAATAATTAATTATAAATTAGTGTCAATAAATTACTACCAATGCTATTCGAATTTCACTTAAAATTTTATAATATGTATTCATTAAGTAAATATAATTTCACAATAATCTCATAATAATAAAAATATATACCGATAAATTATTAAAAATAAATATGACTAGATCAACATAAAATGTCTGATATGCATTTATATTTTGCAAGATTATTATATTTTGCAAGATTGAATTGCAATTATTGCAAGTTAAGACTTAAATGAGCCAGTATACTTTTAAAATAGCGTTTTTAAGGTAATGATGCATGATATATTAATAATTTTTTACCATGCCAAAATAGAGAAAATATCAAAGTAGTTTTCGAGAAGCGTCAATGGATGAAAAGTTTTGCATTTTAGAAAAATCTTATGAGAAGAGTGAATGATTATGTATTAAGGTAAACAAGTGATAAATAGGAGAATAGAGAGATAAAAGATGGAATAACTGTGTGAGAATAGATATGTAAGAAAAAAAAAACGAAAATGAAAACTTGAAAATCGCAACAAAAATGTCAACTAGGTATTTAGTTTCTTTTTTTTAAAAAGAGAACCGCCTTCAAAAAATCGACCTACTGAAAAGTACGAAATAATTTTTACATACGCTACCACTAATCCTCTTAAATTTCCTTTCAAATTTCTCCCAAAAACTAATTACTAAATTAAACTAAATACTTAGTTTTTGAAGTCGGTGCCAAACCAAATCCCTCTAAAAGCCTATTGTTTGGCGTCATCCTTTCCAAACCAGCGCATTCAATCTACATAGGTACTTACAGCCGAAAATAGCTAAGAAGTATACCTAATTATTTTAAGATTAAGCATTTATTTCATACTTTTTATATATTTTATATATTTGTTGCTTTTTAGAGTACCTATATAGGTAGATTATTTTAAATTTTATTAATTCAGATATTTTTTGAGGTTTTATTGATTTGATACATTCGTCGTATTATTTTCTCTGTTTGCCAGTATTCTTTTTTGTTTTTATTGGTTTGGCACCGACTTCAAAAACTAAGTATTTAGTTTAATTTAGTAATTAGTTTTTGGGAGAAATTTGAAAGGAAATTTAAGAGGATTAGTGGTAGCGTATGTAAAAATTATTTCGTACTTTTCAGTAGGTCGATTTTTGAAGGCGGTTCTCTTTTTAAAAAAAATAAACTAAATATCTAGTTGACATTTTTGTTGCGATTTTCAAGTTTTCATTTTCGTTTTTTTTTCTTATTATTTTTATTTCATACTTTTTAGTGTTCGGTACTTCGTTCGTTTACTTCAGATTTTGTGTTAACTACTCTTTTATTTATTTCATACTTTTTAGTGTTAGGTACTCCATTTACTTTAAGTAATAGTTTGTTTTTAGTTAGATTCTTCAATTATTTTAGTGATAAGTTTTCTACTAGTATCAGTCTGTTATCATGACTTTGACATAGGTACCTAGGTACTTTTATTCTGTGTGCCTATGGGCTTAAGTAAGGTGGCGCCACCACCCGCGGTAATTTCGACTCTGTATTAATTTAGGTATTAAAATTCAAAAACTGAATAGAAACTGAGTGTGAACAGTTATATGTGATCGCAAGACAATAAATATTATGTGATATCGTTTGTGAACAATTTGTGACAAGATAAAGTGAAAATTACAAGTAAATTACACCAAAGTATTTAACGGATATTACTTCAACCGCAGTGAGTAAAACTATACAAAAAAGTTATACAAACTTTTATAGCATCATAATGCAAATAGATTTCGGATAATACAGCTAAATTTGTGCTATAAAGTGATTTTTACCAAAAAGAAATCGTTTTTTCACACCGAACTTTAAATATTCCTGAATCGCGACTTAGCGAGAAATTCACTAGCGCCATCTAGTGTAGTATCTGGTGAGCTGACGAAAAACGCGTCACGCTGGATTAGCTATCAGTCGACATCCATAAATCCCTACCTGGGCGAAATGATAGTCTTCATATGGACAAATTGTCTAAGCAGTATTACATACAATAAGACACTCTATCAATAAATTGGATATCAAAATTTGCGCCCTCTATTATCAAACAGGAAAACTTTTTCATCCCCAAACTTCTAAAACAATAAAATTTAACAACAGAGACTTTCCTATTAGTTAGAATATAAGCCACTAGAGTGCACAACTAGTACCTAAAATAAATAAGAAACATGGCACCTGGACCTCAATGTGCTGGATGTAAATTAAAACTACCAAATGCTGAATATCTTAGTTGCTCGAACTGCAAATGTAAATATGACTTAGAGTGTGCCAATATTACCAAAAAGTCTTTTATTACTAGGAAGACCCTTGATCACAAAAAATGGCAATGTCAAGCTTGCCTGTGTAAACTACCTAAAACAGGCAACATAGATACGCAGATACGCCAAACTGATCGAAATATATCCTCCTCAGTAGAAGACGAAAACAACATCACATTAAGAAAAAGAATAACCAACTGTAGTAATGACACAGCTGACTCTGATGACCTTAACTTACTTGGTGACACAATATTATGTACTCAAGAAAGTAAAATACAGTGCAATAACAGTCACAATACCGAACTACTCCTCGAAAGCCTTAGCGAAATTATCACACTACGCTTGAAAGAAAATAATATATCAATTATTACAGAAATACAAAGTACGATTCAGCTAGAAATTACAAGAGCCGTGGCTAAACTAAAGGATGATATCAATCGGGAAATAAATTACCTGACTCAGCAAAACGAAGATAGAAAAATAGATGTGAATGACATAGACAATAAAATAGAGGAACTTAAGAAAGAAAATGAGGATTTAAAAGAAGAAATTCATAAATTAACAAGTATTGCAATTCACCCAGAAAACCTTAGAGCTGAAGAAAATAGCAAGAGATTTGTGTTGTATGGTTTCACAGAGTACCACAAAGAAACGGAATATGACTTATATATTAGACTTATAGATTTATTTAGAGATATTCAGAATGTTGATTTGTCCGGTTACATAGAAAACATATATAGAATTGGCAGGAAAAATACAAAGAATCGTCCATTAGTGGTGGAATTATTAAGCAAAAGGTTAGCTAAAAATGTCACAGAAAACAGTTATTGCTTTAAAGGAACACGTTTATCTGTTTCTGAATTTCTTGACGACAATTCTAGAAAACAAAGACAGACACTACGCAATGAAATGATAAAGGCAAGGAAAAATGGTCAATATGCGATAATTAGAAATAACAGATTGTATATAGATGGCAAATTAATAACAGGAATAGACATGGGTACTCCACAGGAAACAAATACAACCGGATATTTCCAAACCACTCCACGCAGTTCCGACCACTGGCCCAACAGAACTCTAGAAGTTACAAACCATTCCTTTCGTACAAAACAACGACCACCATACTAAAATTTTATTCCAAAATATCCAAAGCCTTTTTAATAAACAGCATATTATGGAAGCTTTTATTCAAGAAAATACCACATTCAAAGCCATATGTATTGTTGAGTCCTGGTTATCACCGGAAAAACTACAACTTCTTCAATTTAGCGGATATAAAATCGTAACTTCATACTGTCGTAAACACCGAACAGGAGGCGGTGTTTGTATACTGCTTCAAGACCATTCAGATTACATTGAGAAGCAAGATATCTCTGATATGTCAATTGAATATGTTTTGGAAATGTGTGCCATAGAATTAACTATTGAAAATATATTACTTATCACTATGTACTGGAATAGAAAAGAGGAAGAATTGTTCTAGTGCCAATTAGAAAAATGCCTTAATTATATAAATAATAAATATTGTAAATATAACATCATAATAGGGGGAGATTTTAATATTAATATATTTGAAAATAACTCTAGAACAAACTCATTTTTAGATCTTATGTTAGAGCATGGGTTCATCCAAAATATAAACGAACCCACTCGTACGACCTTAACATCATCTACATGTTTGGATCTAATTTTTACTAACTTTAGCAACAAAATTCCACTTTATACAACTGTAGAGGAGTTAGGCTTTTCCGATCACAATGGCACCATTATTCACATGAAAATAAGTCAAAACATATCTCCAAGTACGTGGTATGTCAAGAAACGGATAATTAATACAAGAAACATACAACAATTTAAAGATGAGTTACAGAAAAATAATTGGTCTGAAATAATCAGCACTGACAAAAATATAAATGAAAATTACAATATATTCCACTCAATCCTAACAAATGCATTAAATAAATTCATGCCGAGAACTAAAATAAAAATAAAATCAAACTACAAAAAATACTGGCTAACGAAAGGTATAAAGCTCGCAAGTAAAAACAAAAGAATATTAAAAATACTTACCCTAAAATCAAACAGTCCTGCTCTAATAAACTATTATAAAAAATATGAAAAAATGCTAAAAAAAGTAGTAACAACATCCAAAAAAATTTATTATAGTAACAAAATGCAAAAATCAAATAATAAAATAAAAACGATGTGGAGCATAATAAATGAACGCACAAACAAAAAACCCAAAAATGAAAAAAATAATATAAAACTGATTTTGAACAATACAATAATATCCGACCCAAAACAATTAGCAAACACTTTCAACAGTTTTTTCGCCTCTATCGGTCAGGAAGACAGTCAAATAAAGAACGACACTCCAAGCTATAACCACTTTCATCAACACGTAGAAAACACAATGTTTTTACGACCAGTAGAACCGCGTGAAATGTATGACATTATAAAAAAATCTCAAAAATAAAAAAAGTTGTGGTATCGATGAAATCCCACCTTACCTGATTAAACAATGTGCTGACGTATTAACCTTGCCATTTTACCTACTAGTTAACCAGTCATTTGAAGAAGGAATTTTTCCTGATCAACTAAAAAAAGCAATAGTCAAACCAGTCCACAAGAAAAACTCGAAGTCAGACACAAATAATTACCGTCCCATAGCCCTACTACCAACTGCTTCAAAAATCTTCGAAAAAGCTATGTGTACCCAAGTTTATTCCTTTTGCGAGAAATACAATCTATTCCATGACTCACAGAACGGCTTTCGAAAAAATCGATCGACAACTTTGGCAGTATATAAATATATACAGGAAGCTCTCAACACCATCAACAACAAAGAGTATGCTTTAGGCATATTATTAGATATGACTAAAGCATACGATAGAGTCAAATACAACATACTACTAAGTAAATTAAATCAGATTGGTATCAGAGGAGTGGCACACAAATGGTTCCGATCCTACCTGGAAAACAGAGAGCACCAAGTAGAGATAGAATTTTTTAATCATGATATTAAAGAAATACAACATATCCGATCCGACAAAAAAATTATAAATGCCTCAATACCTCAGGGCAGTGTCATCGGATGCTTACTATTTCTGGTATATATTAACGACCTACCCAATTCAATTCAAGAACAATGCGTGTTGTTTGCCGATGATATCTCCCTTTTAATCTCATGTAAAAATACAACAGGTCTGAATAAAAAACTTGAAACGCTCCTAAATAATACAGAGAAATGGCTAACTGACCATAATCTTGAAATCAATTACACTAAAACTAAAATTATGACTTTCCATCCACCACAAAAAACACCACTACATATAAATTTCACCTATAACAATATAAAGATAGCTACAGTAAATGAATTTTCTCTACTAGGTTTAAATATAGACACCCATTTAAATTGGAAATCACACGTAAGAAAAATCCGTTCAAAATTATCAAGTGCAGCTTATGCTCTCCAAGAAATAAGAAAGACCACTGATATGCAAACCGCTCTTACAACCTACTATGCCTACGCCTTCGCATGGTTAAACTATGGTGTCACCTTATGGGGTAATAGCACAGAAGCTCCTGCACTTTTTACTATGCAGAAAAAATTAATACGCATACTGACAAAAATAGAAAACCAAGATAGCTGCAAACCACAATTCCAAAAACTACACATTTTAACCCTACCTAGTTTATATATTCTGGAAACCTGCAAATTTGTAAGAAAATACTATGAATTTTACACCAAAAGAGAAGACTTAAACATCAATAATTATTCATTAAGACACAAAGATAGATTAAATCTGCCTACGTCGCGACTAAAAATGCATTCATCAAGCCCTTACGTAATGTCTATAAAAATTTACAATAAATTACCATCAAAAATAAAATGCAAAGAAAAAGACAACATCTTTGTAAAAAAACTGAAACATTTCCTACTGCATAAATGCTATTACCATATAAACGAATATTTAAATGACAGACTGAATTAGACTAATTATCATATATTAGAAACAAATACAAAGTCTATAAATTAAATTAAAAAAAAAAAAAAAAACAATTCCTCCTCTCTTCTACAATTGCCGTGCCCAAAAGGGTCCATAATTGTGACTTATTTTGTTTTTTATAAGACCTTTATATACATTGTGGAGTGCAATAAACTTGAAACTTGAAACTTGAAACTAGGCTTGATGCTGTAAGAGAGAGATGAGACTAGGGAATCAGCCACATATGGAGGACGCCTGCCGCAAATGCTGCTCCTGCTGATCCAAACAACTGCGGCGGACTTGTACATATTGAATTGGCTGTGAGCTTTCGTATTATGCTCCGGAGAAATATGTCAATAACGGATAGCTTAGCGAACGGGGCAATGGGTGTTCCTAAAGGATTTAAATGGTCGGCACTAAGAAGGGATCAACCTGAGCCAGGTGAACTGCCTGATGCCATTTTGATATTATTTGATGATCCATCAATAGCATTGCGTCTTAAAGATGATGATGGATACATTTCCATAGCTCCAGTGACAGCGACCTATCAAGGCAATCTCAGTTATGGTGATATCGAGAGGCGGATGTTGCCAGTCATATTGAGTTGGGCTGTGACACTTAGTTCCGCGGTAATGGACCTAGGGCCTAAAATCTTTGCTAAAGGCCAAAGCTATGTTGCCTTGAGTCGGGTCAAATCCCTAAAAGGCATGGCTTCAAGTGATATTGACTCGAACAAATTACTCAGCCATCCCACGACAACAGAGCCTTATCCGAAATGACAAGAATGTGAAATATGCTCTCGCTTCAGATTCTTTCACCGGCTTTCTTTGTTTTTTGTTAATTGCAGAGACATAGACACGTACACACACACACACACACACACGCACGCACGCACGCACGCACGCATGCCCGCACGCACGCACGCACGCACGTACGCACGCACGCACGCACGCACGCTCGCACGCACGCACGCACGCACGCTCGCACGCACGCACGCACGCACGCACACGCCACACACACACACACACACAATTACATACATACAAACATACTAAGAACCAATATATGTATAGGGGTCAAACTGAGAACCTTCTTTTTTTGAAGTCGGTTAAAATACCAAAATTTTCTCCTAATTGTAACAAATACTTTTTTTCTGAAAACCGCATAAAAATCGGTTCAGCCAAACTCGAGTTAATTGTGGGCAAACTTACATAATATATATACGGGTCAAACTCAGAACCTTCATTTTTTTAAGTCGGTTAAGGGCCTAAAACCTTCTCTTAAGTCAAATACTTTTCTGAAAACCGCATCAAAATCAGTTCAGCCAAACGCGAGATAATCGCGGACAAACATACATACATACATACATACAGGTCAAACTGAGAACCTCCTTTTTTTTTGAAGTCGGTTAAAAAGGGGGAAGTGATCGGATGACTGGTGACAGAGAAGTATGGGAGAGAATGTATGTCCATACAGCGCCGACCCAAACAAATTGAAGTCAGGTAAGAGATAAAGAGAATAATGAGTGTCATATTTTTTTATTTTAGATTCAATTTTGACAGCAGTAGCTTGTAATCTCTTTTTTGATAAAATATTTTTTTATTTACTTTGTATAAAAAAAACTTTTGAAAAAAGAATGAGGAGAGGTTAACCTAACCTACCCAGGTATCATCATCACAGAGTAAGTTTAAAATTGGATAGACATAAAATCACGTTATTAATGGACGACCCCTACGTTATTATTTTAAGTGACTAGTCGCCGCGATCGGCATCTTCCAGTATGCGGTGTAAGAAGTCGGAAGCTGCATCTGGATGCTAAAAAGCGACTGAATCGCCGGTCGCCGATGCCAAAAGAAGCTAGTCTGCGGAGGCCCTAGAGCCACCGCCGACTAGCTTCTTTTAGCATCGGCGACCGGCGATTTTGCAACTGTATCGATGCTGCATCGCGTTTTAGCGACTCTCTGCGTTCGGACGCGGCGACCGTAGTGCTGTAGTGTGTGATGGTGATCGGCCGAGTCGAATATCGATAAATTGATTTATTTTTTCATCGTTGTAATATAATAATTGTACAATGTCAGTAATATAGGTTTCTATCAAAAACATAAATATACCAGTATAATTAAATTATGCTCGTTATAATGATGTTAAATTATGTTCTATTATTAATAGACTTTTATTATCGAAAACTGGCAAGTTATAGTCTACATTTTATGCTCTAAACAATAGATGGCATGGGCAGTACTGCACTCATTTCTTTGTATTAATATTAACGTTTGAATTGATAGATGATACTCTCTGAAAGTAATACGAGAACTGGTTTTTGGATGTAGGTAAAAAATACTGACTTTAGCTTGCTTAATATTTTCATCGGTATAAAGAAAGCAGTAGTTAGTGTAGCTTTATCATAACCTATGATAAGTGTCGCCTCGTCAAAATCTAGTACATCACCCTAGATAGTGTACTGCCTTAATAAAAACTTACATATTTATTATAAGTTGTCATAATTTTATCGACATTTATTCTGTTTAAGCTAGTCACTACTCAACCTTATAATAATATCCTTATTTTCGGTTACAGAATATTAAATAAAACTTTGGGATAAAATTACCCCAAACGGCTAATAAAAGTTGTAGTGTACAAAATAAATTATTTTTGTAGTTTACGTGGGGATATTTTTAACAAATCATCAAAAATTATAAATAAGACAAAAGTGCTTAACGTTAAAAATCTTCATTATTTCATTCAATTACTAATTGTACACCAAATTAACGATGATAATATGAAAAGTCTCGTCCGCTCCGGAAACTTATCCACTCAGAAATCTTAATAGATTATCTTAGGTTTTCTTGTGACGCTGCACCCAAAAAAAGGAGCTTCGCAGGGCTCTGTAAACTTAGTTTATCAAACATTTGACTGAATTGATGAGAAATTAATGCATGCGTAACTGACACCCTGGGGTAATTTTCTCACATAGCTAAGCAGACTAGATGGAAGTTTTTTTTATACCACGTGACTGACAACTTTAGGAGATGACACTACCTGTAATGTAACGGATGCCAGGAATCGAACCTTTGCTAGTCCGCTACAGTGCGCTGGTAATGTGCTGCTGACGTGTGCCTACGACGATGCGTGTTCTTCTATATGTGTGGACTGTATGGCTTCGATGTATTGGGGCTTCAGAAATGAAACATCTTCATACGTTGAGAGCGATGCTGTTCAGGTGTTCGGTGCTTGATGGTTACATAGGTCACAAGATGGTGGTTGGGACGCCAACGAACTGGCCGAATACATGGTCCCTTAGGTACCTCGGACCTTTACCTTAACGACGACCATCGCACCGAACACGTGCACAGAGAATCTTGGTTTATTTTTAATTTCATATACAGTACAAATGTCTATTTCTATTAGGTACTACAATACATACATATATGTGCTATACATCGTTAGATAGGTCTCATTAAGTTCTATCTATCGGTATAAAATACCTAAATCTAACTAGCGTCACTGAGTTATTCCATAAAAACTCCCAAAAAATGCCGTCACACCAGGGGCCCGCCCACTATATTTTCGATTGAAAAACTATTATATACTAAAAGTTATCCCTCTTGCCAAAATCTCCAATCCTTCTCTTCCCAACCATTTTCGACCCATATCCATTCTTCCTTTCCTCTCTAAAGTGCTAGAAGCCTGTGTCCATAAACAGTTGAGTCGGTTTATACACCGTCATAACCTGTTTAGTCCATATCAATCTGGATTCAGACCTGGCCATAGCACTACTTCCACTCTCCTCAAAGTGACTGGCGATATTCGAGAGGGCATTGAAAACTCTAAAGTTACGATTTTGGTTTTAATTGATTTCTCCAGTGCCTTCAATACCGTCAGTCACGACCTCCTTTTATCCGTCCTCTCCTATCTTAAGGTTTCACCTAGGGCTCTGGATTGGTTCTCAACATATCTTCGGGGGCGTCAGCAGTCGGTACGCCTTGATGAGTCTTACTCAAGATGGGCTGACATTGAAGCTGGTGTCCCTCAAGGCGGTATTCTGTCTCCCTTGTTATTTTCCATTTTTATAAATCTCATAACTAAAAATCTTCAGTGTTCTCACCATTTGTATGCCAACGACTTGCAGATATATACCCAGGTAAATGTAGAGTCGCTGTCTACGGCAATCGACATGATTAACAGGGATCTGGCTGAGATACATGATTGGACTACAAGGTTCGGGCTGACTGTAAACCCGAATAAAAGTCAGGCCATTATTTTGGGCAGCCAAGGCTTGTTAAGAAAATTTGACACAACCCATTTTCCAATCATTACATACAACGGCACGGCCATAGATTGGTACCCTGTTGTTAAAAATCTAGGGCTGCATATGGATGCCACCCTTAATTGGCGAACTCAAGTGACCCAGGTGAGTCAAAAGGTCACCGGCACCCTACGGACTCTTTACCGCCTCAAGAACTTGCTGCCATCCAAGACCAAGACAATGCTTGTGCAGACTTTGATTTTCCCGTTAATCGACTATGATGATGTATGCTACTATGACCTGAATGCAGATCTTCTCAACAAACTGGACCGTGTTCTCAATAACTGCATTCGATTCATTTTCCATCTTCGCAAGTATGACCATGTGTCTGCCTACCGTTCCCAATTGAAATGGCTTCCTATCCGTCATCGTCGCAGTTTGCGTGCTCTCACTACCCTCTTTTCTATTCTTATGTCTCCTTCTTCCCCAAATTATTTAACCTGTCATTTTCAATATCTGTGTTCCAACCATGACCGCAATTTGCGATCGTCTAATAATCTTCTTCTTACTGTCCCTTCTCATAACACATCTCTTATTCACTCTTCCTTTCTCGTTCAGTCCACTCTCCTCTGGAATGCCCTTCCTCTAGAAATCAGGACGTGCAAAACGAAGAACAATTTTAAGGCGAAGGTAAAGGAGCTTTTGTTGGCAAGACCAGCGGATGTGTCATAGGATCTGTATCTTCATTTCTATTCACATTACTACTTTGCTATTGTATGTACCTACTGTATTGTATTTGAGTATGGCTTTACGTATTCTTCCTTTAATTCTTATATGTATATATTGTTTATTGCATATATATCGTATTTAGGTAGTATAATTATATGTGTATTTTTTTTTTTTTTTTTTATTGCTGCTAGTGGCAGACGAGCGAACGGCCCATCTGATGGTAAACGGTAACCGCTGCTCATGGACTTCGCTAATGTCAGGGTATACACAGCAAAGCCGCTGCCTACCGTGAAAGTAATGCTCTCTTTAAACCTCGTTTGAAGAAGGACAAGTCATAGTGCTCGGGAAACACCGCAGCAGGTAGTTCATTCCAGAGCCTACACGTACGTGGTAGAAAAGATCGCTGGAAGCGCACCGTACTAGATGAGAACGCTTCCAGGTAGTACGGGTGAACTCTACTGCGTCGGCGAGTGGTACGTTGGTAGAAGGGTGACCCTGGTACCAAATTAAACAATTCTTCGGAGCACTCCCCGTGAAAGAGTCGGTAAAATACGCAGAGAGAACCAAAGTCTCTCCGCTGCTCCAGCGACTCTAGTCTAGCCGTGAGATCGGGATCATCGACGATTCGAACAGCTCGTCTCTGTAGGGAGTCAAGTGGATCAAGCTGATATTTTGGCGCTCCAGCCCAGAGATGTGAGCAGTACTCCACATGTGGCCGGACTTGCGATTTATAAAGCATAAGCCGTTGGCTTGGTGTGAAGTACCACTTAGCCCGGTTCAGCACTCCCAGCTTCTTGCTTGCCAATTTGGTTTTATCCTCCAAATGACTCCCAAATTGGACTTTGTTCGATATTTCGACGCCGAGGATCCCAATATTCTCGGCAATATGCAGGGGTACTCCTTGAAACCGAGGCGCTATAACGAAAGGGTCCTTCTTCGCAGTGAACGCGCATACTTGTGTCTTAGTGGGGTTAAATTGAACAAGGTTCTTTTCACCCCATTTGGAGACGCGCCCTAGAGAGTCCTCGACTTCAGACACAAGTTGCAATCGTCTTTCCTGTACCTGGCTCCGAGGGACATTCTGGTGGCTGGTGTACCGCGCATCACCCGTACTGTCATCTGCATAGCAATGCATGTTCTCAATTGACAACAAGTCATTGATATGCAAGATGAACAGCGTTGGGGAGAGCACCGAGCCTTGTGGGACGCCAGCGTTGATCGACTTCATTTCGGAGCAGCTGCCGTCTGCGACGACTTTAATGCTCCGATCAGCCAGAAAGCTGGCAATCCATTTGCAGAGTCCCTCGGGGATTCCATAAGATGGTAACTTCGATAGAAGTGCCCTGTGCCAGACCCGGTCAAACGCCTTGGCAATGTCAAGGCTAACGGCTAGAGCTTCGCCCCCACTCTCCAAGGCTTCTGCCCAGCGGTGTGTAAGGTACACTAGAAGGTCGCCAGCCGAACGACCATGCCGGAAACCGTACTGGCGGTCGCTGATCAGCTGGCGATCCTCTAGGTACTGGAGGAGTTTGTTGTTGATGACTCGCTCCATTACCTTGGAGAGTAAGGACGTTACCGCTATTGGCCTGTAGTTTGACGGGTCCGATCTGTCACCCTTTTTAGGAATAGGGTGAACATGGGCTATCTTCCACGAAGATGGAACCCTGTAAGCATTATAGGAAAGACGATATAAGCGCGTTAATACGGGGGTCAACTCAGGGGCGCACGTCTTCAGCACCACTGCTGGGATGCCGTCAGGCCCACTCGACTTGTGGATGTCTAGAAGTTTGAGCTGCCGCCTGACCGCACGTTGTGTAATGCGGATTTCAGGCAGGGAGCTCCCACACCAGGGGATTGACGGTGGTGTGGCTCCCTTGTCATCCAAGGTCGAGTTCGAGGCAAATAGTTGGACCAAGACGTCAGCCTTGTCTTTTGCGCTATGGGCCAGACTGTCATCAAATTTACGCAGTGGCGGGAGACTGATCTGGCAGAAGTTGCCTTGCGCAGCTTTGGCGAGCGACCAGAAAGCACGACTCCCTGAGGGATATCTTCCAAGCCGCTCACCAATTCTGGCAACGTGTTCTGCCTTGGCGTCAGCAATAGCCTTCTTGCTGGATCTAGAAGCGGCGTTGAATAAGCGTTTCTTCTCCTCGACCCAAGGACTTCGACTCTTCCTGGCCTCGTTCCAGGCCATATATGCTGACTGCTTTTGCTGCGCAGCCTCCCTACAGGTTTTATTAAACCACGGGCGGCTGCGCCCGCCAACAGGTATGTGGACGTTTGGGATGAATAATTCCATCCCAAGGAGTACCACTTCTGTGACACAGTTAGCACAAGAGTCGGGGTCATCAGAGGAGAAACAGTGCCGCTTCCATGGGAAGGACGTGAAGAATTCCCGCAGTCCATCCCAATCTGCTGACTTATATTGCCAGACTCTGCGGGAGCCAGTCGCATTGGAGCGATCTGGTTTCGCAACGGGGGCTGTGGTGCGGACAAGGCAGTGATCTGATGACCCGAGAGGTGCATCGACCACCACCCTGTAACCGCATGGGTGCGTAGTCAGCAGTAGATCCAACAAGGAGGGTACATGGCTCACAACGTCTGGGATACGGGTGGGCTGTTTCACCAGTTGTGAGAAGCCATAGGCCGACGCCATATTGTACAGGGTCCGACCCGGGAGGTCAGTGGTCCGGGATCCCAACCACTCCTTGTGGTGAGCGTTAAAATCACCAAGGACCACCATCTCCGCGGAAGGGAAGTGTTCCAATAATTTATCAGTCCCCTCTTGGACGCTCTCAATTAATTGAGTTGGCCCCAACTCACTGGCATGAGACCTGTAAAGGCACGCGTAGATTCGGGATTGGCCCCCATGATCTACTCGTAGCTACAAAATTGACAGGTCTCGATGCTCGAGGCCCCGAAGGCGGCGGTAGCAAATATCGCCCCGGATGAAAACGCACACCCCGGCTTTACGGTGGAAGGAATGCTCCAATTCGTAACCGGGGTATTTCAAGTACGATATATCGTCCGGGGCGCCTATTTGCGTCTCCGTTAAAAAGAGCAGGGCAGGCCGCGCCGTCTCAAGGTGGTGATGGACGGCGTCGAGGTTGCTGTGTAGACCCCTAACATTACAGAAATCCATTTTTATTGTGGATATGGAGTCCGCCGTGGTAAAACTTCTGCTCTTATTTTTCTTGCGCGCCATGATTTCTGAGAGAGAGCGAGGGATAGGGGAAATGAGTGTGGTGAAGTCTAAGTGGTGCCCAAAGAAAGTGTATAGCCGTGTGCGGGGTGGATCCGCGAGTTGTGTGGGGAGCTGACATGCAGCACGGAAGGGCCCCCGGTGCCCCCTCGTCTGCAGCCACCGGGATCCACTCCGGTCTCCTACCCCGGCACGATGTCTGCAGAACGAGATTTTCGCCGGTTGGCGGAACAGCCTCCCGAGTAGGATGGCCTCGGGTTCGGGTCCCCTACTGACCGGCAGGTGGCCGGCGTAACCATTTCCACCAGGTCTCCCTGAACTGCACGTCAGACCCCCACGCCCAACAAACCCACCACGACTTTTGCCAAGCTGGCCTCAAGCCCCACGCAGACTCCACAACACCCAGGGAAAGGATGGGAGAGATGGGAACGGCTACTCTGCCCTTCAACCGGAACGCAAGTCTGCTTCGCGACCAAAATAGACAGGGTGGTGGTACCTACCCGTTCGAAACCAGCTTCTAACAGGTGTTACCTATTAGAAGACTGGTCTCTTCCACCAGTGATAGGAGGGGTAGGGGAGAGTAGGGCAACAATACCGCGGGCGAAGTAAGGAGTGCAGTATTGATGGCTAAGGAAGCCGGGCGCGCGTACCCGAAGTCGCCTATATTGCAGCCGGACAGGATACAAATAGGTTAGACCCCCTGGCTGAGAATAGAAAGAGAAGAGTATATATTTATGTATATATGTATGTATAGTGTATGCATGTATATTTATATAAGAATTATATTATATTATTATACCTATATTATAATTATAGTAAGTATTTAATACACCTACTACGTTTCTCAGCACCGCTCAAAGGTAGACTGGCGGATAATGCCCAAGGCATTAAGTCAACCTGTACACAGTTTAGTGTATAAATAAATAAATAAATTTATATATGTAACTTTGGTAGGCCGTTGTGTGCAACTATATGGGGCATCTATTAAAACAAACACAATGAAAATATCTCTATTCAATTCGAATTCATTACATGAAAACCTATGATGCATAAGAAAAATTACAGAATTTCTAAAGGAAACACTATCGTACATAAAAAAAGTTTATGATAAACATGCAAATGTTTATTATTATGTTAATTTTAACTATATAAGGTAATAACTAGCAATAAGAAAGTATCTAGACATGATTTCAAGTCTATACGAAGCTAAAAAACACTTATAAAACTATAAAACTACTATGTAAACAAACAGCTGTTTTATCAAGTATTAGTTCTTATCTGTTACAACTGATAACACTATTTATGATCGATATCTAGGTCCCTACAGTTAGCACAAGTTTTAGACTAATGTTCATGTACTATATAGTACTTTATATTAATGATTTAACTATTTACACTATTCTAGCTGTATTTTAACACTTTGACGCGTCCGGGAACCGAACCCGGTGTACCGCACGATTGGATAACACTGATTTTATACGATTTTCACTCGCGGTTTCGAATACACTATTCACTGTCATAGTTTTTAATGTCTGTCGCGAACATCTCTCCCGCCGTGCAGCAACGCGCGTGACCCGTCGTGTGGCGGTGCTGCAGAGCACCCGGTGAGCGACGCCTCGTCACTTGGGCAGGGGGACCAGCTTCTTAGCCGGCCGTTTGAGGACGCCTGCTGCTGTGCGCACCTCGACAGTGCATATGGCGCCGTCGGCGCCCGGGTAGACGGCCACAACTCGACCGCGCGGCCAGGTATTGCGCGGGAGTTGGCCGTCGGCGATCAGGACGGGGTCGCCGACCTCGAGGTTGAGCCCAGACCCATGGGGCTCCCACCGGTGTTGCAGCTCGGGTAGGTACTCGCGCACCCAACGGCGCCAGAACATATCGGCGAAAATTTGGGCGCGCCGCCAGTGCTTGCTGCTGTTGAGGTCAGCCTCGCTGAACTCGCCCAGTGGAGGGAGGCGAGCAGAACCACCGAACAGGATGTGGTTCGGGGTGATGGCCTCGCTGTCTGCTGCGTTGACGGAGACGTGTGTGAGGGGTCGACTGTTTACTGTGTACTCGACCTCACACAGTAGTGTAGCTAGGACTTCTTCGTGCGGGTGGCGCTCGTGAAGGACCGTATAGAGGGCGGTCTTCACGCACCTGACGAGGCGCTCCCATGCGCCCCCCATGAATGGCGCTGAGGGGGTGATGAAGCGCCATACGATGCCAGGGCGACTCGCTTCTTCGGCGACGGCGCCTCGCATCTCTCGATCGGCACCGTGCATATTGGTGCCGTTGTCCGAGTAGATCTCTGCGGGGCAACCTCGGAGCGCTGCGAACCTGCGCAGCGCCAAGATTGCTGAGTCGGCGCTCAGGCTGGCGGCGACCTCCAGATGTACTGCCCTGGAAGTGAGACATGTAAACAGTGCCACATAACGTTTGTGACGCTGTCTACCGACGGTTACGGAGAGCGGCCCGAAATAATGGCCAATGACTTGATGTTGTGCTTCGTCTTCGTCACGTGACGCCAATCTGGATCTATTTTTCTGCGTTCTTTTATATACGAGTAGAACCTTCTCTGCGGTTTTCTTACACAAAGCTATAAATTGTAGAACTCTCGCTGTTGCTCGTGAGAGCCTTTCCCATTTGGAAAATCTATACGGGTCCGGTACGGCTTCTATAATTCTATGTGTTTGACGTTTCTCTGCAGCTGTCATTGTGCGCTCTTTGCCTGTCGCGTCAGGGGCGATGTGCTTCTCTACGGGCCATAGTGACGGGTCTTCGTACAGGAACGACGGTCCGGTGTACCACTCGTGTTCGGAGTTAAAGCTGTTTGGCACGTCGCGTGTAGCCGCATCCGCCGCGTTCATCTTCGTAGGTACCCAGCGCCAATCTTCAACTTTACTATGCTCTTCTATGGTGGCCAGGTGGTGTGCGACGAATGGTTTGTACGCCCGCGCTCCTTTTCTGATCCATGTCAGTACGGTCTTGCTGTCCGTCCAGTACACGACGGCCTCGGGTTTGACGCGATGTTCTTCTATTACCGCTTGAGCGACTCGCGTACCCATGACGGCGCCTTGCAGTTCGAGTCTCGGGATTGACACCACCTTAAGCGGTGCCATTCTCGCCTTCGCCATAACGAGCGTCACGTGTACACGCCTATCTGGTGTAGTCGCTCGCCAGTACACCGCTGTTGCGTAAGCCGCTTCACTGGCGTCCGTAAAGACATGTACTTGGAGTGTACAGGCGTCACTGTACCCGGGGTAACACCGCGGGATGCGTATCGACTTCAATTGTTCTAAGTGCTGTATCCACGATGCCCATTGCACTCTGAGGCTTTAGTCAAACTTCTCGTCCCAATTTGTAGCGAGTCTCCAGGCTTCCTGTAGTATCTGTTTGGCTCGAACAGTCACGGGCGATGCGAGGCCGAGTGGGTCGTATAGCGACATAACTATTTTCAACGCTTCTCGTTTGGTAGGCGCTTCGGTGCCGATGAGGCCATCTGGAAGCCGTGCGAGTGTAAGGTTGAAGCTCAGCTCGTCCGCGCTCGTTTTCCACATCAAGCCGAGAATTTTCTCTTCTTGCCCCTTGCTGGCGAGGCCGACTGTCTCCTGGCGATGTTGACTTGGTTCTATTGCTTCGATGACGTTTCTAGAGTTCGACACCCATTTCGTAAGGTGAAAGTGCGCTTGTCTGTGTATGTCTCGCACCCGTGACGCTATGCTCGTCGCTTCCTGTTCGTCCCTGAAGCTGTCCAGATAGTCATCCATGTAATGGTTATCTATGATGGCTTCTGTTGCTTCTGGGTACTCTTCTGCGTGCTTGCGAGCGTTCCAATTCTTCACGAATATAGCTGTACACGGTGAGCTTGCCGCGCCGAAAATAATGGACTTCATACGGTATTCCTGGGGCGGTCCCTCCCGCCGGTCACCTCTCCACAGGTAGCGCAGCGCGTCTCGGTCTTTTGGGCGTACTCTCACCTGCATAAACATCTCCGTTATATCAGCTGAGACGGCAACGCGGTGTCGACGGAACCTCATCAATACCCCCGGCAACGATTGTAGCAAGTCCGGTCCCGTGAGCAGGAAATCGTTGAGTGACACACCTCTGGTTTTCGCGGCGGCGTCGTGAACTATACGAATCTTCTCAGGCTTTATGGGGTTGTGTACATCGAAGTGAGGCAAGTACCAAGTCTTCCCTGGCGTACTATTCGTGAGAGCTTCTTCTGCGTATCCCTTTTCTATCAGCGAGTTCATCTGTTCTGTATATCTTGTTTTCAACTCTGTTTCTATCTAATTTTTTCTCTATGTGTGCGAGCCTCCTTGCCGCGTTCTCGTTACTATCTGGCATGACGATGTCTTTTTGTTTCCACAGAAGAGCCGTCTCTATATGTCTATCTTCTAACTGTTTCGTAAATTTTTCTAACATATCTGTAGCCCGCTTCTCGGGGTCCGAGTTCGGTCGACGTGGTTTCACTATGAGCGATTCCAGAGCGAAATATTCTTTCAGTTGCGCTTCTATGTTTTCATCTGTAGCGGAGAGACCGTTGGCGAAGTGTACGGTGTTTCCCAAGGTGCGTGAGCGCGCGCCGTGCAGCACCCATCCCAGCGACGTAAGCGACGGCACCGGTTGATCGTTGGGTCCTCTTCGTACTGCGTTCGCTATGAGCAGGTGCCAGTTGTCTTGACCTATTAGCACCTTCGGTACGCCTATGTCATACACCTCTTGATGCCTTCGAGGTGTTTGCAGTCTATCAGGTCCTCTTCGGCGATCTTCTGCGGCGATAGGTGCAGGCTGGCTACGGTGCGCGCACACAAAGGCACTTGTTTGCTGTTGACGCCGGCTCCTCGTATGTGTATGTCTACGCGTCGCGACGTTGGCATGTCGATCGACGTATCGCCTATGGCACAGATTGTAAACGGGTCTAGGTTCCCTTCCGCGCCGACTTCCTTGGCTATGTCTTCGTCTATGAGCGATACGGTGCTTCCATCGTCGAGTAGGGCGAACGTAGACGCCTCTCCCGCCGGTCCGACTATCTGCACGGGCACTATCTTTAAGTATGCTTGAGCCTTTGCACGTATGCACGAACTGGCGACCGTTTCTTGCTTTTCTATGTTCACGTCTTCGGTCCTATGGGCTCCTCTATCGTAGTGAAGCAACTGGTTGTGTATAGCGCGGCATCCCTCTACACCGCACTTCTTGGGCTTGCACGAGTGTTCTATTCGGCGTATGCGTAAGCAGCGAAAACACAATCCATGCTGCTTAGCTAGCTGCCATCTCTTCTCTGCGTTGGCGTTACGAAACGTGCTGCAGGCCGACGAGTAGTGTCCTTCGCGTTCACATATCCTGCACTTCGCATTAGACGTGTCCGTATGGGTTCGCTTCTCCGTCGTCGTCGCCGTGTATGTCCTCTGCACGGTACGTCTGCTTGGCGGCCCATCGGTGATGTTCTCAGTCGGTGCGAACGCGCTACAGTAACGCGCGTACTCCGTCACGAAGTCACTGAATCGGCTGAGGTCCGGCTTCGACTGGCACTTCTCGGTGTACATCTTGTACCACTGCACACGTAGCGAGTTCGGTAGCTTCTCGGTCAACACACGCACTAGCTCCGCATTGATGAAGTAGTGTTCTTTTTTCAACGCGCGAAGTGTGACGACGCGGCTTCTAATCTTGCTCGCGAATGCGCATATGTCCTTAGGTGCTTCGCTACAGCGTGGCAGGGTCTTCAGCTTGTCCGTCTCTGCCTGTGCGATTGAGTCTGGTCGTCCGAACTGCAGCTCCAACTCCTTCATGATTTCATCTGGTCGCGCATGCCCAATCAGTTCCGAGCTAACTGTTCCTAAAGCTCTTCCCTTGAGACTTCTTCTCAGTCCCGCTGTATTCTCCACGTCGTTGAAGAAATTCTTGGTGGTGTCGTATATCGCCTTGAACGACAGCCACTCGGTGTGCGCGCAGCCGAACGTCGGTAGCGTCATGATGACTTTCGAAACCGCCGGGTGTGGTGCAACTATCGATGTGTCCGGTGGCTTCCTGTCGGCGAGCGCGGCGATCGCGGAGGTGAGATCCATGATGAACGGCTTCAGCGAATCACCTCCCTGTTGATGAACGTCCATCTTCTGTGAGGGCGGTCCATCTTCTTTATCTATCTTCTGTGCCCCGTCGACGTCCCTCTTCTTAGTGGGCGCCGATATCACTATATCTATATCTTCAGGGCCGGGCTGGGGTTCCGGAGCCTCTTCCAACCACGAACGTACGTAATCTTGTTTCGACAGTCCATCCTCGTCGTAGTCCCGATGACTAGTCCGCCTCCTCTTCAGCCTTCTGTAGTGCTAACTGTGCTAACTGTAGTTTTATCTTCAAAACTTCTTCTCGAGCCAACATTACATTTCCATTGGAGCGTCCCGTAGCTGCTGAACGTTGGTCGCGTTCCCTCGTTGGCTCCTTTCTATCTCTATTTTCTATTATACTATGTTGCGCTGTACAAACGCTCGATCTATCGGATGGTTGCAACGTCCTTTCCTTGCCGTCTTCATTTTTCGACTGCACCTCTGCTCGCTCCCTTGTATCTTGAAGCGTGATGTGTTGTTCGTCCCTCCCCGCGGGGCCGGGGGGGGGGGGGGCCGCGGCGGCGCGTCGCTCCCGACTGTTGTCGACGGCGATCGCGGCGGCCCGTCGTGACGGACGACCGCGGCGGCTGGGTTGCGGGCAGCGGCGGCGCGGGCGGGGGTACTGGAACTAGGCCCGGCGCCGGCCGCTCCCCCGGCGACCTCGGGAGCACGACCTCTTGAACGCGTCGTAGGCATTCTTCAATCCGGCTCGAAGCGACCAACAAATGTAACGGATGCCAGGAATCGAACCTTTGCTAGTCCGCTACAGTGCGCTGGTAATGTGCTGCTGACGTGTGCCTACGACGATGCGTGTTCTTCTATATGTGTGGACTGTATGGCTTCGATGTATTGGGGCTTCAGAAATGAAACATCTTCATACGTTGAGAGCGATGCTGTTCAGGTGTTCGGTGCTTGATGGTTCCATAGGTCACAAGATGGTGGTTGGGACGCCAACGAACTGGCCGAATACATGGTCCCTGAGGTACCTCGGAACTTTACCTTAACGACGACCATCGCACCGAACACGTGCACAGAGAATCTTGGTTTATTTTTAATTTCATATACAGTACAAATGTCTATTTATATTAGGTACTACAATACATACATATATGTGCTATACATCGTTAGATAGGTCTCATTAAGTTCTATCTATCGGTATACAATACCTAAACCTAACTAGCGTCACTGAGTTATTCCATAAAAACTCCCAAAAAATGCCGTCACACAAGGGCCCGCCCACTATATTTTCGATTGAAAAACTATTATATACTAAATTTATATATGTAACTTTGGTAGGCCGTTGTGTGCAACTATATGGGGCATCTATTAAAACAAACACCATGAAAATATCTTTATTCAATTCGAATTCATTACATGAAAACCTATGATGCATAAGAAAAATTACAGAATTTCTTAAGTAAACACTATCGTACATAAACAAAGTTTATGATAAACATGCAAATGTTTATTATTATGTTAATTTTAACTATATAAGGTAATAACTAGCAATAAGAAAGTATCTAGACATGATTTCAAGTCTATACGAAGCTAAAAAACACTTATAAAACTATAAAACTACTATGTAAACAAACAGCTGTTTTATCAAGTATTAGTTCTTATCTGTTACAACTGATAACACTATTTATGATTGATATCTAGGTCCCTACAGTTAGCACAAGTTTTAGACTAATGTTCATGTACTATATAGTACTTTATATTAATGATTTAACTATTTACACTATTCTAGCTGTATTTTAACACTTTGACGCGTCCGGGAACCGAACCCGGTGTACCGCACGATTGGATAACACTGATTTTATACGATTTTCACTCGCGGTTTCGAATACACTATTCACTGTCATAGTTTTTAATGTCTGTCGCGAACACTACCATCGCAAGAAAAAATACAAGTTGTGCCCCTGGGGTGAAGAATTTTAGTACCCCACGGTGTTATTTAAGGGTTAACAAATAAGTGACAACCTATGGTAAGGAGTCGTCCTTTAATCACGTGAGTCTTGATAGGTGGAAGGAACAAATAAGTGTAGACAGATATCAAGTGTCCTTGTTTTTGTTGAGCCAGAGATTTTTATCCTATACGCATCATAAAACGGCGATCGTTCGTTCGATTGGCAGGGATTCAGAAAAGTCCTGTATTAAGATCTTTCGTTGCTTTTGGATGCTTTAATCAACCCACTTCAAAAAGGAGGATGTCCTCAGTTTGGTCTGGATATTTTCTTTTTATGTAGGTGCACCGGTCTCTGAATTTTCTGATCCATTTCTGGAATTCTTTATGTTTGATAGGCTTTTATATTTTGCAAGATCGAATTGCAATTATTGCAAGTTAAGACTTAAATGAGCAATGCATGATATATTAATATTTTTTTACCATGCCAAAATAGAGAAAATGTCAAAGTAGTCTGCACGTAGCGTCCATGGATGAAAAGATTTGCACTTTAGAAACATCTTATGAGAAGAGTGGATGATTATGTATTTAGGTAAACAAGTGATAAATAGGAGAGTAGAGAGGAAAAGGGAGGGGGCGACCAAATAAAAGACGGAATAACTGTGTGAGAAAAGATATGTAAGAAAAGGGGGAAGTGATGAATGAATGTGTGTGACAGAGAAGTATGGAAGATAATGAATGTCCATACAGCGCAGACCAAAACAAATTGAAGTCAGGTAAGAGATGAAGAGAATAATGAGTGTCATATTTTTTTATTTTAGCTTCAATTTTGACATCGTAGCTCGCAATGTCTTTTTTGGATAAAATATTTTTTTATTTACTTTGTATAAAAAAAAAATTGGTTGCCTGTAAAGTCGGTATACGGGCGAAAGTTTTACGTGACAACGACTTTGAGTGGTAAAATAATTTTAATGTGAATATTCATTCGTATAGTAGGAAGAAGGATGAAAGACGCGTGCCTTTCACTTTTTATGTCTGTCTCTCTCGCTCTTAGGCGGGACGCGTGCCTCTCACTCGCTCTCATTGTGAGCGCATAACGTGAGCGGAGCGTAACGCAGTTTCTTGAAGTGTCACCCGGCAAACCAATTTATAAGACGTTGTCACGTCAAAAAAATGATAAAGAATGAGGAGAGGTGGTAAAGCCTCCAACCTACCCAGGTATCATCATCACAGAGTAAGTTTAAAATTAGAAAGACATACAATCACGTTATTAATGGACGACCCCTACGTTATTATTTTAAGTGACAAGTCGCCGCGATCGGCATCTTCCAGTGTGCGGTGTAAGGATTCGGACGCTGCATCTGGATGCTAAAAAGCGACTGAATCGCCGGTCGCCGATGCTAAAAGAAGCTAGTCTGCGGAGGCCCAGTCGTAATTCGTAATGGTTGTGTAAATTTAGTTGAAAATCTATTAAAGCGCATACGAGCTATTTGTGATTGAGAGTGAAATAATACATTTGCTATCTATCAGTTTTATGTATCAATGTGAGATCGCTGGTATTGGTAAGTTTTCAGACTTTTCAGTGTTTCTCATAATTTAAATCGTTGTTAAAATGTTTTGGCTGCGGCATGTCTTTTTACTAGCCGGCTGCCTGACTGACGCCCACCCTCCTTGAGAATGTTATTGTTTTAGCAGAGGATAAATAGGTATGTAGATATGGAAAATATAGGATGTATTACAATCAATTAATGTACCTATGTAGAAGCACAGACTGAAAGATTATTGTTGGTAAGTATATTGCAGCAAAGATGATAATGTTATGATGGATGTGTGCAGTGACGAGAATGAACAGAATTAGAAGGAATGAATATGTAAAAAGTTATGTAAGAAGGAAAATATCGGCTGGCTTGGCATAGGCATGCTATGCGAAGAGATTTATGGAGGTAAACAAGTGAGTATTTTTTTATTTCTTTACGAGACAACTTTCGCACTAAGGATAAATCCTGTGTCGCGGGGCTTTGATATACGATCAACGGACACAAAGCACACCTTCGAAACAACAATTCATAGATCACATAAGTAAGTGTTGTCTCCTATTGGTATCGAAACCACAATACTTGCGCAGTGTTAGGTGACGAGGCGGCCTCTTAAACGCCTACGCCAACCATGCAGGCTTAATTGAATTCGAAAAAAGAGTGACGAAAAGCAAGAGGGTGGCCTAAGAAAAGATGGATAGACAGCGTGAAGTAGAGGCACGAAAAGGAAGATCTGGCCAAGGAAAACATTTATCGACTGTGTGCGGATGGGATATGGATGAAAGTATATGGATGAAAGGAGTAAATAATTAGATAACAAGTAGTAAGCAAAGGACATAATGCGCAAGGGCAAGGGCGTTTTTATGAAGAAAATGTCTATACGTTATCATCTTTTTAAGAGTTTAATAACCAAGAAAAGTATTCAGTAATTCCATAAAACCTTTTTTTTTATTGCGCGGCGAAGTCTGTGATTGTAGTCCTTGACAGTACAACCTTTAATGTAGAACTTAAAATTTTAATAAATAGTGGTCGAATTCGCAATGAAGTGATCCGACAGAGAACCAAGGTAATCGACATAGCTCAGAGAATTAGCACGTTGAAGTGGCAGTGGACTGGTCACATCTGTCGCAGAACCGATAACCGATGGAGTAGTCGTGTTCTAGAGCGGAGACCGCACCTTGGCAAACGTAGTGTAGGACGCCCTCCGGCTATGTGGAGTGACGATATACGCAAAGTGGCTGGCAGCGGCTGGACACGAAGAGCCGAAAATCGGGCCCAGTGGCGTGCCATTGGAGAGGTCTATATCCAGCAGTGGACTAAGGCACGCTGATGATAATGATGATGATGTGGTCGAATTTCGACCTCTAGTTTTTGTAAAAGTATAACAGTTGTGATCATAACTGTATGTTGTTTAGATAAATATACGTACTAAGTATTGATTGTTAAGCTTTGAAAACTTAAGCATAGCCATCAAAATAACATTTTTGAAACTGGAAGATCCATCAATAAGAACTTATATATATACAAGAGGATGCCCGTGGCTATGCCTGCACATTATTGTTTTTATTTAATCGTTACTTGCCAATTCATTAACACATAAGGTACAAGTTTTGGCTGTGCGACGTCTGTCAGTATATATAGGTACAGATAAGTCCTTTTATTATATGCAAGTACGATGTATTCAGCTTAACATTTCGAACTAGTAAATAACCCCTATCCTGTGCAATGTCCGATTTGACCAACGCACAAATGTCAACGTCATTTCAAATATTTTTAATTTTTAGGTAGACTTGCAGAAAAACGAAAAATTCGTCTATGATAAAATAATAATACTAGCTTTTGCCTGCGGTTTCGCTCGCGTAAATTTGGGGTTCTCTAGTTATACTTAGTATATCATTTATGTTCGGGGTAACACAAATCTCCTTTATTGGGTGGATACTTCTATAATAGTCGTTTTAACTGTTTAAGAAATATAACTGCAAAAAGTATTTACACATACAAACTACTTAGTACTAAGACTTAGTAGTACCAAAGAGCTCAGATATTTACATAGAGGCGCATTTCTTATGGGCGCTCTGTAAACAAACGTTCTGTGACCCAAATTGCCGCTTGGCGGCGTGGCAGTCGCGCTGTGACTGCTGTCTCTACGAGTGCAAGAGAGACGGATAACGATTATAGGTAGTAGAGCCTTGCTGATTTCAGCTTGAATGGGCCGGCTCGACCGGGGTAGTACTACCCTCTCACAGAAAATCGACGTAAAGTAACAGTACCTAAACTGTTACGTTTCGTTCGGTGTGTGAGAATACCGGAGGCCCTATCCCCTAGTCCTTCTCCCTCATCCCACTCCTCATCCTATCCCTTTTACCAACCCCAAGGGACGGCAACGCACTTGTGACTCCTGTGGTGTTGCTTGTGTCCATGGGCGGCGGTAATTGCTTAACATCAGGCGATCCGTCTGCTCGTTGGCCGCCTATTATCATTAAAAAAAAAATGACGCCAGCGCCGCCAACTGCGAACTACACTGGCGACGGTCGCCACTTGGAATCGGCACACGAAATGCTTAAGAAATGCGCTTCTATGTAAATCTGTATTCAGTGGTAGTACTCAACATGTTATTGGGTATCAGTGACGTTTCGCTAGAGCTGCCAATATGGCGACTGCGATTTGTCTGTCAGAACCATAAAACATAAAAAATAAAGATTTCGAGTCGACAACATATAGCCGCAAAATTCGGATTGTCGAGTATTTTGTTAAATTCTAATGGTTCAGAGGGTCTAGTACGAGTTTGCACACGATTGTCACGGTGGACTACAGCCTAGTCGACGGGAACAATTTCCATACATTTTGTAAAAGCGGGCGCTTTTACAAAATGTATGGAAATTGTGTGCTAACGGAGAGTAGCGATCGATATAGACCGCTAGGGGGCGCATTTAGAAAGTGTATGGAAATTGTTCCCGTCGACTAGTCTATCGTCCACTGTGACGATCGAGTGCAAGCTCGTACTAGACCCTCTGACAGACAAATCGCAGTCGCCATATTGGCTACTCTAGCGAAACGTCACTGATGCCGGATAACATTTTAAGTACTACTATGTCTTAGTACTAAGTAGTTTGTATGTGTGAATACTTTTTGCAGTTATATTTCTTAAACAGTTAAAACGACAATGATAGAAGTATCCGCCCAATAAAGGAGATTTGTGTTACCCCGAACATAGATGATAAACTATAACTAGAGAACCCCGAATATACGCGAGCGAGGCCGCGGGCAAAAGCTAGTATTACATTTCTTGTGTGCGTGTGTTTGTCACTGAACTCCTCCTAAATGACTGGACTGATTTTGATGATTTTTTTATGTGTGTTCTAGGGGACTTGAGAATGGTTTAGATTCACAATTTAGTCCACTGGAAAATGTTTTTTAGTAAAATTAAAATTTTTAAGTAATTGTTGATTTTGGAATGTTTCACATTGGAACCCACCGACTACGCTACCATCGCAGTGTCAAATTTATATTAATAATTTCGTCAAGGGGTACGGTAGACTCGATCGAAACCTTACCTAAATAAAATAAACCGGTCAAGTGCGAGTCGGACTCGCGCACCGAGGGTTCCGTACAAACCTGTGGCTATATATAATTATTTTAAAAAATATGAGATGTAACTAAAAATTTAGGGTTTTCTAAAATTTTCCTATGTGCTATAATACGTTGCTTTATGCAAGATTTCAAGATTCCAGATCGACTGGAAATACCCGTTAGTTTTGACTTGAGCATTTGATATGCATTTCAATTTTATACCCTAACTGGTTCATGAAGAAAGGGGTAGCACCTTTAAAAATATAAAAAATATTTTAAGTATAAAATATGATGCAATAAAAATTTATGGATTTTGAAGACCGGTTGGCGCAGCGGGAGTGTAAGCGACTGCTACGCCGAAGGTCGCGGGTTCGATTCCCGCACAAGTCAAACATTTGTGTGCATGAAGATGGACGTTTGTCTTGGTCTGGGTGTTTCTATGTATAATATGTATGTATTTACAAAAAAAAAGTATAGAAGTATGTTTATCCATTATCCAGTACCCATAGTACAAGCTCTGCTTAGTTTGGGACTAGATGGTGAATGTGTGAATGTGGTAGAATATTATTATTATTATACCCCAACGGGTTCATGAAGAAAGAGGTAGCACCGTTAAAATTATTAAAAATATTTTAACCATAAATGATGTAAGTAACTAAAAATTTATGGATTTCGCAATTTTTCCTTTATCTGTGCTATAAGAGTTTGCTTTTTCATGCGAAGTACCCTGTAGGTTTTGAATCCCTCGAGTAGTTGCGAGTTTGAAAATATGTTTAAATTGCTGTTTCTGTTGATTGCGTTGACATAGAAGTTTGATTTTATTACAGCTTAACTGTGTTATAGACCTGAGTATTTGATTAGCGATATTCCATGGTTTAGACTAAGGTCAGTTGATTAAGAAGGTACTGATGCCCTGTAGCGACTGTCAAAGATCTTCATGACAACCGGGACCGCCTCCTACGTGCTCTCCGAGGCACGGAACAAGCGATAATTAATAATTCAACAGACCTGAGTATTTGATATGAATTTCAATTTAATAACTACGCGTTCATGAGGAAAGAGGTAGTAACTTTAAAATTTTAAAAATGTTTGTATTATATGATGTAACTAAAAATTAGATTTATGGAATATTACCTTAATCTGTGCTATAAGACGTGGCCTTGTACCAAATTTCAAGATTCTAAGTTCATGGGAAGTACCCTGTAGGTTTAGATTTCCTTGTGAGTTTCGAAAATTTGCGAGAATTTGTGGCATAAACAGCTGTATCTTTTGATTGCGTTGGCTTAGAAGTTTGATTCTGTTACAGCTTAAAGACATTATAGATTTGAGTACTTGATATAAATTTAAATTTAATACCTCTATGCATTCATAAGGAAAGGGCTAGTAACTTTAAATTTATTTTTTTTATAATAATAACATAATGTAACTAAAAAATTACGGTTTTCGCAATTTTTCCTTTATCTCTGCTATAAGATGTTAGTTCGTACCAAATTTCAAGATTCTGAGTTCACGGGAAGGACCCTGTAGGTTTTGATTCCCTTGCGAGTAGTTGCGAGAAAACATGCGGCTTAAATTGCTGTTTCTTTTTATTGCGTTGACATAGAAGTTTGATTTTGTTACAGCTTCAAGGTATTATAGACTTCAATATTTGATATGAATTTCAATTTAATAACTTTACGCGTTCATGAGAAAATGGTAATAACCTTAAAATTATTAAAAATATTTTTTTGATATGATGTAACTAAAAATTTACGGTTTTCCCAATTTTTCCTTTATGCATGCTATAAGACATTGCTACGTACTAAATTTCAAGATTCTGAGTTCACGGGAAGTACCCTGTATGTTTTGAGTTTCGAATATTTGCGGAAATTTGCAGCATAAACGGCTGCATCTTTTGATTGCGTTGGCTTAGAAGTTAGATTTCACAGCTTCAAGGAACAGTAGATTTGACTATTTGATATAAATTTCAGTTTGATACCTCCACGCGTTTCTGAGAAAAAGGGTCTTGACAGACGGACGGACAACAAAGTGATCCTATAAGGGTTCCGTTTTTTCATTTCGAGGTACGGAACCCTAAAAACATAAAAAATAAAGATTTCAAGTCAACAACATATAACCGCAAAATTCGGATTGTCGAGTATTTTGTTAAATTCTGGTTCTGACAGACAAATCGCAGTCGCAATATTGCCACTCTAGAGAAACGTCACTGATACCGGATAACATTTTGAGTAGGTACTACTAAGTCTTAGTACTAAGTAGTTTGAATGTGTCAGTACTTTTTGCAATTAGATTTCTTAAACAGTTAAAACGACAATTATGGAAGTATCCACCCAATAAAGGAGATTTGTGTTACCCCGAACATAGATGATATACTATAACTAGAAAACCCCAAAACGCGACCGAAGCCGCGGGCAAAAACTAGTAATTCTTATAAGATTACTCAATGCTGTCTCATTACAATTTTTTTTTCTTTTCTCGTGCACACTTGTTTCAATATCAAAATGGCCTATATGGCGTCGTCGCAAAGAATAGAATAGAATAAATTTTTATTTTCAAGAATATGGTGGTACGGATGGTGTTTAAAAGTAAAATATTACAGCAAATTCTGCCATTTCAGGCGTGTAAATTTTGAGTATAACAATATACTTAATTAATCTGCAGACATATATAAATACAATAAAAAATGTCACAATGTTAATGTCTACCTACAATTCGATTTTATATAAAATAGTAAAAACAAAAAAAAATATAATAATATCTAATGTCAAAGTTATTATCTATAATTCGATTTTATATAAAAAAAATGTCACAAAATCATAATTTCAAAAAATTAAGATTAAATAATTATGTCAGTATTGTGTATTTTAAATAAATTTATCATTTAAGTATTCATTAATGTCATAGTAAACTTTCTCCAACAACAACCTATACAGTACCGTGCGGAACCGTCTTGTTGGCAAGTCTGTCATATATACTGGGAGGTGATTATACAGTTTTACTGACATACAATATGAATTTCTTTTATATAATTCTAGTTTAATTTGAGGTACTTTAAGTCGGTTTTTATGCCCCGTCCGACTACCTTTGCTATCTCCTAGTTTCTCGTACAGTTCTGGATTGTTTTTGACAAAGAGACAGGTTTCTAATATGTATAGACACGGTAACGGTAATATTATATGTTTTTTGAATAACGGCTTACCACTGTCTAAATAGTCGCAATTGAAAATTGTTATGATGCATTTCTTTTGCGCTACGAATAGTCTATTTACTTCGACCGACTACAAAGTTCAATAGCAAACGTATTTTATAAATTAATTTTCGTTCATTGTTGCACGTTTCACGTTTACGTGAATGATATAACCAGATCGTGTTACAAGTGCAAAAACCGTTAAATATCAACGACCAATGATAGCCATCACGTTATATGCATAAGACATTTGGAGCGTTTTTATAAGACAAAGGGCGTTAAGTAGATCAACCCATACAGCAGGCAGCTATATTTAGCACATACGTGATATATTTGCTGACAGTCTACACGGTCGACTGGGCAAGGTCCTTTAAGGCGATATTAACACCCGACAGTGCGTGGGCGCAACTTGGTTGGGCAACGAGGCGAATTAGAGCATAATATAAACGATGAGTATGAGAAGAGGCCTGTGCCCAGCAGTAGGATAGATTATAAGCAAGACTACCGATCATAATAAGCATCCTGCCCTCATTTTCCATTATAAAACAGTTTACAGGCTATAGCATATTATGCTCTAAGGCTGTGACGATGCGGTGGTGGCGTAAATAGTTACACAAATAGTTTTGCCAAATGCCACACCAATTTGTTGGGTGAAGTGCAATCGTCCACGGTCTCCTATACTACAACCTATCCAACGGTAACAGTAGCAATTATAGCATTCATTCTATAAAAGGCACATACTATTTGCGTCTTAGCGTAGCGACACACTGAAAGTGACGCGCCGAATCTTCAGCTACTAAACGAAGTAGTATTCGGTTGGCAGGACACACCAAACGCGCTGAATAGCCGGCATTATGACGGCAGCGGCGAGCATTCGGTTGCGTAACGGTGCTGATACATTTGAGCAGTCACCTGTAATGAGAATTCTTGCGAATGTAACAAAACAGACAGAAAAACAAACGGGTGTGTTTTAGCGAGCATTTTTTCGCACGTTCTGGCAAGCATTCTACTGAATTGACAGTTGATTTAACGTTTTGCTGGTTAGAGTGTTCGCTAGAAAGATCGTGAAAATGTTCATAGCAATGTTCGGTTCTGTTCGTTGCTTGGTTCGACAAAACAAAAAACCGGCGAATTCTCGCTGTTCTTTTGCAACTGAATGCTCAGGTGTATCAGCACCATAACGGTCCGCGTGATATATTTTCTTTAAAAAAGACAACTCTCGCAGTAGGAATAAATCCTGTTTCGCGGGGGACTTTACAAACATACAACCAACGGACACAATAAACACGCAGACTCGCAACAACAATTTATGGATCACACAAAATGTTGTCTCGTGTAGGAATCGAACCCACACTTGGCGCAGTGTCAAGCGGCGAGGCGGCGGCTTAAGCCACTACGCCAACCGTGCAGTCAATGATATAACGATCGACGGAAAATTCAGCGACACGTTGACCGTGATGTAATTTCGGTTGATGAGTCATAGGAGATTTGAAGAACACTACGAACGTATTCAACAGAACGTTCGCATAGGGTTCGCATAGGATTCGGTAGGTGACGTAGAAGTGTCGCTTTACTTAGGTAAGGACCCTAAGAGGCAAATGTGTGCATAATGTTTGTGTTTTACTCGTGCGATTAAACGCCTAATCGTGTATTCAAAGACAAGCAAGTAGGTACATCGTTATATTAACTATAACGATATAACTATTGAGCACAGTGGTAATGCTTAGTAAAATATATTTACATTTTATCATAGAGAGGTCGATGGGATTGAACTAAAAAGCCTTCAAATATCGATATTTCATTAGTTGACATTAATCACAATGAAAGGATGACAAGGTTTATGCCAAGTTTATGCTGTTTAAACTTGGTATTTTGAAAAGGCAACGATTGTCAAATATTTCTATTATTTTTATCTAAAAGCTGGCCTCGACAATTTGACGTTTCTTTGCGAAGTACAGAATAAAAACAATTAACAATCTGCTAAACGTGGTGTACACAACAAGAAAAAGTGAAACGCACACACAAACTAGGTGCGGACGCATTCATGGTTTTCCACTGATCTGAGATGTGCAAAATCCAATTAAAATAAATCCACGCAGAAATTTTAAAATTATCACCAAGCAAAACTAATAAATATTTTTGTGACATATAGTGGCGAACTTTAGTAAAATTTAGCTTCACACACAGCAAATCCACAAATTTTTGTAACCGATTAGCTGCACCGATATAAAAACTGAATTCCTGTTAATCCATAGAGCTCTTCGTTAATTAAACACGGAATTTCGATTAACATCGCTTATCTTTAAAACTTTGTCATTCCGAATTTAAACAAAACATTATCAAGGAATTCTTTATTTCAACACTGGTAATAGTCAAACCGAAGCCTGTTAGCTTAAGAGACGTCGAGCATAAATCTTTCGAGTTCACGACCCAGCAGACGTCGACAGCAGAAATGTACTTAGCATTCCACTTGGGGACTTGTCTAGTGACAAGAGGCCGAAATATTTCAAATAGTCTGTGTTTATTTTAAATACAAGTATTTTTGCTCAAAGCGAATGATATTTATTGTCTACACGGATGGTTTAATAAGTCCTCTCCCAGTTTCGCACTGCGCCGCATGATGTGGGATTGATTCTCGTACGAGACAACAATCTGTGTCATCAAAATTTTAAATCAAATAGCAAAGACCACGTGACTTATAATTTTTCGGCTCACCAGACGTGAATTTAAAATTTTTAGAATTATTTCTAATAAAATATATTTAACATAAACTTTTTTATTTCAGTCCAATAGAAGTGAAATAGAAATGCTTTTACATATTTTGTTGCAAGATGAGAATGGCAAACGTGTGCTTTATAAAATTCCTTATTACTTTTTGAGTAATATTTCGTTTTAGTTTCGGTAAAAAACTAATCTTATACTTTTAATATATAAAGCTGAAGAGTTTGTTTGTTTGGTTGAACTTGCTAATCTCAGGAACTACTGGTCCGATTTGAAAAATGATTTCAGTGTTATATAGTCCATTTATCGAGAAAGGCTATAGGCTATATAACATCATGCTATGAGCGACGGGAGCATAGCAATAGCCTTAAATAGCGCGGGTGTAACCGCGGGCATCCTCTAGTTCTCTATAAAAGTATATGAATATTGACATATTTAGTGTGAATATTGATATAGTATTACTATAGTAATAAGGATCGATAGGTCCAATTACCTATAATTAATTATACATACTTATTTAAACGTAGAGGTCCATACAATAAGTTCCAAGTTTATTCATCGAAATGTTGAAACCGATTTTATTAGGATGAATTTGCGGTTTACGCTAGTTGTGTGTAATTAATATGGAGAGATAACCCTTTACAATATATCAGGCCGAACCCCACGGGTTACTCCGCTAATTAAAATCAATTTGATATCGAATCTCATTGGTTGCGAGGCATGTATTTAGCTACGCTTACGTGAACGATATGAATATGTTTTGAAATCTTAGAACTTGTAATACTTAGCCATAGCATGTTTCACCATGATTGAGTGTGGTCAACTCTGTTGTCGGCATTTATGTGCCACCGAAATAGCATAGTAAAAAAAGAATAGTAGGATATGTAAGATTTATTAACGACCACAAAATTAAATTATAGTAGGATAGCTTCATACAAATCGGCCGCCGCGCCGCCGCGCTGGTTTGAATGTACGCGTGAGTCGCCGGCGCCGTGCGCCGCGCACTCACTTTTCACGCAAACAATCTCACGAGCGCGGCAAGCTCGGTGCGGATTCAGTACGGGATGCGCCGCGCGTCTGATCGAGCGCATTCATGTAGGTACTACACTGCTCGCCTGCTTGAATTGTTTATATACATTCAGTTTTGTAATAAACGTTATTAATAATATACAATGTGTTAAACGTCAGTAAATTTAACTTGTTACTTTTTCTCATTAAAAAAGGCATTTAGATTGCGAGCGGCCTTAGCTAACCTACTATTCTCTTTTTACTATGAAAATAGCCCAATGTGACGTCACATCGCGCCCCTGCGCCGCGAGCCTCGCTACGAGTGACGCACAGCAGTGGGCCCCTCCCTCGCGCCCCTCCGCGCCGGCCCTATAAATACCGGGGACACACGAGGCTTCGGCCCGGCGCGGGAAGAGAAAGCCAGCCCAGTGCCATCGGTGCCAGAAATTCAGGCACTCGAGCCACCAGTGCCACCGACCCCTGGCATGTGTGCGCTGCGGCGAAGAACACGCCGCAAGAGACTGCCCGCGCCCAATCGAAGAGCCTGCAACTTGCGCCAACTGCGGGGGGACGCACCCCGCCAACCACGTCCACTGCCCGGTCTTTAAGCGGGAAGCGCGGAACAAGAAGGCCGGGACTGTCGCGTTCTCCGGTGAGCCGCGCAAAGTGCCGGAGCCGGTAAAGCCTCAGCCACAAGGGGAGACCGCGCAAGGCGCGACGCTCATGGCTGAGGCAAATGACCCCATAGCTCGCGGAACCGCGGTCGCGGCTAAAAGGAAGAGAGGGCGGAGAAACCGCAGGCGAGGCAAGGAAGGCGCGACCGCGCCCGCCGCCGCGGAAGTACCCCCGAAGGACCCACCACCAACCCAGGGCGGCCCAAGGAAGCCTAAACGCAACCCGGCGCCTACTCAAGAAGCACCCCAGCCGTCCGCTCGCCCGGTCGCCACCCCCGCCGAACCAACTGCGGCCAGGGGCAAGAAGGCGAAGGCCCCACACCACAGTGAGGGACCAAGGAGCGGCGGCAAAACAACAACTGTACAGGCAGCCATCAACGTGCTACACGATGTGCTCACCGCCCTTAGCGCCGGGCGCGATAAGCAGGCCATCGTTTCTATCATCCTCAAGGGCCTGGCGGATCTCGTCATGAACGACGATGAATAAGCCCTTGAGGATTCTTCACTGGAACGCCCGCAACCTCCAAAAGAAGGCCGCCCTGCTCCGCCCTCTCCTGCAGGAACAGGACATCGACGTGGCGCTGATAAATGAGACGCACCTGGGACCTGCAGACCGACTACGATTCCCGGGTTTCCTCATTTATCGGAGGGACGAACTAACGCCGGACGGCACGCGCTACCGCGGACTGGCAGTGCTCGTCAAACGAAGAGTCGTACACCAACCACTACCCGTCAGAACACACAGCACCTTGTACACGCTGGGTGTAGAGCTGCACCTAGGCGGTGCGCACCTCCACCTGTACGCCGCATACAAGCCGCCCGCAGTGAACATCGACGTCACAGAACTGCGGACCATCCTACAAGCACCCCACCCGGTCGTCATTGCGGGCGACTTCAACTGCAAGCACCCAGCGTGGAACTCGTCGACCACCAACGCACCGGGTATACGACTCTTCAACGACGCCGAAGCTCAAGGTTACATCGTCGCGGGTCCGGAGGTACCAACTCATTACCCGGACACGCTCACACACATACCCGACGTCATTGACATCGTCGTCCACAATGACCTTTCGCACTGCCAGTTGCAACTTAGCCAGGAAGTACTCGACGACGAGCTACAGTCGGACCACCAGCCGGTACTCGTCGTCGCCCAGCAACAACCCACCCGCGTCGTCCCTCAAGCGCCACGTCCATTACCGGATTGGACCAAATTTAAGGACACGATGGAGACCACAACACCGACTCGCCCTATCAGCTCCGCAGCCGACGTCGACGCGCTCGCGTCCGAACTGACCGGCGCTATTAAGTCCGCCCTTGTCAGCTCCACACCACCCATCAACACCCAGAGGAGGCTACCCCCTCTGCCGGCACACATCGCAAAACTGATAGCTGACAAGCGGCGCCTAAGAAGACAGTGGCAAAGCACGCGATGCCCTACCCTTAAGACGCAACTCAACCGGCTGACGGAGAGAGTGAAGGGCGAGTTGAGGACTCACACCGCCGAGAGCTGGGAGAGACTGATCGAGGACTCTCGCGACGACTGGCCGTCGATCCACCGGCTATGTCGTCGCCTCACGAACACCCCAGCTCCGGTGCGCCCGCTACTACACGCCGACGGAACACCGCGCTACAAAGCAGCAGACCGAGCAGCTATCTTAGCCGACCACCTCGAGGGCGAGTTCAGGCCTAACCCGATTGTGGACGCAGAACACGCCGCAGCAGTCGAGACACACCTTCGGGAGTACTTCGCCACGCCGATAGCTCCCGATGAGGACCCCATCTTCTTCTCACCCGGGATGGTACAGCGCGCCATACGGCAGACCCAGCCCCGGAAGGCCCCTGGGGCGGATGGGATACCGAATGCAGCGCTGCGCCACCTGCCGCACCGTACCGTGGCAGCGTTGGCGCGCCTGTTCACGGGGATCGTCCGCACAGGCGCCTTCCCCGCATGCTGGAAAGAAGGCCGCATCATTATGCTACCGAAGCCGGATAAGAACATCCTGAAGCCGGGGAGCTATCGGCCGATCACTCTCCTGCCCACGACCTCGAAGGTGTTTGAGAGACTCCTGCTGCGGCACCTCACACCGCACATAACACCCAGACCGGAACAATTCGGGTTCAGGTCTGAACACTCAACAACATTGCAGCTGTCGAGGGTACTGCATCGGATAACGGCGGCGCGCAACAAGCGCGAGCACGCCGTAGCAGTATTCCTCGACATACAGAAAGCGTTTGACCGAGTGTGGCACTCCGGTCTGCTGTACAAGCTGTCAACGTCCACAGCGCCTCGCCGTGTAGTTAACGTGGTCTCCTCGTTCCTAAACAACCGGACATTCCGAGTGGTAGTGGAACAGGAGCTGTCTGACATCCGCACAATCTCTGCTGGAGTCCCGCAGGGCTCATGCCTCTCGCCTGTGCTTTACACCAGGTTCACCGACGACATCCCCGTCGCCGAGGGTGCCGAGCTGGCGCTCTACGCCGACGATGCGGCATTCATCTCGACGAGCGTCAACGCCGCCCACGCCGCCAAGAAGTTGCAGCGTACCCTCGACATACTCCCCCGCTGGCTATCGCAGTGGCGACTGTCGGTGAACGTGGGTAAGTCACAGGCCATACTAATCAGCAGCAAGCAGCTCCATCCACTGCCACTCAAACTCCAGGGTGAGTACATCCCCTGGACCCGGACGGTGAAATACCTGGGGATCACCATAGACCGCTCCTTGTCTATGAAGCCGCACGTCTGCAACGTCGTCGCTCAGGTACGCGCAACCAGGGCGCTACTGCGTCCAGTGCTCTCCTCTCACCTGCCTCTGCGAGCAAAGCTGGGTGTGTACAAGTCTTACGTACGCACCCGGCTCACCTACGCCGCGCCCGCTTGGTTCGCCCTCACGAGCGAGTCGAGCCGCATTCGCCTCCGCGCGCAGCAGTCACTGTCGCTGCGCGCCGCCGTACAAGCTCCTCGCTACGTGAGGAACGATGTCATCCAGCGGGACACCCGCATCGAGAGCCTGGACGCCTACATCCGCCGTCTGTCCGTGGGGATGTTTGAGCGAGCCGACGCCTCGGCCTGGGACCATGTCCGGGACCTGGCCCCCTGGCACGCTCGCCCCCCGGACAAGAAGAAGCTGCCCCGAGACCTCATCATCGACCACGACGACTCTGCGGACGCTGCGGCTGCCCCGGGTAACCGCCGTCCCCTCTAACACGACAACCTTTTTCACAACTCTGTTGCAGGTGGCCGCCCCTTTCCGCGCGACATCTGCCCGTATCACCCAGGATACGCGCATCATGCGCGCGCGCGGACGACCACCGCAACAGCGACGCCAAGGATTGACACCCATACCACGACGTCGACATCAAGCCAGATGTCGACCAACACCTCCACACCACACCACCAAGACCTCCGCAGGCCGCACGTAAGTCGCCGTCCGCGTCGCTGGCTTCACGGAGCTGGGCCTCCCTCGGTTCGCCGGGGGTCTCACCTGGCTCGTGTTGACCGCCCGGACGGCGTGAAGACCTAGCGGCCTGCGAGTACACGCGCGTACACGCCTTCTTGGTCCCTAAGGGCAACTACTGCCCGCCCCCAGGACCTGCCCTTATTAAAGGGCAGGAGAAAGAACCCGCTTGCGGGGGGCTAAACTGCCCCGAACAAGCCTCTGCACGCCCTTTACGGGGCGTCGCGACGATCTACGTTGTTGTTGCTTCGGCCCTTTTTCCTCCGGCCAGCACCACCGAGTTGAGTACAAGACCATCTGAAGACCTGTGAAGTGCCAACGTCGACCACGCCCTGGATAATTGTCTCTTCTGTTAACCTTAACCGTCAGTTCTTTTTTGTATCGATTAACTGGAATTATAACGCGAGTTTAAACTTTCCTGGTGATATTTTTTATTTATTTCCCGTAAGTCAACCTAATTATCTCTCTTTAATTGCTCGGCGAGTGATCGATCCCGGCTACCCCGTGGAAATCAATCACCCGTGCGACACCAATGATTCATGTACTGAGACAAGAACCAGAATCGACAACTAGACGTGTACGGTAGCGCTCTAAGGACAATTCTAGTGGTCACCGCTCCAGATAACCTTTGCCAGCGTAACTTAATTTTCCTAATCTATTACGAACGACAATTTAAGTCACAATATGGGCGTTATGTTAGAGATCTTGAAGGGACCACAACAAGTGGTCAACCAATTAAGTGATGACCTCTGCAAATATTGCTTACCTTTTCTAATCCAATGAAATTCAAGTATAAGAATTTATTTATTGAACCAACCAAGTTGTCAAGCATTTAATTTGGAACCCTCATAAAAATAACAATTCCATGAAATTGGCATGAAACTTCATAAAAGCAATATTAATGGTTCATACCAATTCAGCTATTTTAGATGATATCAGTATCATCGGTTGCATATGTCCGGCTAGTTAGGTCTAATAATGTTATGAATATTCCTATTATCTTATCTTCGTTCATACTGCTATTCAAATTCTCCTACTCAGGTAAGTGCCTGATACGTTCTATTCACGTTGAATTGGGCCCTTTAAAAGCTTTGCTTTTCCTATGGACACATAGTTAAATGTTGCCTTTCACGATGGATGGAATATTGTTCAGTTACACAACTTTTTTGAATGGTTTCATTCCAGGTCACTTTTTATGTTTGTTCATTTTTTTTTATATTTTGGCTATCCTTATCCTGTAAAGCTTTTAAAGGTCAAGATATCTGTTTGAAATGTAATTCGTAAATAAACGGGTACTCAGGACTGCAATAAATTGTGTGTATGTTGTCTTGGTATAACTAGCGTTGTTTTCTTAGCCTAATATACTAAATGTATCTCATATTGCAAGTATAGAATTATAAGTTGCTTGCTCTATTCTATGAATACTTTTTGTTTACGAAATAAATAAGTCATCATATAGGAAAGCATAATATAGGCAGCATAGAGTTCAGACCTTACAATTCTTTCAAGCTTGAACCATTACTTACTATTAGAATACCCTTTTTTGGTAAAGCTGATAAGATCGCCCGTTCACCGTCCCACATCTAATGTGTTTGTAGAAGTCCTAGCCTGATTTAGCTACTGTATAGGCAAAATAGTCACACACTGACTGGTTTACCATCGAGAAAGGTGTTAGACAGGGATGTGTAGCGTCGCCGTGGCTGTTTAACCTCTTCATGGACAGTTGTTTGCAAGATTTAAAACATAGTGACTGCGGATTAAGGATGAATGGGTTACTCGTCAAATGCCTCTTTTATGCTGATGATCAGGTAATACTTGCATCTTCAGCGGAGGAGTTGCAGGAGATGGTAACAATCATTCAAGGTGCGTTAGAGAGGAAAGGAATGAAACTGAATGTAAGTAAAACGAAAGTTATGGTTTTTGAAAAGGAGGAATGCGTTACAGCTTGTAATGTTTTGATCGATGGGCAGTGAGTGGAACAAGCTAATGAGTTTGTTTACTTAGGTACGTTGTTTACAACAGATGGTAAGAATGAAGAAGATATGGAAAGAAGAGTTAATGCAGGTAATAGTGTGAATGGAGCTCTGAAGGCGTTTATAAACAGTCAAAACGTGTCCAAAAAGGCACGTTTGGCTGTGCATAGAGGGGTGTTAGTGCCTACCCTTATGTATGGTAGTGAGAGTTGGGTATGGCAGAAGAGACTTGAAAGTAGAATAAATGCTGTAGAAATGAGAGCACTGAGAAGTATGTGTGGTGTGTCTTTGACCGACAGAGTAAAGAATTGTGTGATACTGGAGTCGTGTGGGGTAAAAGAGGATGTAGTGATTAGCATCGAGAAAGGCATGTTAAGATGGTTTGGGCACATGGAGAGGATGGATGACGAAAGACTGACAAAGAAGATATATAAGGCAATTGTGAATGGGACAGGAGGAAGGGGAAGACCTAGGCGGGCGTTCTGTGACCAGATTGGAGACATCCTAAAAAAAGGACAGGTCAGAGGTACCCTAAACAGAAGAGCATGCATGAGAAACGTGATGGGAGTGAATGAAGCAAGAGAGGTATGTCAGGATCGTTGCAAATGGCGTTCCGTAGTCTCTGTCTACCCCTCCGGGAAACAGGCGTGAGTCTATTTATGTATGTATGTACATACAATGTTTTTAGCACAATTTTGTAAATTCGGCATATCTCTTTGTGAAGAGAAAAATATTTCATCTATTGACTGTGTTCATTGAACCGCAGAGTTTAGATAGGATGTATACATTTTTGCCATTAATACGTAGAGGTTTTTACATCTTTGTCAATAAATCAACCTGAATGATCTTTTTGAATAATTTTTCAGTTTAATAATATGATTGAACATCATTAATTATACTGCTTATGCGACAATAATACACGATTCCTTAAACTAATTTATGATTCCGGCTATTAAACGTGACGAATATTCATAGTATAGCGTAATAAATATAGTAGAGAGCTCTTGCACCGATTTTTTTATCTTTGTTGTCAATAATTTCACATATAGGTACTGGCGCTTTTAAGATACCACAAAATATGTACGAAAGTGATAACATTACATTTCTTCTCGTCGTTTACCTCGCAAAATTTGTATATTAGTCAACAATATCAGACGATGAGACACCAACATTTATTACACACATAACTACTAATTACAAGAAAGTTATGGCCGTAATCTTGCAATTACAATGATCATAACAAAAGCTTTAAAATATGGTTCACCTAAATACTCGTTTTCCCTCTTGAACTAAATGTTTATTATGTTGAACTACAAATAAATGTATCTATAAAATCTGAGAAAGAATATGATGCTATATCCACTAGGCTATCACAGACAAGATTAAATGCAACATAACTCTGTATAACATACCACTGTTACCAGTGACATGAAAAATAAACAGCCCGGAGCTTGGCCGAAAAATTCATAGAGCGTAAATCGGAATAAAACTAGATATAATAATATCTTAGCATGCATTCACGTACAGAGAAATAAAACTAGTAAATAAACTGCACTCCGGATACAAAGTGGTGCAGTAGTTTATTGTGTAACGGATGTGCGACTGTATCCGTAGCGATATAATATGGCGAACGTTGAACAAGTTTTTATCAAGCTGCGACAACTCTATTCACGTTATTGTGTTTATATTGTATTGTACATCACAGCCACAAATGATTTTCTTCGTGAAAATGTTGGATACTACTTTATTATTTATACTTTGAAACTTTGACTCGACTCCGCTACTTCGCCCGCGTATTTTCGCAACCACAATTCCAATGCTAAATTGGAAGCATTGGACTATCTCCGATACAAGTACATAACACGACCGTTGCAATCAGCCGCAGTTATAATAAAAGCATAACATTTCAACGTCCAGACGTCCACTACAATGCGCAGTTTCTCAATTAAATTAACCCAGTGTCAATCTCCATCACCATTATTAAAGTAATTTATATTCTATAATCAGAAACGACGTTCTCAATTATTCGCTCAAAAACACGGGATTTGGGAATAAAATCCGTAGCAAATGCATAAACCACTCTATGGTTTCATACTGTGCCTTATTTATGTGAACTTTTTTGTTCACCGCCGGCATAAAACGTCAATGTCAGTGGTTCCCTTTTGTCAAGTTTACGTAAATAAGATATTAGAAATACAGTGAAAGGTTTTTAATTGTTTACATTTCTATTGTAGGTTGTGTACTTAAGGTTTTTTTACGCGTTTTGCATTGATTCAGTGATGGCTGACAGCCTGCCGTTGATTCCAGAGAAAGGGTTAGATTTCCATTTATTTATTTTACCGAAATAACCTAACGAATGAATTCATAGCTCTAACTTACTATTCTGTAAAATACTTTACATCATAGCCGATTGGAGCCTTGGTTTCACACTCAATGCTCTCGTTAATAATTTCCTGAAATAGTTATCATCAAAAGTTGCGTAACGACGCTTGAAATAGGCTTCTTTGTACACATAATCTCATGTTCATAATGTATGTGTAATGTGATCCTGCCGTTTTGCCGAAAAGATTTTGACAAAATTTCATTACCCAAACAAATTTTAGCAACCTTTTTTTATACCATTGCAATGTTTCGAATGATTTTAGTACGCATATTTTTATTTGGTCAAATTTTTACTTGGCAAAATATTACCAAGTAATATTAATGTCATTATTCAAATGATCTATTTATATAGTCTAAGATTACAGCAAACAATCTTCAGACAATAAACGTTTGATGATATTAGTTTTTTATGGAAGTAGTTAGAGTAGGTTAATTATAAAAAAAATGGTAAGGTTAGCTTAGGTTAGAACTGTGACCTCCTACGCACGAGCCGAGCGAGCGAAGCGAGCGGTGCCGCGGCAGCGGCCGGCGAGTGCCAGAAACGACTTGCAATAATAGAAAAAAGAGGTTGTTTTTAGTAGGTTAGCCGGAACTGAAATATTTAGATTAGGGTAATTATTGATTTTGCGTAAAAACTGAAATATTTGACTAAATAAAAAATGTTAAAAGTACTAGTTGGTAAACAAGTTATAGTTTAAACGTTAATTTCCCAAACATTAGGTTTGCGTTACAATTTTTTGTGAATAGATTTTTTGCTAAGTAATAATTTGGCAAATGAAATTATGCGAAAAATTGTTTGGGAAGTGAAAATTTGTCAAATTCCTTTCGGTCAAACAAGGGAGACCCATGTGTAATATGTGATCCTTTAGTAACCATTAAGTGGTTTTACAAAGAAGCGTGGTTTACTAATGTTTGCCAAAATTTAAAATGCCATAATTTCATATGCCATACTGGATTTGCCATAATTTCATTAGAAATAACGCTTCAGTTGCCATAATTCTGAAATTACATAAAATGACTTTCACTAATTCCATTCGTCATAATCGATCAAGTGTCATAATAATTTAAATCCATAAATGTATTTGCTATAATTTTCGTTTTCAATAATGCCATTTTCCATAACTTTTATTCACCATAATATAAGTTTAATAAACTAAGGTCGACGGAGCCCTGCGAAGCAGGGCTCCTATTTTTGGGTAAAGGGTCAAAAGAGAACCTAACATAACCTATTTAGTTACTAATTACAGTCGCACCTAACCCTAGGTACGCGAAAGCAATGACGCACAAATTTTACATTAGCTGTATATATCAGTCATACAAGATGGCGGTTGCGTTTCGTTTCACGTTTTTCACATAAACCTAAATATCGCTTTTATTGATTCCACTAGTGTAATAAACTGAAGTTGAAGGAGCCCTGCTTCGCAGGGCTCCTATTTTCGGGTTAAGGCTCAAAAGAGAACCTAACACAACCTATTTAGTTACTTTCACATAAAACCTAAAATTACGTTCCGTTTTGCATATTTGAATAGAGAGTTTTTGGAAATTGTTTAAACATATTTAGACGCAACTCCGGCAGCCAAAATTACTTTTAAGGGATTAAAACTAATTCCCTTAAGCCCCCTACTCCACCAATACCCTTAAATTCGGGCGACTCGTTTTGAAACCCAGCCCCAGATTTTTTATTCACAATTAAACCGAACACTAAACCTCATATGGCGTCTAATAACTAAGCTCGACGGAGCCCCGTTTCGCGGGGCTCCTACTTCTGGGTGGTTTAAAAAAAACACGAAGATTAATCTAACCTAACCTATCCGAGTCGGATTGCACTGAGTCGGGGTGTTAACGATAGTTAATTTCGACCTAACAATATTATGTATTATTTACATAATTATATCAAATTTTGATTATGTCAGGAGTCGATTATGAGATGTGTTACTTATGGAAACTAATTATTATGATATATGTTGTTATAGAAAGTCATTTTATGGCAAATAAAAGTTATCGCTGTTGAGTTGTTAAGGCAAACGTTATTAGTATAAATGATAATAGTGCAAGTAAATATTATGATCAGGGATGATTACGGCAAACAATATTAGTGCAAATGAATTTATGGAAAACGAGAGAATACCAAGAAGCGTTGTCAGTTAATATTGAACTGTTATAGCGTTATTAAAATACACACATTTCTAACTTTTATTCGATTAATAGGAATGACAGTGACCAAAGCTCCCTTGCCATACCTTCCTCTCCTTGAAGAAAGAACGAGAGACAATAGTATGGAAACGAAAAAGAACGAGATGGAATACATTTTTTTACCTTCAACCTTGCTCCTGCATTGGCCATGCGAGATTTTTGTTTTGTTCTATTGGTGCTTATTTTATAGTGTATATTTTAGTAAGTAGTAGCATATTTTTTATGTAGATAAAATCCTTCAAGACGATGTGAAGTCTGGCAGGGCTCTGTCACAAATATCTAACAAAAATACCATTCGCAAGGTAACTTTTTATTACAGTGGAGTATGCACGGACGTGCGGCCTGTACTTCGTACAGTATTCCGCGAGCTGCACTGCATGCCGCCTCTAGCTATCGAAGGAGTTCGACCTGATACAGAAGAACCGGTTGTAGAAAAGGATCAAGATATATTGCCTCTCATTGACTGGGTAAAAAAAGTCGAATTGTTTGCTATTATTATTTAACAGGTATCAGAATTATAGCATATCAAATGTATTCTCAACGTGAATGTTCATAATACCTCTGTAAGTAGGTACATACTCGTATGTATTATGAACATCGGTATCGTGAACGAGTATTAGAGTTACTATGTCGAAGATTTGCCCACAAACTTTTGGCTACATATTATTCGACCATATTTGATTCGATTATATTTGGGAACCTTCGCTCATAACAGAAGAATGTGATATCGATATTAATAAGAAGGGTTCATAAATGATGAATATGTTTGGTTTTCAATAAAACTACGCGTCATATTGCTAGTTCCCTTAGTTAGAAGATATTATTTTGCCATTTACATAGTTTTTGCTTCATCACACAGCTCGATGTGTTAGACATTTTTTGTCGACCCGACGACACCTTATTAGACATACTATTTGCAATGCCATGTATTGTATATTGAATTGAGAGAATATTGCATAATATTTATTTACATAAATTATATTTTAAGAGCCCGTGTCAAATTTATTAATTTTGCGTCGTTATTTGTTTCTTATTTTACCTAGATTTACGAATTTAAACTTTCATTCTTGGAGCAAAGTTTGATGAAATGTTCAAGCCATGTTAAATAATTATTACAAAAGTTATTGTACTTATACATTGTTAAAACTTTTGTAGCTGCCCTTCACTAAAGGTAAATTTTATACATACATAGACTCACGCCTGTTGCAACGATCCTGACATATCTCTCTTGCTTCACTCACTCCCATCAAATTTCTCATGCATGCTCTTCGTTTAAGGGTACTTCTAACCTGTCCTTTTTTTAGGATGTCTCCAATATGGTCAGAGAACGTCCGTCTAGGTCTTACCCTTCGTCCTGTCCCATTCATACTTGACTTATATAACTTCTTGGTCAGCCTTTTGTCATCCATCCTCTCCATGTGTCCAAACCATATTAGCATACCTATCTCAATAAGTGTAACTACATCTTCTTTTACCCCACAACACTCTCTTATCACACAATTCTTTACTCTGTCGTTCAAAGACACTCCACACATGCTTCTCAGTGCTCTAATTTCTACGGCATTTATTCTACTTTCATGTCTATTCTGCCATACCCAACTCTCACTACCATATATAATTGTAGGTACTAACACCCCTCTATGCACAAAAAAAAAAAAATTATAGGTAAGAAATCACAAAAAGATAAAACCAAATCACAAGAAAGATCACAGTTAAGTATGAGAACAAAATTATATCAAATAAGAGCCTGCCCCGCATGGCTTAAAAAAAGACCCGATACAGAATTCGCCGGGTCAGCTAGTATTATATATAAATACAATATTACTAATTGTTTATGGTTAAGGACCCACAGACTTTTAGGGCCTTATCATACTAGCGGATTGATAACGTCCTCAAAGCGGAGCGGGCGCGCAACGAATACGTTACGGAACCTTCGGGCTCACAACGAACACGCCGCGCATGCGCAACGAATTCGTTGCGGACGCGCAAATTTGTCAATGCTTTCGTTTACCATATCTACGTGCATTGTTGAGAACGGTCGTGTCAATCACATATTACGATAAATAAATAAAACTCAGTAAACTGTGAACTCGATTTCCAGCAGCGTAATCTGGGTCATATGTTTAACAAAACACGTGCCTACAAAAGTGCAGTTATAAAAAATAAGTGTGTAACAATAAAGGAAACGAAACATGGATAGCCCCTTCAGCCGGAGTAGTAAGACTGCTCGCTCTCCTACTGCTTCGCCCTCACATGAATCAACACCCGCGCCCAAGCCCAGACTAGTTATATCCCAGGATAAGGAGACCGTAAGGATATTATCCACACCAGAAATACAAAACTGAATGTCATCCGTGGATCAATGTTTGAAGGTAGTGTGCACCATCACAACTGAGGGCAAACTAAACTCAGAGCAAAAGTTACGTGTTAGCACTTTATGTCGTACAGTAAGCCATGGCATATCTAAGGTGATGGTCCAATACCAAGCGCTAAAATGCAAAACATTGCAAGCTCATTATGAAAACAGAGCACTCCAAGACCAGGCTGACCTAGCAAGCAAGCTAAAGGAGATCAAGCAAAGTATTGAGTACTCATCAAAACCAGCCCAAGTAACTTCCTTTGCCGATATGGTCAAAAAAGGTACAAACAATTTTGTTCAGACGACAAATTTCAGCACAGTGGCCATTTATCCCAAAGATAAACTAAAATCGAGCGACGAAACAAAATCCTTGGTCCAGAAAATTATCCGCCCCGAGGAGCTAAAACTAAATGTCAGAGGGATGCGAAAGACCCGAAATGGCGGTGTCATCATAAGCACTGACAGCAAAGATGACATTGAAAAGCTAAGGCAATCCGCACAATTGAAACACTCAGACTTTACTATCAACGAGCCTCGTAAACGAAAACCTCGAGTCGTAATTATAGGAGAACCGACAAGCATGCAAGAGAAAGATGTCTTTAACTTCCTTTACCACCAAAACCTAGCAGACAAAGTCCTTGACGTCAATCCCGAGACCTTTTTAGCAAATATTAAACTTAGCCATAAATCAGGGAAAAGGGACGCTGAGACCTTTAGTTACGTAATTGAAGTTTCCGCTGCCATACGAAAAGCTCTGATAACGAACGAGACAAAGTATTTATAAACTGGTCTTCTTGCCCGGTGAAAGACTTCACCCTGGTCAGACGTTCCTATAAGTGCCAACAATATGGCCACGCGGCGAAATTCTGTCGGGAACCTGTCGAAACATGCGGGCACTGCGCAACAAAAAAACCAGCAGTCTGCTGACTGTCCCGCAAAACTGATGGCAGAGAAGAGGTTCATGAATTCTATCGACTATGGAGGCGCCTAAGAGCGCCGACATCTGTGGTATCTCAGACCTTTTTATTTCTATCTCTCTTATCTTTAATTTATTTACTTTTAGTGCTGTTATACATTATGATAAATAACTTAATAAATGACTTAGATAATTTATCTGTATTGGAGTATATGATATGCGAAGTTGAGAGTTGCAAACAATATCTTCCATCCCATTCTAACTCCTTGACCGTACTAACACAAAACATAGGCAGCGTTTATAAGAATATTGATAATTTTGTCACTTTTCAACAAAGATTAAAAGTAACTTGTGACGTTATAATACTAACCGAATGTTGGCTCTCTAAGAAATACGACGTACCGAACATGCCAGGATACAATATGTACAATAGTAATGTAAATTATAATCAAAACGATGGAGTAATAGTGTACGTAAAAATCACCTTTCTGTCACTCTAGAGGAGCCTAACATGCAAGAATGTAACCGACTGCTAATTAAAATCGGCTTAGCATTTGCCATACTAGCCATGTACAGATCAAATATGTTAACAATTTCTTTGACTCTCTCAACTGGACCTTACAATCTTTATCTTCCTTTAAAAATATAATGTTACTCGCAGACATCAACATCAATATTGTTCCAGCTAGCTGTGACACAAATGCCCAAGACTAATTCAACCTTTGCTCCTTTCATGGCTTACTTCCAGCACACACGTTTCCTACACACGAAAGCGGGTCTTGTTTGGATCATATAATACTAAAATCAATGTTTCCATCACTTAAATTAGTCATGAACTCTACAATAACTGATCACAATGCTGTCCTACTTACCTTGAATTGTAAATTACCCAAACAAGACCACGTTCGCACTATTTCTAAATTAAATATGAATAAACTTGAAGATGACATAAGCAACATTGATTTTGGCCCAGTTGATAATTCTAGTGATCCGCAGTTTAGTATGTTATATGTTATAAACCATCTGCAAACTGCAATTCAGAAAAATACAACAAAAATATGTTTAAAAAACAAAAATTATAACATCAAGCCGTGGATCACTACAGGTCTTTTACGATGTATGAGACATAGAGATAAACTGCATATGAAGGCTAAATTAAATCCAGAAAATTCAACTATACAATTATCCTATAAACGATATCGCAATTTTTGTAATGACTTGCTCAAAAAAGTAAAGGTAAGCTATGACAAAAGTCTATTAGAAAAAGCCGGTAAAAATAGCAAAAAGATTTGGCAATGTATTAATAAGATGACATACACTAATAAACAACATGAGTCATCGTCAAGTTTATTACGCGCACACTCATCACACTTAGAATCTGCCAATATTGCAAATATTTTTTTTGTCAATGTTGGCAAATGCCTCGCAGAAAAGTTTCAGGGTCAATCACAAAAGCTTAGCACTCTTCATAGCACATTTCTAACATCGTTCGTATTACTTGACACTGACGAAACTAAAGTTAACAATATAATTATGCCCCTAAAAGACCGCTGTGCCACTGGATGGGATAATATACCAAACAAAATCATAAAGCAATTCAAGCACGTCTTAGTTCACCCGCTGACCAACATTTTCGTAAAATGTTTTTCTAGACGTATATTTCCCAAGTGCCTTAAAAATCTGTAGTAGTGCCGGTGTATAAATCTGGTAATAAAGAGCAAGTAAATAACTATAGACCGATTTCTCTACTGCCTATGTCAAAAATACTGGAAAAAAATATTAATAATAGACTGATAAAGTATCTAGAGGACAAATCGATATTATCAAAGACACAGTTCGGATTTCGACCTAAAATATCGACAGCAGACGCCGTACATCACCTGACTGACTTTTTGGTGCAAGAACTTGACAAGGGTAACCACACAATAGGAATATTTCTGGATCTTTCTAAGGCTTTTAACACCGTCTGTGTCCCGATTTTGTTGCGTAAACTCGAGAACATTAGTATAAGAGGTAAACAGTTAGAATTAATTAAAAGTTACTTAGAGGACCGCACGCAATGCGTAAAAATCGGCAATATAGTTAGCACTAATGAAAAAAAAACAGATCTTTCGGAGTCCACCAGGGAAGCATCTTAGCTTCTACGCTATTCCTCATTTACATAAATGACCTTTGTAATCTACACATAAATCACTGTACTATCATATCATACGCTGACGACACTGCTCTACTTTTTTCCGCTGAGTCAGAAAAAGATGTTTTCGAGTATGCGCAACATGGATTTAATTGTGCTAATAAATGGCTTCAGCACAATTTACTAACACTAAATGCAGAGAAAACCAACTACGTTAAGTTTACCATACGCAAATTAACAGCACAACAAACTAACACACCACTATATGCCCATACTGTGGCGCCTTTCCTAGAATTCCCTGTGCATGTCCTTGTATTAGTGGCACACATAAAATAAAATATCTAGGTATAATAATAGACGAAACACTTTCCTTCAAAGACCATATCGAGTGTTTAAACGGTAGAATACGTAAGTTAATATATGTCTTCAAGAAAATGCGACATATTGCTGACCCAACATTAATAAGGCAAGTGTACTTTGCTCTATGCCAGTCATTATTAACATATTGTATTACGACATGGACATATTATATCCAGCTAATTCGCTATACCAAGCTTGTAAAGTATTAACAGTTCGACAACTATTTATTAAGAGTATCGTATTAAAGCAACACACAGCCCTTCCCTACAGCACTATATCTACCAACAAAAAGCGACATAATATAATATTTCCGACTAAAATAAAAACAAGACACGCATTCACATCCAAATTTTATAAATTCCTGGGGCCGCTACTTTACAAAAGTTTAAACGCATTAACTAACCTAATTCCTTGCACCTACTTCAAATGCAACAAAATTATCAACAATATCCTTCTGAATATGTCCTACGAAGATACAGAAAAATTATTAATTGTGTTAAAATAATTATCTCAACAAAATACACCTTTACCTAAATTTATTAGTTGTAATTATTGATAAGATATTGTAGATCTAGTATTACTGTACTAAAACATGACGTACTAAAAATACTGTAGTAAGTAAGTGATTATATATATACTTTATAGTATCTAATTAGCCCTAATCGCCTGAAACACAGAATTATCCTAGTTCAGGCATATAATCTTATATCAGGATCCTAAACTAAGCGTTTATACTCTAAATAAGTAAATTGTACCTTTTTATTGAACAGAATAAATTGAATTTGTTTTCGTCTCCGGCGTCTTCGATTTGGCTCACCAACAATTGTATACACTTAACATATATTAAAAACAAACAAATTGTTGGTATAAGAAAACAAAATTCAAGTGTTACAATTAATTGCAGGTAAGCCCCGCATGCACCAAAAACAACTTAAAAGTAAACACAACAAAAAATTAGGAAAACAACACAAGTGAAATAATTGGGTGACAAAAGAACAAAAATAAATAAAATAAGGCTGCAATGCGCTATGTGTGATCTTGCGAAACTTTTTAAGTGAGTCAGTATGGTTGTGATGATAATGTCACTACCACAGATATAGATCTACATAGATAACGCAATTATCACGATTTGTATTGAAACCAAGCGTGCCGACTTTTTAATACCTACTGTGACGTTGCCTGTATCACGAAGTCGAAGCGATGCGCGACAGTATCGCTTGTGCGATATTCATCGTCTCCTAACACACAACGTCAGATCAAACGTCCAAAGCAAACGCGGCAACGTAATGTGAATAAAGTTTACTTAACGGTAAAACGGACGCGCGGGGACTGAAGTTAGTGGCGACCAACCTCGACGCTTGGTCGGGTTTCAGACACGCGAAGTGCATGCATTTGCGTTATCTATGTAGATCTATATCTGTGGTCACTACAGCTATTGATCAGTTTGCACATTCTGGGTATAGTGGAGCACGCACCGTGCACAGTCCTGCGGAGTGGAGGATGCAGGGGGGTATTGATGTCCGAGGATATCTAGCTGGAGCTTGGAACCTAATCATGCCTAGTAATTGTGGACAGTCTATTTTTGATCTCATCAATTTGAATAAGAATAGCGAGTCAGTCACATTTCTACGCTTCTCTAATGAGGTCATGCTGAAATACGACAGCCTAGCGTCATACCATTTAATCTTTTTTTGCCAATCCATATGAGTTGGTATGCCAAATGCCATAGGAATCGCTTTTGTATGCGCTCTAATCTCAGTTTGTGAGTAGCATAATGTGGTCTCCATACGGGGCTACAGTAGTCCAAGATAGATCGGACAGGTAATAAAGCCAACAGCAGAGTTTGCTCGTCGGAATCCATTTTGTTACTGGACGTACTGTACGTCGATATTTTGCTACAAACACGCGACGAAAACGTAATGTATTTGCCACGCGCCCGCGACGTCCTCGCTGCGCAGCCGCGGCGTGTTCGCGACGCATTCGCTGCGCGTCCGCTCCGCCCCGCAACCACTCCTAAGCCGCTAGTATGATAACGCCCTTAATGTGAAAAGAGATGAATAATGCATGTATGTACTTTTTGTTCATGGTTTGTCCCTATTCTGCCTAAGCGAGATTGTATATTTTGCAAATTCTATCTGGGCATATTTTATTTATACGTAGATACCTGTATTACGAATAGTCTATTCATTTTAAGTTTTATCCGTGTATAAATACGTGAAACAAAAAAATGTTATCTTTTTTACCACAATAATAATTAATACAGACCCATAGACTTCCAAACTGATAATAGCTTAAATAGAAAATGTACTTACATACTTATTGGGATAGAATTTTACAGTAATCAATTAATTTTAGAATGAAACAATAATTATAATTACTTAAAACTACATTAAAATTAAAATATTCATATACAGTACAAATAAAAAAGAAAACATGCATAATAATATGAAATAAAAAATAATCTTTTTGTTCAATGTTTGTTCTATTCTGCCTTATTACAATACATTTATCTTGGAATATTGTATCTATAAGTACGTTCAATAAAGCACATAGTCCAGTCACTTTAGGCAAAAAACGGGGTCAATCTCGGAATTTGAGATAATAAGCTGGAAACTTGTATACAGCTTCATTTTGGCGTTCTAAAAGTTGTCTCAAAAGTCTTATATTATCTCGTGTCTGCGTCGTAAGTTATTCGAGGTCAAAGCTCACGAAAATCGGTTCTTTGCAATTATCTCCGTTTCTATGGTTCCAATCACTTCAACACCTATTATGAAAATTGAAGATAAAAAAAATTGCCACAACTTTTGTCTCAACTCTTTTTCTGTACGCTCAACCCTTTTCGAGATAGAGAGCGGAGAGCACCCAGCTCTCAGGCATATATACTGTTATACAAGGTCAACCGTGAATCTCGGTGTATAATACCTTGTAAATAGAAATAAGTCAAGTAAATATAATTAAAAACTGTTATACAAGGTCAACCGTGAATTTCGGTGAATAATACCTTGTAAATAGAAATAACTCAAGTAAATATAATTAAAGTTAATTATTATTTAGTGGCTGTACTTTTGTTACAATTAAAATTAAATGTACATTTAAATTCTTCAATAACATGAAGTTCAAAAATATCAATTTTCTTCTTCTTCATCATCATCTCCTGGGAAATTGAAAATTTCAATTTCATCTTCATCATCTTCGTTTACCTGCATGATTGTCTCTAAACCTTCTAAAATTTCTGGATCAAATGCAGTTTCTTCCTCAGGATCTTCTTGCAATACAAGAGCATTGAGACAAGCTTGCCCATTGCATTGTCTGTAAGCTAAAGTGCATTGCAAGCCCGATTTTCTGCATCCGCAGCGTGAACTTGTATACTGCCGTCCTTTAACTATAATGCCGTTAAGTACCAAAACCACATTTTGAGATACGCGCGAAAAACGGTGAAATAATTTCAAATGAATGCTACTTCCGTTCTTGAAGTCACATGTGAACCTTTAAAATACCAAAAATTATGCAATTAAAAGCTCTTTTAGTCAATGCTGGTGCCGTTCGAAAACGTTTCCGTAAATTAAAGAAAATAAATATTTCATATTTTCGCAAAGTAATCTTTAAAATATCTAGTCCTTAAAACATGACTATAATGCCGTTATGCATACCTTAACGGCATTTTTGCTAATGGTTATATCCTAATATTGCAGTTATAGTACAACTCTTAATAAATTCGGTATAATACCCACCTTAAAAGCCGTTAAAAGCGCTAGAGATAATATAGGTTAGCATTATTGCTTAAACAAGTAGACTCAAACTACGCTATAATGCCGCTAAGTCATTTAACGGCAATCAAGACAAGTAAATTTCAATAATACCTCAATAATATTTTTGTTATAGACATGGTTTTATTGATAACATTGCTATAATGCCGCAAAGTACAAAACCTTTGACGATAACGGCATTTTAGCTATGCAATACACGTCATAAAATTAAAAGAGAGTCAAATAAAAACAAACAATTCAATTAAATTCTTTGTTTATTCCTCATTAATCAATCATTGTTTTAAAAATATCTTATCAAATCCTTTTACATAGTACACAAATAAGGGAAAACTATATGGTAGCATTTAAAAAGATCCATAAAATGTGTTCTTTTTCTTAAATTCACCTCGATCACAACATTTTTTTTATACTAACTTTGCTGAATTAAGGCTTAATATAATTAACAAGGCAGTCTTTAGTTACTTAAAATTACTCGGTACTATTTATAGTTATTCACCTTTTTATTATTAATTGGATAGTTTGGATAATTTATCGAGAATTCCAACTTCTCTCTAGTTCTGGAACTTGTATGGTCTTGAATTTTTTTTATGTCTAATATAAAAACGACGAGTATAATGTCAAAATTAAACAAGTAATATACTTTTAATCAGTCTATAATTCGTTACAAGTTGGATAGAACAATTTTTACCACTAAATTTTAACAACTCAACATGCTTTAGTTTTTTATTAATTACCATGTCATGGATATTCAAGCCAAAGTATTTAAAAGGTAAGAATAAAAATAGTATAATAATATGTTATAAAAGCAGACAATCTAAAATTTAACATCAAAGTAGACCCATTTTCAAAAGTCTTAGCTCATGGTTTGCCATCGTGCCATGAAAAGTAGCGTGTTTATAAGACTGACGAAAACTTCAAAACACCGTTATACACTTTTGAGCCCACATCGATTATGCCTGGTTTTGACTAAGCATTATCGATGTGGGCGTCAAAGCGGCGAGGTTAAAATGGGACTGGGTGGGAAATGTCTCTAGGATGTATCTCGAAAACTGGATACATATCGCCACACAATGAAACCCTGAAGGCGACTCTGGGGCAGGCCGAAAAAATGATGCCATGATGATTAGGATGAACTTAATAGTTTTTAGGTAGACTGGCAAGATAAAGCCAAAGATCGGGATTTACGGAAGAGTGTGGGAAGACCTTTGCCTAACAATAGGACAGTAACAGTTAAAAACAAATATAACTTAAGTTTGCGAATAAACTGAAAGTTTATGCACTTGTCCTTAGTTAATGGGTAGTTGATTGATTAAATTGTTGAAGAAATCGTGGGTGCGAGAATAAATTCATTCTTTGAAATTTTCCTCATGAAATTCTTTAAGTTCCAATAAAGTGATAATCTGTTCGAGCAAGTGAGAGGCCCTAGCGAATACGGAGGGTGTCCAAGACTTTCTAACCTCAGCTCACTCTTATTTAGCAGCCGTCTTTAGCGAAATACCTATGTGATCTAAATATCAGTTGTTCTGATGCGACAGTGGACTATAACGCATAAAGATATGATTATGATTATAACGATTGACCGGTGTCGGTTATTTAACAGGAATCTTGCCATCATAGTTTGCAATTGTTCACAATACAGATCTACCGTATAATCTTGTCCAGATCTTGAAAAGCTGAAGTGCATGATACCAGCACTGGTCTCCTAGACAACAACCAGTACCTTTTCTGAGTAAACTTGCACTTTTGTAGGATTTGGTCAGTTTTTCTTAGTTCAACACGTTGACGAGTGTTTTCCTCGTGGTACCGGACCTATTTTTTCATCACAAGAAACGATACGATTCAAAATTTCCTCTTTATTGTGACGATTGAGGAAACTAAAACAGCACTCTATGCGTGTTTGTTAGTGTAGTTCGCTGAATCATTTCTCCAGCTGCTTCTTTTCTAATTTATTTTAAAAGAATTTAAATTGTTTCATAAATCGTAACTGGTACCGAAGCCTACCTAATGGTAGGTAAATGGAGGTTTGATGTGGTTTGCATTGAATTTGCTTCGATGATTACATTTATTCTTCATTGTCGACTACGGTCTCGGACCGTTCACGGGTTTTGCAAAATGACGCAAGAAAACACGCAAGGGGGAGCGCGCAGTCAATGGTAAAGGAATTGTGACTTTACACTATGTAGTAATGTTAATTTATACTGAAATACTGTATAAATTAACATGACTGTGCACGTTAGATGGAAATCGTTCATGAGAGTAATGCTTCAGTAACATTGCTTTAGTAAAAAGCAAAGCGAAGACACACACATAAATGCCTGCTTGGTAAAAAGACTGTAGACTTAAAGACCACAGTTTGGTGAAACAAAACAAAAAGCGCGCTTCTTAGAAAAGTTGGTACGTATTTGGAAATGTTATTAGCCATGGTTACGAAATAACTAATCACCCGCAACCACGCCCCGTCACCGCGTGCGCTGAATCAGCTGAACTTATACGCGCGCGAGATTACTTAGCGGCATTTTAGATAAGTTATGTTGGATAGCGGCAATTTAGACTTGAACAAAACTAAAAATTTTTTTTAGATTATTAAATAATTGCCGTTATATAAAAATTCTAATTGTACATTGTAAAATAAATATTTTGAAATAAAACACTTGAATGCGGCAAAAGGCTTCTTGCGGCATTTAAGCATAGGATTCTTAAAAAGTGGCTTTATAGTTGTGTTTTTTATACATCAATAATAAAAATAGCTAAGCTAAAAAGCCGTTAAAGTACCTTTGTCGCACTATAGTGTAGGAAAATGATTTAACGGCAATTTAGCAAGGCAAAATATTACGAATTATTTTATAAAATTTGTGGCTATGTAGCCTAAGCCGCATTTTAGCTTAGCAATGTCACATAACGGCGTTTTAGTGTAGCTATGATAGATGATTTGTGGATTTAACGGCATTTCATGTTTTTTTATCTCGATAACCATAAGAGCTATTAATACTGTTGTCAGACAGATCGATAGAACTTTTTTTTCTGATAAAAATGGTCTAGGAATCTCAAAAATGTCAAAATGTCACTTAACGGCATTTTAGTTAGAGGACGGCAGTATAACAGTATATATGCCTGAGCGCTGGGTGCTCTCCGCTCTCTATCTCGAAAAGAGTTGAGCGTACAGAAAAAGAGTTGAGACAAAAGTTGTGGCAAATGTTTTTATCTTCAATTTTTATAATAGGTTTTGAAGTGATTGGAACCATGGAAACGGAGATAATTGCAAAAAAAAACGATTTTCGTGACCTTTGACCTCGAATAACTTACGACGCAGACACGAGATAATATGAGACTTTTGAGACAACTTTTAGAACGCCTAAATGAAGCTGTATACGAGTTTCCAGCTTATTATCTCAAATTCCGAGGTGAATCCCTAAAGTGACTGGACTAATAAGTACATAAATATAATAGGTATAATCCGTTAATTTATTTTTTATTATTTAAATAAGAGTTTCAAACTGAAAATATATGAAATAGTTTTTAAATGTATGTACTTTTTTGTTCAAGGTTTGTCCTATTCTGCCTAATAGAATTTGTATATTTCACAATATATTTATGTTGGTGTATAACTTTAAAAAAATTAATAAAGTATAAACGCATGAAATATGCACTTATTACATAATATGTGTAGGTATGGTATTTTATTAATAATTATTAACCGTTTCTGACAAAGTGTAAAATAAAAAAAAAACCGTAGGAAAAAACAAAATTGCAGTTGTCATAAAGTTTGAATTCATAACGCACAGTGTTTTATGAAGACCATTTTTCGGACACCGTCTTTTTATTAAAGAAGCTAATAGATATATTCAATAAAAATAAATATTTCGTATCCCCATTAAGCTAGCATCTCTAGTTTTTTAGAAAAACTTTTTTGTAAATCATCATATTTTAAAGCGGATATTTAGAAAAAAAGATATTCCTCTTAAACTAAGCATGATACGCAATAAGAATGTTACAAGCACCGATAGCGTCTCTTTCACTGCACATTTTACAGTTAAAATGAACCTCATAACTGTTTTTGCTAGGGTTTTCACATTTGTATGCCGGGTTTTAATGATAAAATTTTTATTCGATATTGATTTTATAACTAAATTATATGTTGTAAAGAAATCAATATCGAATAAAAAATTAATCATTAAAAACCAGAATATAAATATGAAAAAACTAGCAAAAACAGTTAATTTGGAATAACTTCTAGATTCCATGGATTTGGGGTCTGAAATTGATTGAGTATATGAGGAAAGTAAAGAGCATCATTTCTGTATATATAACTTTTCCATATTTGGTAGAATCTTCGAGAAAAGTAAGAAAATCTAAAAATCCAAAATCTCGCTTAAATTTGAATCTAGTCAAGTTAAGAGGTTCATTTTAACTGTAAAATGTGCAGTGAAAGAGACGCTATCGGTGCTTGTAACATTATTATTGCGTATCATGCTTAGTTTAAGAGGAATATCTTTTTTTCTAAATATCCGCTTCAAAATATGATGATTTTCAAAAAAGTTTTTCTAAAAAACTAGAGATGCTAGCTTAATGGGGATACGAAATATTTCTTTTTATTGAATATATCTATTAGCTTCTTTAATAAAAAGACGGTGTCCGAAAAATGGTCTTCATAAAACACTGTGTAACGCCGCGCGCGGGAAATTTTGCTTTCATTCTTAATGGTTGTGTAAATTAATAATTTTAGTTGAAAATCTATTAATCGGCATGTCTTGAGCTAATTGTGAATTAGAGTGAAATAATACATTTGTCATATATTATGTATCAATGTGAGATCGCTGTTATTGGTAAGTTTTCAGTCTTTTCAGTGTTTCTCATAATTTAAAACTTTGTTTCATATATAAACAAAGCTAGTACTTGCAAATGGTCATACTGCAATAGGGTTCTGGCATGATTGTGTTTTTACTAGCCGGCTGCTTGATGCCTGACTGACGCCAATTCTCCTTGAGTGTTATTATTATAAAGGAGGAGGAATTGAGAAATAAAACCTCTACCCATTTTATATAACTTTCGTTGTTGATAGAATAGGTAGTTTGCACCGACTCCAAAAATGTTTGCTCCAAAACCAAATATTTTTTGTTTTTTAGTTCCTTAGTGTTTTTTGAAGTCGGTTTTTTTATTTTAAAATATTTTTTTTTGATCCCTATGCTTTTTTGATCTATGCTAAACTTTGTCAAAATCGTGTTAGCCATTAGGTGGGTCCACACAGAGCGAGCAGCCTCGCGAGGCATTTGCCGCGCGAGGAAACAGTCCCCGAACGAGCATAGAATAAAGCTGCGTTCACATTTATCTGACGTGATCTCTCGTGACGGTCTCTGTCGTAATTACTTACCGTTCACATTTGTCTGTCGCCGTCTGTCGCGATCTGACACAATTTTAAATCAGTTCTGTCTTGACTCTCGTGGAGTTCACACTTTCGCAATGTTTTTGATGAATTATCCGATTCAGATTAAGTAGATATCCAATTATATCCATAAATTATTTACATAGGATTATATTATTTCGTATTCAATTAGCTCATCTATAGGTACTGTATACGAATATTATTATAAAAAGGAAGTCAATTAGTTCGTCGTCCATTGCCCACAATTGCAAACGCGCGTCTGACGCTTTACGACAGACAGTGGCGCGTCCACATTAGTCTGACGAGTTGTGTCGCGCGAGTTAAGTGTACGGAACCCAACAATGTTAGCTTCGTCAGCACATCTCTCCTCACCAAATTATCTAGATAATCCTATTGTCATCTTAGCATTAATTTATTATATATACCTTTGTAGATCTAACATTAGCGATTACTATTTTATATTTTAAATATACTGTTATAATTAAATAAATGTTTTTTACAATTAATCTGAGTCCAATCTCTTAATCCGCGCTGTACCGTCTCCACACCCCTCCCCCCTCTCTGTCGCAGACCGGGACATTGTCTGTCGCGACACGACAGACGACGTCACGACAGATTACATTAGACAAATGTGAACGCGGCCTAGAGCGCGGCAGCCTCGGCACCGTAGGAAAAAACAAAACTGTAGTTGTCATAAAGTTTGAATTCAGAACATGAAAATATACAGTCCGTTCACAGTTATTTTACCTCTCACAGATGTCGGTGTTTATTTTCTTTATGTTGGAATTGTACTCTGTGATGACAGGAAAGTAAAATAGGGTTACCCGTGCATAACATTTTACCCAATATTAGTGGAAATGCTTCAAAAATTCAAATGCTTGAAGCTCATGGCCGCAAAGTGGTTAGATTACCGCCATACCACTGCGAGCTAAACGCAATTAAACTTATGTGGAGTCTCATTAAAAGGCGAGTCACAAGCAAAAATTTAGGACAAGAGGCAACCAACATTGTGAATTTAGCTGAAGAAGCTTTTCAATCTATCACTGCAGAAGACTGACAAAAACAATGCAAACATGAGCGCCACATTGAAGACAAGCTTCGTGAAACAGATGGGTCTACGGATGCTGAAATGGACAGGTTCATAATAGAATTAAATTCTGAGTCTGATACAGAATATGACAGCAGTAACGAATCATCATAACATTGGCAGTCCACATGGATCATTCTTATAGACTCACGCCTGTTTCCATGCAGGGGTAGGCAGAGGTGTAATATGACACCCACATAATTCTTATTCAAAATAAATATGAAAATTAAATTTACATTTTTTGTATTTGATAATTAGAACCTCACGTTGGCGTAATTATGATGCGTTTACCTTTATATATTAAATAGACAACATTTTTATTATAACTACTTATCTTCATAGGAAATTAGTTATTTCGTAAGAAAATAAATGTACATGCATATAGCCATGCCAATATCAAGAGGTTTTGTTACAAACATTACTTCCAAATATTTAATACGATCGCTTAGGCAATAAAAAAATAAGTACATTTTAGCAATAATGTATATTTAAAATGGGAGTATTATATACCAAATATAGCAACACAACGCCCAGGTTCGCCAATCTAACAGCTAGAGGTAAAATAACTGTGAACGGACTATAGTTGAAAACTATTATGTATTGCGCATGTATCAAATTGCCGACTTGTGAATTAGAGTGAAATAGTACATTTGCCATCTATCGGTCTACGTATCAATGTGAGATTGTTGGTCTCTCCTCTCTCTTATTTTTAAATTTTGTTTATAAATATAGTACTTGGAAATGGTCATACTGCAATAGGGTTGTGGCATGTGTTTTTACTAGCCGGCTGCATGACTGACGCCAATTGCTGTACCTACTTTGGGTACTAGACAATGGTAATAATGGGCCATAATATACATATTTACTTATACTTACTTGTTTTGTAAATATATACATAGAAACACCCAGACCAAGACAAACATTCATGTTCATGCACAATTGCACACAAATGTTTGACATGAGCGGGAATCGAACCCGCGACCTTCGGCATTGTAGTCGCTTACACTCCTGCTTTGCCAACCGGTAGTCGATTATTGTTATACCTAAAGGATGGAATAGGTAGACATGGAAAAAAATTAGAATGAATTATAGGAAATGAATGTCTGTAGGCAAGGATACTGTAACCTAAGCACAGACTGAAGGATTATTATTCGTACAATAAATAGCGTCAAAGATGAGAATGTTATGATGAATGTATCCTCCGTCATTCAGTGACCAGTGGATAGGGTATGCGACTGCTGAGCGGAGGTCCCGGGTTCGATGCCCGGGTCGGGCAAAAGTGTTACTGGGTTTTTCCGAATTCTCAGAAGCAGCATGGAGTCTGCTGACGTGCCCGTTAACGGCAATAGGCTCGTCCCCTATTACGTGAGACCTAAACATTTCATGTTGAAATGTGGATGTAATAATATTATAACTCTGCCTATCCTTACGCGGATACAGACGTGAGTCTATAAAAAAAATGTTAAACATACAAACACACTAGCGAATTTATATTATTAGTAAGGATTATTATGTCCGAGCGAGGCACGAAACAGCGTACAGACCGCGGCAAAACAAAAAACCAAACTCGATGGCTCGGCCGCTCGGTTGCTCGCCCGCGGCGGCACACGCGCTTGCCTCGGCCGCGGCACGTCCACACAGAGCGCGCAGCCTCGCGCGCCAATTCCTCGCGAGGCTGCGCGCTCTGTGTGGACGTGTCTAATTCGGTAGCTCGGGCGCACGCTAAGCTCGGCCGCGGCGGCACATGCGTTTTCCTCGACCGAGCCACGTCCACACAGACCGAGCAGCCTCGCGAAGCATTTTCCTCGCGAGGCTGCTCGGTCTGTGGGGACCCGCCTATTCAACCGTGCAAACGATTAATAGACAAATCGACGATATTCGCATAAGAAAAGTAATTATTATGGAGAATGGAGAATATAAGGAGGATTATAATACATATTTAGATATTGATTTATCAATGTTGTGCCATAAACAACCAAATAAGCACATCATAGTATTTGCTTTGTATAAACCTTTCCATATTGCCATTTATTTACTATACCATATTATTAACCACAAAGACGGCTTTATTCCAATACTAGATGATGTCCGCGTTTATACCCGCGTTATTTAAGGCTACTGCTCAGCTCCCGTAGCCCATAGCGTGATGTTATATAGCCTATAGCCTTTCTCGATAAATGGGCTATCTAACACTGACATAATTTTTCAAATCGGAGCAGTAGTTCCTGAGATTAGCGCGTTCAACCAAACAAACAAACAAACAAACTCTTCAGCTTTATATAAGACTACACGATGCCCATGGTTACACCCGCGTTATTTAAGGCTACTGCTCCGCTACCGTCGCTCATAGCGTGATGTTATATAGCCTATAGCCTTCCTCGATAAATGACCTATCTAACACTGAATGATTTTTTAAAATTGGACCAGTAGTTCCTGAGATTAGCGTGTTCAACGAAACAAACAAACAAACAAACAAACAAACTAACCAACAAACAAACAAACTCTTCAGCTTTATATATTAGTATAAGATAAGATAAAGAAAATATAAAGCTATAAAACAAAATGGGATGTTTTTGCTTCATACGTAAGAATACTTACGTTACTGAAATTAGAATAGACCAGATTTATGTGTGCCTATTTTAGTATTCAGAGCTAAGGAATGTATAATTGAACTAAATGAATGGAATCCATTGTTAACAGAATCTATTTCTATTAACAATTGTGCTGAATATTAATAAATGCATTAGTTTCATTTATGACCGCAATATTCCCTTAAGAGTTTGCTTGAGTAAATGTATTATCGAATAGAATTTGCTCATCCATATTTTCAATTAACAAAGCTAAAGTGGTGATCACTCGAAAGATGTTTGTCTTGTTTGTATTTTCATTAGGTTTTGTTATGAGAAAGTTTGATTCAATTTGCATACATTTATTTTATACCACTATCATTATCATCTTAATCAGCTTGTCACAGTCATCATCATATCAGACAAACGATGTCCACAGCTGGACATAGGCCTCCCCCTAGGTTCTCCACACAGACCGGTCTTGAGCCGCCCGCATCCAACCGCCTCCCGCGATCTTGACTAGATCGTCGGACCACCTTGCGGGGGGCCTACCTCTGCTGCGTCGTCCGGTACGTGGCCGTCACTCCAGAACCTTTCTGCCCCAACGGCCATCGGTTCTTCGAGCTATGTGCCCTGCCCACTGCCACTTCAGCTTGGCTATTCGGAAAGCTATGTCGGCGACTTTGGTTCTACTGCGGATCTCCTCATTTCTGATTCGAACTCTCAGAGAAATTCCAAGCATAGCTCTCTCCATCGCCCTCTGAGTGACCTTGAGCCTTCTGATAAGGCCCATAGTGAGCGACCACGTGTCTGATCCGTAAGTCATCACTGGCAACACACACTGATCAAAGACTTTCGTCTTGAGACACTGCAGGATATCGGACGAGAAGATATGTCGTAGCTTCCCGAACGCTGCCCAACCGAGTTGGATTCGACGATTGACCTCCTTCTCGAAGTTGGACCTACCTAATTGGACTACTTGTCCCAGGTAGACATACTTGTCGACAACTTCGAGCGTAGAGTTCCCAACCTGAATAGGAGCAGGTACAACATGGACTTTCGACATGATTTTCATCTTGTCCATGTTCACCTTAAGACCTACTTGTTGGGAGACTCTACAGAGGCCATCGAGCATTGTGCCTAGGTCTTCCATGGTCTCAGCCATGACTACGATATCGTCTGCGAATCGAAGGTGAGTGATGTACTCGCCGTTGATATTGATGCCGAGTCCATTCCAATCCAAAAGCTTGAAAACATTCTCCAGCGCAGTGGTAAACAGTTTCGGGGATGTCACAGTCTACTGTTGCATAGACCTACACCTCTCTAATGGCACATCACTAAGCTCCAATCACGTATAGGGTGCATAGGCGTTGGTGCATAGGGTTCCCACCAAGAACTTAGGGTCCCAAGCCAACCTCACCTGCAAGTGGTGCACCTGCCGATCAACGGACGAGGCTCTGGCAAACAAAATGTCCCAATAAGCGGCAATAGGCTCGCCACCTATTACGTGGGATCAAAACACTGGCGAAAAGTGGGCGTTTAATATGCCTCTGCCTACCCCTTCGGGGAAACAGGCGTGAGTCTATGTATGTATGTATGTAATTAATTATGTTAATCAATTCTTCTCTTGTGTTGATTTCTACATTTGTATAGATTAATTCTTTGGCCCGACCCCACACGAAAATGTCAAGCGGAGTCAGGTTGGGTGATCGGGCGGGCCAAGGTATAGGCCCATCCCTGCCGATCTAGCTGTTAGGGAAGCAATTATTTAAAAGTGGATTATGCTGTTTTTCAGCCCATTTATGAACGTTATGGAAATTAGTTATTTCGTCCCTAGAAAATGTACTTTCATCTGTCCACAAAATCGACTTTAGGAACCACGCATCTTCAATGTCTAAGTTGAGAAGAAAACGACAAAACTGAATTCTTCTCTGAGGATCTCTCTCTTCAAGGCCTTGAACACCCGTGCCATGAAACGGGTACTTACTGTTTTGCTGCATAGTATTCCACACTTTCCAATGGGAAATGTTTAGGTAAATTTCGAGCTACTTTTCTGGTGCTGGTATGTGGATCAGCTTGAAATGCCTCCAAGATATCTTCCTCAATGTCGGTACCATGTCTACCAGGATTGACTCCAGGTTCAACACTGTGTATCCCATCTTCAGCAAGTCGGCGAAACGTGTTGTAAAACACTCTCACATTCGGTACTCTTCGATTAAGATAGCGTTATTGGTACATCTGTCGTGCTAAAGATCCATTGCCGTCTGCTCTGCCATACATAAAAACGATATCGGCATATTCCTCGTTCGAGAAAGTAGCCATAGTCACTTCTCAGTCACAAATACGGCGTATACACCACTAAACACTAAAACACGAAAACTGAATGTCCAATTTAAACTCAAAAGTCCAAAATAAACAGGTACAGGAGCGCAAAGCTAGGAAGGCTACAACTGGACATGGTAAAACAATCATAACTAAATCAACAAATGCGTGAGCGCAAATTGTCACGAATAACGTCTAGTCACAAGCGTAGTTGTCACTCAACAAAGTAAAATAATAAAAAAAGTTTACCAACGTCCCTTAATAAAAACAGGTAGTTATTGGCTCCGACAAAACAAACACGACGCTATTGTTTTAACGATAAGTTTGTTTTTTCTGTAACTTACTTATTGTTATTTTTTATTACTATGCGTGCTACCTGAAAGGGTCAAATTTAATACGAAGAGGCCCCTAAATATTTGAAACTTTGCAAAATAATTTAGAATTGAATTTACTTATCATTTCCATCATTAAAACTATTTTTAAGGCACGAAACTCGTTCGATAGTTTTTAAATTTCTGCCTTAATTTGGTTTCTAAGTCCTAATTTCAACATTTTTTGAGCTATCCGTGTAGTTGATACCTTAAAAGAGAGAACAATAACCAGGCATGTTTTTAAAAATGTTTGAACAAAGAAAGCACCATCCATTGACATATACTCTAACGATAGACGGAGCATTCCCTATAAATATTTTGTTCAAATTGTTTAATGTATGACGTCTAATCGTACTAGCCCAACACGCAGACGCAAGCAGCGCCAATGACTTACAGTGTCTAGTTATTATTATAGCCAATCAACAACAACAAGTCCTGGCATCTTACCAATGAGTATCCAATAGTTTTCTAACGCTACTGGCTGCTTATTGCCATTTGCAAAGATTATTTCACAGAAGAGATGTTTTCTGCCTACAATATTTCATCAACATAATAAGAACAGTTTATTTATGAAAATAAAAGGAATTAATTGCTGGGGGTTTATTTAGGTAAAAAAATAGAATCTATAAACATATTCAGATGTTTTTATTACAAAATAGAAAAATGTATTCGTGGGCGTAAGTTCAAGACTTGCCTTAGTTGCTTCACGAATAATTCTAATTTTTAAACTTTATATTTATCTTACTATGAGAATTGCATATGATTATGTACCTAATATATAAGGCAGGATTGCTTGTCATTCTGTAAAGATGCCCTTGCTGACCACAGAGTTCTACACCTACACATGTGGCAGATGGCACTATGTGCTACCATAAGGAAACCAACTATTAAAAAAAAATCTATGACGAAGTGGCCTGAGTAGCTTAGTCGGTACGATATCGACACGGTTCGTCGTGGTCGCGGGTTGAATTCCTGCCTAAAAAAATTATTTTGAATTGCAGTTAAATTTACTCTAGCAAGAAATGCTCAAAAATATATTTTAATAACTATTCAATTGCCACCAAACACAATACATTTTTGTGTTTTTTTGTCTATTGGTCGGATAATGGAAATCAGGACCTGTTTTGGTCTCATGGCTCAATATTATTTTTGCGTATTTTTCTATAACTGCAAATGTGTACGTAATATGATGAAGTGTTGAAATATTCGTTAATACGGTCATTAAGATCAACTTACCAAAAAATAAAAAGGACGTTGTATAACACTAATTCTGTGAATTAGTGTTATACAACGTCAAATTGGTTTTATAACGTTAATCAAACTAAAAAACTCTTAAAACCAATACCTTCACGAAGTCTGGTCTTGGTCATTTTACCTACAATCACTTGAAATGTATTTCTGCATAGTAGTTAGTCTATGATCGTAAATGACGTCACATAAAAATAAAGAAATAAATTTTAATGTGGTATTATGATACATTTCACTCTTTTATTTAGATAAATAATTAAAAATATTGACTAACGCTACTACAGATACAAGTTCTGATTCAAATTAATCGATATATCTTCGCCACACAGTCAATAAACGAAGCGGACCCACACCGCAGGAAAGTCAAAGTGACACTACATTGCTTTGCCGGTATGTTCATGCAAAGCATTTGAACAAAGTAAATGTTCTGAATGCTACATCTAGTACTTTAGTACATATATATCGATGGCACCATCCGTATTTTTTTTCTAACCCTTCAAAAAGCAGCTTTCTTAAGTTTTAAAAATAAATATTCACTATAAATGTTTGTAAAAAAATTGTGTCATGACTCAGATGCCTTAATCATGATTCATTAGATTGTTTACACATTACTTCAATAAAATAATACAAAAATTTTTATTTTTGTCTTTCAAACTGACCATTATATCCAACTAACCGCAAAATTTTGTGTTTTGTCATCACATTCATTAAAATTAGCCAAAAAAAAAAATGGTCACACTTCGCTTAAGACAAGTATGGTTCAAATGGTTCTACATAGTCTATACTAGCTCCGATTTACGGCTTTGCATCGAACTTCCAAACACCCTGTATAATTATGACTCCAGCGTGTGATATGTAATTCTTGATCTTTACTATTCTATAAGCCATTGAAAAGTAAATCATAAGTCAGTGATATGTGTCTCCTTAAAGAATTATATTTGTTGACAGACAGATGAATACAAATCAGAATGCAAACAGATATGGGATCGTGAGGGTGAGATCAAGCGACAGCATGCGAGGAGGATTGCTCGAGAACCTTTACCAAACGTTTTTAAGCTTCACCAGCCAAAGGATAGTAAAGATCTGCCCAAATGGAGCCTCGATAAGGGACTGATACATAGGGGTGACCTCAAGCCTACGATCGAACAGGATGCTGGACGTTAGTAGATCTTGTTATGTTTTTTTATATAGCCTCTCGGCTTCCCAAAGGCGTAGGTAGAAGTGTAATATTACATCATCTTCATTTTTCTAGCGTTATCCCAGTTTCAACCTGGAGTCAGCTTACTAGTCTAACCGGATTTGGCTGAATATTAGCTTTTCCACAGAGCGACTGTCTGTCTGACTTCCGCAACCCGAAGGGATAGCGATATTCTATGGTTTAGACTAGTGTCAGTTTATTTAGAAGGTTCTGACTTCCTATAACGACTGTCAAAGATCTTCATGACAACCGGGACTGACAGCTTAACTTGGTCGCAGAGGCACGGGGCCAGCGGTAATTTACAATTCAATACGCACATAACTTCGAAAAGTCATTGGTGCACGCCGTGGATTCGAACCCGATACCCTGTGCATAGCACATCACATTATTTAGAAACATAAAAAAAAAGCAAATTCATTTTACTTTTGTGTTCAGAGTAGTTTTCACTATACCATTCTTAAGTTCGTCAAAAATACTAAAGTAATAGAAATAATAGAAAATACATGGGCAAACTGAGGAAACATTTCATTGACTATTTTATGTATTGTCTCATATACATTTAACGATCAGTTTATTTAGGCCCGCATAGTAAAGTTCTATTGTAAACACCTAATTCTAAGTAGACGAAACTTTACACGACTTACAGATGTAGTACACTTATAACTTGTTTAACCGACTTATTTACTTTGGGCTTATAGAGGTCTCTTGTATAGTCACCACCAGCAAGGTTTTGAGTAGACTATTATATTGGCAAACTTGTGCGCAATGAGCCATAAAGTATCAAAGCCACGCAGCACATGTTGTATTATTTTTTCAGACAAAGCTAAATTACATGTTGCTAACATATTTTTAAGGATTCGTTGCTTATATCCATTCTGTATATTTTTCAGTTCCAATGATTTGCTTTATTCTACAAGCTTGGTTAGAACTAAGCTAAGTTTGATCATTGTTATGTAATATTTAACCACTTGAGATTAGACCAATAAACCTTTTGTACTATCATCATCAATCAGCACATCATACACCAATAATACTATTTCATCGCTTCACAAGCACCCGTTATAATCTACAAAATGATCTTTAGATTATCATCTAGTTAATGACTTCCCGCACTATAATAAAATAGCAATTCAGCGGTAACGCTTTTCTACAAGACAGTACTTTGAGAACATTGGTGCTTATGGCGTGTATTAATTGTAACTTGGCTAAGTATTTATGAGGGCTTCGGTTACTTTTCGTTCTACGTTTTTCTGGGCTATCAATTAATATTATTTATCATGAACATATTTAGGGGATCCTGCCGTTTTGCCGAAAAGATTTTGACAAAATTTAATTACCCAAACAAATTTTAGCAACCTTTTTTTATACCATGCATTGCAATATTTCGAATGATTTTAGTACACATCACACTATGGCATCACTATGGCATTTGGTCTTTTATCAAATGATTTATTACAGCAAACAATCTTCAGACAATAAACGTTTGGTGATATTTTATTTATGGGAGTAGTTAGTGTAGGTTAATTATTAAAAAATGGTTAGGTTAGGTTACAATTGTAAACTCCTACGCACGAGCCGAGCGAGCGAAGCGAGCGGTGCCGCGGTAACGGCCGGCGAGTGCCAGAAACGACTTGCATTAATAGAAAAAAGAGATTGTTTTTAGTAGGTTACCCGGTACTGAACTATTTAGATTAGGATAATTATTGATTTTGCGTAAAAACTGTTATTCCAACTGAAATATTTGACTAAATAAAAAATGTTAAAAGTATTTCGTTCGTTCAATTCCAAACATCAAGTTTGCGTTACAATTTTTTGTAAATAGATTTTTTGCTAAGTAATAATTTTTTGGGAAGTGAAAATTTGTCAAATTCCTTTCGGTCAAACAAGGGAGACCCCATATTTAGATTATCTGCTTTTCATATTTCTCTTCTTATTTTGTCCATAATTTTTGTAGTTGATGGCAAATTGTGGATCAAGAACATCTTGAACGTGAGTTCTGGTGATGTGACAACCGAGAAGGAAGTCTTGACTCCATCGATACAAGTCAAACTGATGCCTGCTGAAGACATTAGCGTTCAAATGTACAGGTAAGAAAATTAAAAAAAAAATATGGCCCTGTCCTATATCGATCTAGTTGTTGATGTTGGTCTAGCTATTAGAGACCCGCAGTAGGTTCAATTCCACCAAGGATATTTTTTTTGTGTGATGAGTACTATTATTTTTATCGTGCCTGAATATAATTTATTTTTATCGTGCCTGAATAATTTTATTTTATACTAGAGGATTTTTTTTATTTTTTTTCCTCATGGAGTCCCTCCGCCCTGGGGGAAGGGCGAAGGGGACTGTCAGACTCTTACTGACTAAAAACCGGAGGGTCGGGTATCGCTGAAGCATTCCTCGCTACCCCCCGACGGGTATTGGCCCGCCAGATGGTCAGGCGGGCCCCGAACAAAACCCCCTTAGCGGCGGATGAAGGTGTTGGGCTCCGCCGCCAAAACACTCAGCGGCCGCAGAGGATAGGGAGGACGGCAACGCAACACCGCATCTCCTCTTCCTCTGCGGCCCCACCGCGACGCAACGATGGTGCGCCTCCATTTGGTCGCGGGAGATAGGGCGCGCGGTAACGCAACACCGACACGCCTAACGCCCAACGAACGAGCAAAAAAACGAACAAACGAACGAACAAAAGAACGAACAAACGAACGAACAAACGAACGAACAAATGAACGAACAAACGAACGAACATACGAACGAACAAACGAACGAACAAACGAACGAACAAACGAACGAACAAACGAACGAACAAACGAACGAACAAACGAACGAACAAAAGAACGAACAAACGAACGAACAAACGAACGAACGAACAAACGAACGAACAAACGAACGAACAAACGAACGAACAAACGAACGAACAAACGTACGAACAAACTAACGAACAAACTAACGAACAAACTAACGAATAAACGAACGAACAAACAAACGAACAAACAAACAAACAAACTCTTCTGAGTTATATATTAGTATAAGATACTCACGCCTTTATGCCCGAAGGGGTAGGCAGAGGTGTAATATTACACCCATGAATTTTAGGTCCCACGTAGTAGGTGACAAATTGCCGTTACCGGGCACATCACCAGACTTCGTGCTGCTACCGAGAATTCGGCAAAAACCAGTAACACTTTTGCCCGACCCAGGAATCGAACCAGGGTCTCCGATCGGCAGTCGCATACGCTATCCAGTGGACCGGATAGGAGGCAGGATATTATACAATGTGCCACAAGATCCATCACCAAGCCGAAGCCTACTCGTTTTGGACATCATGCCAAGTCATACTAAGCAAAAATAAAACCTGGGAAACGCCTTTTTTTGTAAGTATTCACTTTTTTCAAGCCGCTATAAAAAAGCGCTCGTGCAATTTTCGAAATACCTACTAATCCATAGGTGCATAGGACATCTATAGAACAGGTTGGCGAGGTAAATGCATCGATTTTGTACCTAATTACGAAAATTCCACAGTAACTTTGAGCTTCAATATCTCCTGAACCAGTAACATCCCAGGTATGATGCCGAAGCAAAAAATGTTCGTAATGATTAGTACAATATGGGGTTTCAGTTTTCGTTAAGGGTCTTTTTACACCCTGTATAGTTAAGAATCTTAAAGATTACCTATCTAACCAAGTGGTATGCTTTTTTTTTGTCGGGTATTTTCCAACCCGCTCATGTAGTTCCTCCGCCGTTACCAAATAATATTTGATAGGTAGTAACCTAATACGACGGTACTAGGTACTTATTGCATGAAATTAAAATCACACTTGAATCGAATATTAGCTTACAACGCATATTTTCTTACGTCTGCCATGTTGTTTACGTAATTAGTACTTTATTCTGTGATTTTGCCAGACATGAGATATTGTAAAAAGTTTGTAGATTAGTACGGTACGTGCACATTATATGTGGTTATAGATAGGTACATACATTTCAAAATAATATAGGTAAATAATTATAATCAATGAAATTTTCTTTTTTGGTATAAGTAAATTAATGAAATCACAGAATTTCCAAATCCTTATTTATTTAAATCTTTAAGCAGCATAAATAATTGCAATTTCTCACAGCACAAGTCGTATGCACCATTTTAATTAATACATATTCATAAGCAAATAAATAAGTAACGAACAAAAAACAAACACGCGCCAGCCCCCAAAAGCATGTACGTATCTATGTGTACGTAGGTACGAACTAAGGCGACATACGTACAGTACTCGCCAAACTTTATGGCCGCTCCGAACCTAGCCGCATTACGCTGCGCAGAACACAAAATCAGGTATCAGCGGGACGTACGCGGGGCGTGGAGGCAGAGCACGCCCGCGCGCGCTGTCTTCCACCCGCTAGCGTCCTGACGCCTCCCGCGCGTAAGTGTGAGTGCTACGTTCGTACACGAATTACATATACGCTGAGCTCTGACAGTATCGTCGCGTTCAGAATAGTTTCATAGTGTTACTTCTTTGTTGTTTCTCGTTGCTATCGTTATTGTTTCTTGTTGTTATTTGTACTGATATATAGTTACCATTTTCTTTGAACCTGCCTCGCGGTCGTTTTAATGTTTTACGTCGCCAAACACGTAAAATGGTGTTTGACGTATTAACGTTTATAAAGAAGGATGCTGAGGAAGGCCTTCAGTATAACTTGAAGTCAATCCAAAAGCGGACTGCAGCAGCTACAGGTGTGTCTGTTGCGCATTCCACCTTACCATCCCGACCCAATAGAAATGGCTTGGGCAGCAATAAAAGGCTACGTAGCTAAGAAAAATATTACCCGGAATACTAATAATGTCATGAAACTTGTGGAGGCGAAGGTAGATGCAATGGGTGAACATGAATGGATTGCGTTATGTGTCAAAGTTAGAAGCATTGAGGTGGAATATAAAAAGAGCGATGTTGTGATAGATGACTTCACCGATCAATTTATCATACACGTGAGCGAAAATGAATCGGAGGAAGAGGGTGGAGATGCCGAAGTGAAGAAAGTGACGAAGAAAGTTCTTCAGATGAGGTACCTTCTACGAGTATGGAAGATGTTTTAATGGAAGGTGTAGCCCCATTACTTATTTTGCTTTTACTTGTACAAATAAAGATTAAAAAAAAAAATGTATTGTCGTAACCAATGTATTTTTTTTATTTAGAAGTCCCTTCACCTAACTGTATTTATATTAATCGAATTTGATTGAATATGTAATTAAACAATATAATATAGCTAATCTAAAAACGTAACTAAAGATTTTAATTTTCAATAATTACAAATATTTTTTCTTGGTTATGAAATGTCCACCCGACTGTACCATGCGCAAGATCGTACCGATGGCTACATTCAGAGCGGCCATAAAGATTGGCGAGTACTGTAACTAGGTACCGCTCTTCTCGCGTCTCACCTCTTGCGGGGGACACGATTGACTGTCTAGACACGTTCGTCAAACGACTGTATGAATTATTAGACTGTGTGGTAATAAGCTGTCTTCTGAATCTTTTATGTGTGTATTGGTAGCGTCGAGCCTAACACACAAAGCTATCATATCACTTGAATATCTATGCAAATAACGAAACCTAACTTGTTTCATCTGAAACTCTTATAGGCCGTGACTGGCGACTAGAAAGTTAACAAATATCCAAAAGGCCTTTGTTACAGCTAATATTCTAAGAAAGGACAAAAAGGTGTTACCCTGACTTTTGTATTTAATAAATCGATTTGCAACTTCAAACGGACGAAAATACTTTGAGGGACTAAACCCTTTTTTCAAAACATTTTCTTTTATCCGTAGAACCTTTTTCATTTTACTCGTGTGTTAATCATTGGACGATGATTGATGCCTTAAATACGACCTAGTAGAGCCGAGAAGAAACTTGGCCACGTGTTATTGTTTTTAAAATTTTTTAAGACAACTTTCGCACTAGGAATAAATCCTGTGTCGCGGGGGTCTTTACAAACATGTAACCCACGGATACACAGTACACCCAGACACGAAACAACTATTTATGGATCACACAAAGTGTTGTCTCATGTGGGGATCGAACCCACAACACTCGGCGTAGTGTCATGCGGCGAGGCGGCCGCTTAAGGGTCGTAGCACACGTATAAACTCGGAAAGGGATCGGCATCGTATCAACTGGAGCCTTTCAGTATTATTTGTATGGAACTCCCTACTGCAACTCATCGGAATCATAACGTAATTGCCTCGCCTCGGGACAAGCTCACGAATGCGGTGCGGTGCGTAGTCGACTTGCAGTTCCCGCGCTTACGGTTCTCCGTACGATAGCTTACGGCTCTCCGTAGCCTAGCTTATGGAGAGCCCCCCCTCCCGTGGTCTGCGTTCGGATTCAAAATGATTAAAGTAGTGCTGTCAACCAGCGGTTGGCGAGCCGTAAGCACGGCGTCGCCTAGCTGTAGCCGAGTCGACGTGCCGGAGCTTCTGATCCGCTTACATTACGTGGTTACGTCAGGTTGACGCCTGTTTGACGGCGAGGCGAAAGGCGATACGGTGACGATCCTTTTCCGAGTTGATAATGTTGATATGTGTGCTACGACCCTAAACCACAACGCCAACTGTGCATTCGTTATGGAATCTAAAGCTCTGTGTACACGTGATAATATTTGTCGTGATGTCTGCAGAATTCAACAGTTGTTTCAATACTTTATGTCGCTGATAAAACAATATTGGCGTAGTGTTTATGCTGTTTCTGGACTGTAGTTCGTCAACTGTAATAAGTAAATTACTTATTTTATTATTTTTATAAAGACAACTTCTGCACTTGTGACAAATCTTTTGTCGCAAGGGACTTAAGTTTATAGAATTTATCTGTAATTCGATCACAAATCTTATTTAAATAAAAGTAAAATTTAAATATTTAAAATAAGTTTGTGTATCAAGTAATTGGCTGCTGACTGATCATGTGCGCACACTTTACTGCACTATTTTTCAAGATTATAATTATTTGTTTGCAGTCTCGGAGACCCAAGGCCACGTGTGCCACCGCCCACGATGCCTCCGCCGCCACCAACAGCTCCTGCCTGCATAGTTTGCGTACCGCCGGAGCTCAAATTCGTCAATTTCAATATAGGCCAATTGTATACGGTAATTTTAAACTTTTAAATTACTAATCAGGAACCACACTGTTCGCTTTTCAAGAAGCTAAATCTCTCACACACTGCATCAAAACAACGTATTAAACCAGTCCACGTCCAATCTTTCTGTCCATCGGATTCGTCAAATAAAAACCCTTTTTCAGTCAGTGTCAGTTAGCAACTGAAATCAAACAGAAGCCTTTAAAAAACCTGCCTTTGAAAGCACATATACACACTTAAGCTTATTCTGAACCTTAATTTTCTTCATTTACAAAACTTAAACTAATATAAAATGTCTCTTTAAACTAGTTTAAACACTTTAAACGTAGTAGTCCAATGATTTCAAAGTGTTATCTTAAAAGAGAGAATTGCATTTCATTTAGATTTTCTCACAGTTTTATGATTAATTACTTCTGAGATTTTTGATTGAACACTGCTTTTAAAAGTGCGATCCATAAACGGCATACTTATGATGAATTATATTGCTTTAATGTCACTTAACTTCTTACTACCTACTATTATGAATGCGAAATTTTGTAGATGGATGTATAGATGGCCTACTCTTTCACATTAAAACTATTGAACTGATTTCGATGAAACCTTGCATTAATACAGCTTATCCACCTTAACAATATAGGCTTCCATTTAAGCGATACATTACACCTGTGGGTTTTATTTATTTTAGGTGTAACACATTTTTTGTATTATTATGCTATACATTTTTAATGCTATCTACAAATCTTTTTAAGAATTCTAAACTTGTTCCCTTGATAGCATCGAATAATCTGTGATACTATAATGGTGTTGATACACTTGAGCATTCATTCTCCTGTAATGAGCATTCGTGCGAATTTTACTAAACAGGTAGTAGAGCCTTGCTGATTTCAGCATGAATGGGCCGGCTTGACCGGGGAAGTACTACCCTCTCACAGAAAATCGACGTAAAGTAACAGTACCTGTTGCGTTTCGTTCGGTGAGTGAGAGTACCGCAGGCCCTATCCCCTATTCCTTCTCCCTCATCCCACTCCTCACCCTATCCCTTTTCACAACCCCAAGGAGCGGCAACGCACTTGTGACTCCTGTGGTGTTGCTTGTGTCCATGGGCAGCGGTAATTGCTTACCATCAGGCGATCCGACTGCTCGTTTGCCGCCTATTGCAATAAAAAAAAAACTGAAAAACAAATGCGTGTGTTTTAGCGAGTATTCCCACGAACATTCTGGCGAGCCTTAGAACATATAAAATACATAGAAACCGCACTACAATGGCGATCAAACCCTATTTATTTACTTCACTTTTAATTAATATGATTTTTATATATTGTAAGAGAAAGATAAATATACTAATGACGTTTTAGTCCATTGAAATGTTACAATTTTGGGCTTAGCGAACGTTGGTCAGAGGACGCATAGATAACTTTTATTTTATTTCATAGATAACTTTACACTAACACCAGTGTAAAGTTAAATCCAAGTTTATGGGGTTGCAGCCCTTGTCTTGCGGCTGTCATCTTGGAAAGAGTGGTACATATGGGTTTTCTAGTGTATCTGGCAAACTATTGACCGCACACAAAAAAAAAACAGATATGATTAGTTAGAAATTATACCGAGTAAGGCTCGCCTTGCTATACTGCAGGGAGTTTTGGCGCCAACATTGATGTATGGAAGTGAATCATGGGTATGGCAGAAGAAGCATGAAAGTAGAATTAATGCTGTGAAGATGAGAGCTTTGAGGAATATGTGTGGAGTAAGAATGGCAGATAAAGTGAGAAATAGCGTTATTCGAGAAAGGAGTGGTTTGAAAGAAGATGTAGTGTCAAAGATTGAGAAAGGTATGTTGCGATGGTTTGGACATTTGGAACGGATGGATGCAAGGAGATTTACGAAAGATGTGTATCGAGTAAGAATGAATGGAGATGTCGGTAGAGGACGCCCAAGACGGACTTACGCCGACCAAATTAGTGACGTACTGCGGAAGGGCCAAATCAAAAGTACTCGTAACCGACGAGCATGCATGACGAGGTTATAATGAATGTCGAGGAAGCGAAAGAGGTATGTTTGAACCGGAGCATTTGGCGTTCCATAGTCTCTACCTACCCCAATGGGAGACAGGCGTGACGTTTAGATAGATAGATAGATAGAGATTAGTTACAAATTAAATAAAAATTAAAAAATTACCAACGAAAATCGAATGCAATTTACAGCAAATTTTCTTTTCAGTATGTTGTAGATTTTTCATCCTCAATAATAAAAAAATACATTTAATTTATCTTTATGGCTCCTAAACAAGAGTCGGTCCTCCAACTTGAAACTCCGCGGCCTCCAAGACTACCATAAGGTCCAATTTTTACTCATTACAACGATCATGAGAACGAGGTCATCAGTGGTTGGCAAAATATGGACAAAACTCTAAAACTACGGCACTCTGTGGGCTTCTGAAGTTGATGTTCCACCCATGTAAAGGAAACTGCAATGTTCTGCGGCACCTCAATGTTCTGGGGAAAGATGCAGCAAAATAATTGTAAAATCAATGACAATTATGATTTACCGACGAAATGCGGTTCTTTCTATAGTTCTTCACCAATCATTAAATACTGAAACTATATTAGATCGTAAGCCGCAGTTTCTTTTTTTTTTGTTGACTGCGGTGGAAACTCTCCTTATGAGCCATCTCAACTCGACGCCAACCCGGCCAGAGTGTGATCCGGGCTTGGGACTGGCGGAGGAGGTGTGTTGAGGCTCTCCACATGCGTTCGGGGCATACCCACTAAAACCACCGCGGTGTCCCTACGGGTCCCGTGTAGTGGCGGGGTCACGCGATTCGCGGATAGCATACTTTTCCGTGACCCCGCCCGGGACTGGCCCGCCGTTGGTAGGCTCCACCTCGTAATGCTACATGGGAGGCGGCACGGACACTACGCCGCCTTCTTGCCTTTTGGCGGACGGGGAGCAGCCTCAGCATTCGCCGTTTACCGACACTAAAACGGCCGCAGAGGATAGGGAGGACGGCAACCTGACAACACCGCATCTCCTCTTCCTCTGCGGCCCCACCGCAACGCATCAAATGGTGCGCCCCCATTTGGTCGCGGGAGATAGGGCGCGCAGCAACGCAACATCGACACGGCTCTCCTCCCGCGACCACACCCGACTGCGAGGGACAGACAGAACTGTCCCCCGTACCCACACCTTGGGACAATACAACAATATCATAGAAAAAAATATATTTATGGTTTTACGAAAAAAAGTATCAGAACCAATGTTGTAGAGAATTTAATTTGCAGCAAAAAATTTTAGAACAAGATCTCTGTGGGATTAATAGTTTTCCAGATAAATAAGAAAAACCATCCGCGCCTGCACTCTTTCCAAGATGGTGGCCTAAGGACAAGAGGTACGACCCCACAAATTTGGATTAAGCTTTACACTAGCCCTCCCTACACATCTGTAAAATAAAATTGTGTCCACTGACAAATCCAACCCAAACGTAACTTTTCAATGGACTAATTTGAATCTTCGTAGTTTGTCACTAATTTTAACTTGACTAGTGATGGGTTCACTCAGATTTAATATCGATAAGATATCGATTATGTTTTTAATAAATCCTTCACTTTGGTTTACTCAGAATTTCGTTCAACAGAATGTTGATAAATCCTCGATAACGATACATAAATTTGAACGTAGGAACAGACACTTGTTTGATTTATTAAGCCTGATCTGTATTTTATTATTTAGAAACGTCTTTTGTTTATGTATCTTAATCTTACTCTTGAAAATATTCATAAGCCAAACTGAAGTAAATATATTGGGTAAAACTGCTGTTGTAGTGCGATTTCCATTTATTTTCTATATTCTAAGAAATGGAGTGTTCGATAGAAAGATCGTGAAAATGTTCAGCTCTGTTCGTTGTTCGGTTCGACAAAACAAAAAGCGGCGAATGCTCGTTGTCGCTGTTCTGTTACACATAAATGCTCATGTGTATCAGCGCCGTAAGATTCCGTTAAATTTTAAGTAGAAAGAAAGTTCAAACGTTAAAGTTTAACTACAGATTATAAAGTAGAATAAATACGAGCCAACAATGGCTTTAACTTTTGAGAATAATAAATAATTATTCATCTAACAGCTATACTTTTCTCGTTTACTGGTAATTCTGAAACACAAGTTGCACTACTTAATATTTAACATAAAGTAAGAAGTGTTTCCTGGTCTTGGATTTAATCAAAGTTAAGGTACCTTAATATTGTGAAGTATAAAATAAATAGAATATTTGAGCATGATTCACGTTATACCGTGCAGGGTTGGGCCGGGTCCCGTCTGCGGCGTTATTTTATTAATAAAAACATTTAATAATCTTTGTTCATTGGAATCACAAAACTTCATTTTTTGCCACCAATCACTACACATTTTTATAGCTACAACCTTAGATTTCAGGAACGACGTATCTTATTAAAAAAATGTTTTTACTCAAGTAAGACCGGTCTTACAATTAAAAAAATTTAAATATAATTTAGAAAACTTAATAATAGGAACTTCTTATTTTCTACGTAAAGCGTCTTAGCGTCAAAATGATGTCGTAATGCAATCAAGAAATATAAAGTTGGTAGTCTAAGTTTTAAGCGATTTAAACGCCTTCAAGCGCTCTTGGTAACCCGTTAAGTAGGCCACGCGCTAATCGTTTCTTAATAAGCTGTAAGTGTCCATATTTTTAGTTAGATAAAGTCAAAGTCAAAGTCAAAAATCATTTATTCATCTAGGTCACAAGGTGACGCTTATGAACGTTAAATTTTAATGTACATTACTTAATGCTTCTACATTTACATTTACTGCCCATTCGCAAAGCAATAGGTAGAACCACGAGAAAGAATGGGCAATAAAACTCGTGGCCACTCTTTTTAATCGCCAGTGTTATGTTACATATTTTGTTTTTGTAAGGAGCTGCAACTGTTTCACATTGTAATTAATTACTTGTAAATAGTAATTAGGAACATACATAATACTTAAATAATTAATGCAGTTACCAATTTAACTGCTGTAGTAGCCTTCCAGTGTGAATATTGTGTAACAGGAGCATCCACTTACGTCTTATAATGTAGGCAACTCGCGACCATGTTCATAACTATGGTGGAAATATATGTTACAGAAGTGACTGTATATGAATACACAAAATTACTAAAACATTAGTTTACAGCCCATAATCACGAGTTATCTTCATCTTACAGTGCAGTAAAACTTTAATAAAATTAGTGGAACAGCAATGCAAATGTAAATGTAGTACCTAAGTTGAATGACCTAATAATACATGAACAGTAATTTAAAAGAACTAGAAATATTATATAAAGATTAACTGAAAAATGCAAAGTATCTATATAATTCTAATTAGGTATAAAGATCATGAGTTGTCTAGCGTAAGTGACCAGCTATCCTTATCACTCCCCCCCGTGGGATCTCCACCTTGTCGTGGTGGGGGGGCTCAGTAACCGTGGATTGGTCACCCGCGGTGAAGCTAAGAGGGATCCAGGAGGGGACGCTCCGCGTGGGCTTGGAGGGGCCTGCGCAGCATGCGTCCAACGGTGCTGGTGCGAGGGACAGTTCTGTCTGTCCCTCGCAGTCGGGTGCGGTCGCGGGAGGAGAGGCGTGTCGGTGTTGCGTTGCCGCGCGCTCTATCTACCGCGACCAAATGGGGGCGCACCATTCGATGCGTCGCGGTGGGGCCGCAGAGGAAGAGGAGATGCGGTGTTGCGTTGCCGTCCTCCCTATCCTCTGCGGCCGCTGGGCGTTTAGGCGGCGGAGTCCAACATCTTCATCCGTCACCAAGGGGATTTTGTTCGGGGCCCGCCTGACCATCTGGCGGGCCAATACCCGTCGGAGGGTGGCGACGAGTGCTTTGGTGATGCCCCACCCTCCGACACACGGGTACATGGCGGAAGTCGAGGTGGTTTTTAGTGGAAACACCACATAATCCAGCTCTTATTTCCCCCAAGAGTCGGAGATCCGAAGGGATTTTCCACCTCGTAAAACGAAAAAAAAAAATAGCTATCCTTATCACTGAAATAATCATTAATAGTATAATAACCTTTCTTAATAAGGCAGTCTTTTATTTTAGTTTTAAATGTACTAAATGGTAATGGTCCGTGTGGTGACGGATTAAGAATACGAATTGTCACCACCCCATATCATCCCATGGGTGTCGTAAGAGCCGACAGAGGGAGCATAGTATGCAGAGAACAGCACTGTAAGAGAAGGAAAACTTGATACAAACCCTATATCAACCCGTTTGGCCAGCGTGGTATAGTAGGCCAATTCCTCCTTTCAAAGGAGAGGCCTAGTCCAGCAGTGGACTATTAAAGGCTGATGATGATAAATGGTAATTCTAAAAGACTAATTGGTATTTTATTGTATATACGAATACCTAGCCCTATAAAAGAATTATTAACTTTATGTAAACGATGATAAGGGGCATATAACCTTTGCCTGTTTCGAGTATTTATGTTATGTATATCGCTTTTTGTGGTAAATAAACCGATATTTTGCCTAATGTACAAAATATTAGCAAATAAAAATTGCGAAGCTACTGTAAGAATTCCTATAGACTTAAAGCGTTCCCTAATTCCCGATAGATAGTGATAGTGCACTAACAGACCACCATGCAGAAGGTAACGGGTTCGAATCCACGGCGCGTACCAGTGACTTTTCAGAGTTATGTGCGTATTGTATTGTTTTTATAACTTGCTCCGTGCCTCGAAGAGCATGTTAAGCCTTTGCTTCCCGACTTTCATGAAGATCTTTGGCAGTCGTTAGAGGATTTCAGTAGGTACTTCTGAATAAACTGACAAAAGTCTAAACGATGGATTATCGCTAACCTTTCAGGTCGCGGAGGTCAGCCAGGCAGTCGCTCTGTGAAATAGCTAATATTTAGCCAAATCCGGTTAGACTAGTAAGCGGATCCCGGGTTGAAACTCTGATAACGCTAGTAGGATGATGATGACCTGGCGCTGGCAAACGATGCTATAGGTCATTTTTAATTTTAAATCAAAACACATATAGAATGAACATTTTTCTCAAATTCACTGCTCATATCTTCACTTCATATGGCCTACTTATATATTGAACTATTCACGCCATTACCTAAATATTTGTTTCGTTATGTACAAATAAGATGAATCCCATTCAAAATAGTAGTTAATTAAATTACTACTATTTTTCTTTACTAAATTAAAACTTTTATAAAAATCTTGAAAAAGTTGATATCTGGCACCATCAGCGGACCTATTCAGCAACGATAAACGGAGCAAAGATTTCTATTTGAAAGTTTTTGAAGAGTTTGTTTCAGTGGATAGCGTATGTGTATAAAGTCGAAAGTGCTAGCGAGTTTTTCCAAATTCTCAGTAGCAACACGAAGTCTGACAATAGGCTCGTCCCCTATTACGAGGGACCTAATTTTAGGTCCCTAAGGTCCATAGGCCGAAATGTGGGTGTAATATTACACCTCTGCCTATCCCTTCGGGTAAACAGGCGTGACGATATAAAAAAGTTGTTTAAAATATACCTAATGTAATGTATCACAAAATTTTATATTTCAGCAATCACTTCGCCTAATAAACATCACAAAATCGGAATTTCGACTATCGCTCACACCTCCAAAACGTGAAGAATTTGATGTGGAGATCGCTAGCTCCCGAGGCTTGACAATCACTTCAGGAGCTTTCTTGCTGATAAAGATTCACTTCAGACCCAAAGATGTGAGGATCCTGGATGATACTCTCGATGTGAGAGTGTGCAATGGACAAGCTTTTGCTGTACCAATATCATGTTATATGATACCGCCTATGCTAGAATGTAAGTATATTTTTTGTTTCTGGTAGTGCCTTTACGCAAAATATTCGCCAGAACGTGGAGTTGCGGTAGCAGGCCAAGCTATTATACAATAATGCCACTAGAACCATACGGATCTTAAGGGCATAAAATAATATCATAAATCTTTGCCAGTGCTTAAACTGATGGCATTATATGCTATTGAAACCTTTATATTGGTTTAGAAATTTTTACATAATGAGGTTTATAATATATACCTAAATAGCAATATTTCGTGTCCTTTTTTTAGCTCCTACGATAAGATATTCGTATAAAAATTAATGCCAGACATAATATTTTAAGTCTTTCCAATAGGCTAGATTGTAAGTAATTGTTTTTACCATAGTTGTCTCAGTCAATCAGACGTTTGTTTGTCATGAGATATCGTCGCTCTTTTGGGAATAGAATTTTTGTTGGTCTTTAACGAAAAGAGATTAGGTTAAGAGGTCAACAAGTATTTTTGTACTGAGTTGATATGTTGTAGTGTGAATTCTCTTGTTTATGTTTATAAATAAGAGTATAAACATATCAATACCTTATAAAGCAAAGTAAATACCCAAATACTATTGTATTTTTCGTATTTTATCCGCTAACAATTTCAAATAAATATAAATAACCGAAAAGCAGGTTTATTCTCTATTACTTCGATGTAAGTAAATTCGTTGTCATGCAGAACATATTTCTCGGAGCTCAATCGCTGTTGCTACATAACAAATTAAAAATGATAGCTCAATAATTTTTCCACAGTTTTCGTACCAAGCATAAGGACATCACTGGCTCAGTGTAAGTGTGAAGAAGGCTTACCGTGTCATTTCGAGCTGTTTGGTGCTGGAGATGTGATAGAACTAGGAGCGAGGTTGCTTGGTGATGTGCACTGCTCCCGCGTGTGGTTACGAAGTGACGCTGAACATGCACAGTTCTTCGTGCTTACTGAAGATGCTTGGTTGAATTGGAACCTTAATGTTAGTATTTATTATTAGAGATTTTTAAGTAAAGTAGAGTCTTGCAAAGTTCAATATCAAAAGATTGGCTTAACTAGGGAAACCGAATCTACTCAAAGAATATTGATTTGAGTAACAGAATCTGTTGATTATAATCACGTTTTATTAGGCGAGTGAGAGTATCCGAAACGATATTTGTGGCATTTTATTCCTCGTGTTAGAAAGGTCAACTGTTTTACCCAATTGGTCATCCTTTAATTACTGCGCTTTGCATGAAAATACGTAACTGGTGAATAGTGACACATTTTAGAAATGGCGGTTCGCTGAATCTTCCGCCAACATCATCACCAATCACTGGCTGCTACCGCGGCTACATTCAAGGTTTTCATTTTGAGCCTGGGATACACCTTCTATAGTTTGACCGCAACCGCTGTACCGCGCCTTGGGTATGTGCGGGGAGGTGGGGTGTGGGCAGGAACGAGCATGAACGCACATGGGATTCGTAGTGTTAGACAGATCTTATGATATCGAAGTACAATTTTTTTAATTACTAGCTGACCCGGCAAACGTTGTTTAGCAAAAATTTTTTTTTATTTTTTTTTGAAAAATAGATGTTGGCCGATTCTCATAGATACCGGATAAGCACAAAAAATTTCATCAAAATCGGTCAAGCCGTTTCGGAGGAGTATGGGAACGAAAACTGTGACACGAGAATTTTATTTTTTTAATTATATTTACGAGTATAATTACTTTATCCAATCCCTGTTTTGTCCAATGTAGCGAAGTACAATAAAAGAACCAATATAAATGAAATGAATCTTTAATCCTTGGAAATAACATTGTACATGAAAAAGAAAAAGTGACTGACAATTCAAATTAATAATTAAAACCTATTTATTAGGTTAATAAATTACACTGACTATTCTGACATAGATTCTGTTTCAACTTCAAATTCTATTTCGCTATCGGAGCTTGAATCAGAGTCATCCTGAAGATGTATTATTTTTGGCTCAATAATATCATCGAACCTATTGTCGCGAAGTCGCGATCCCAGTAAACGTTTTCATTCTTTTGTACATGGTCATCACATTTCTGCCATTTTTCTGCCGTGTATTCCGAAAACAATAAATTCAGTGTGTTTATCTTTTCGTTTAGAGAAGAATTAATGTGGTTTTGTGCTATATTGTTTTTGACATCAGCCCAGACCAACTCGATGGGGTTCAGGTCTGGATGGTATGGCGGTAAACGCAGTTCTGTGTGTCCATGGGCTTTAAAGAGTTCATCAATTTTGTAAACGGGCTCTTTTTGTGTGTTATTGATAAAAATTTGAATTTTTCATCGTTTCGGAAAATTCAACGTTGTGGCGCCGCAACCAGTTCTGCATTTCACTTTTGAGGCTTGCAATGGTCGGTTTCTTCTCAACTTGAACGCTGTGGTAAGATGCGTTGTCCATGACAACTACAGAGTTCGGCAGCAACTTCATCTTTTATCTTTTCATCCACCCACTTATAAAAAGTCATCAGTTCATGTCTCCATGGTAGTCACCGGTCTTAGCGTCTGATTTAAATATAGTTAATGCACCTTAAACCAAGCCATTTCGACACCCAGCGTGAAGAATTACCACACGTCGTACTTTCCCGATGTCAGTGTGAATTCCAGGTTCTGACACTGATTGGCAACTTTTGCTCACATTGTAACTGGCATTAATATATGTCTCATCTAAGAAATATATATTGCGGTTTTCGCTTCTATATTTCCTGATTTTCCTCAAGTAGTTTCGCCGCCACTCTGTAATATTAGGTTATTCTATGAGAAGATGTCTCTTCAATCTACATTTTTTGAAACGGTAACCCATTGCGTGTAAAAGATCACTCAGATATTCTCGTCCACAATTCAATATGCCATCCTGTCTCAATCTTGACAGTAATTTACGAATACTTGGCACTCTTTTTTCGATCTCATAAAACTGATGAATTTTTCTTCTGATGTCAATTACAATGACAGTCTTGATATCTCGAGATAACGCACGACCCATTTTTAGATATTTTACCTGCGTCTGACACAGACAGTCCGCAACAAATAAGACTAGTTGCCGCCCTGAGCGATGACGGCAGAATGACCAGATGGAGCAACTGTTTCGCCCCCCCCCCCCTCCGTCTCGCCGCTCGCATACCTAAGGCGCGGTACAGCGGTTACGGTCAAACTATAGTCTAACTAGATTCAATAGAATATTAGATTTTAGACTGGTGACTAGTGTTTGAAGCAGTGTCTATATGTCTATGCTGCTCTATATCATCTTTCACTAGCCATAAATAACAAATCTGGTAAATTACAGCAAATAGTAAATAAGGAATTCATTTGATATCGCTGGACCTTGACTGACAAAAGTAACGTAGACCAGACAAAGAAAATCTAAAAAACGATCAACAATAATTGTTTAATTCTAAGGCCCACTTGCGTAACGTTTGATTTAAGTCATTCCTTAATTTAAATTTGTTGAACAGAATTAACAGCATAAAATAATTTAAGTTAAAAGTATTTAGCGTCCTCTTGCACAACGACAACAACGCTTAGATTTAGTTAAACATTTTATGAGGTCGGTAAAGTAGTTTCTACGTTTGGTTTCATGGCATGAAGCCTTTTTGTTACGATTTTAACGATGTTATGCGTATGGTTTCGCATAAAACCTTAGACTATATATACTTTGAGCATAAAACAAAACGCATTGTCGTCGCCTAGCAACGAAATGACAATTGACAAATAATAACTAGAAAGTTTTGAGCATTAACCCTAGAACCCTACAAGGGGTGCAGGTGCACCCCACACCGATTTGTTTTCTAAATATCTCAATTTCTTTAATATCCACGAATTCACGCGTCGGAGTATTTAAGTTTGGTGTCAACCGCTCGCGTTACGTCAATACCGTAACGAGGGACCGCGTTGTGTGGTCGCCTGTATAAGTGCTGTGGGGTACGCCAGTACCCCAGTATAGTAAAATCGTAAGATTATTTATTTATTACGATTGATGCATTTATATGTAATAATTTATTAAATTTGATTATTTATGAAAACAATAGTCTTATATTAATTAAATAAAGATATTTTTAGATATTATGAAGGTAAAATTCAATGAAGTTTATTTATTTTGTTTCGGATGGCTGTGAGAGGTTTGAATTACGAAGAAATAAGCACTGTTCTAGACCACAAATCTGGCGAGGAAGAAATAGAAGTTGGGACCAGTTGTAATTCCTGGGTTCTTTACAAGTGTTCAAGATCAAATAATAAGCCAAATATAAAGTTTCAGCAGACAGTTTTGGAATTAGGTTTGGAACTGATACATAAGCATTTGGAGGACCGTTACCGGATGCCAACTTAGTCCATTGCAGTGATCCTCAAAAAAGGACCAAATCCTACAAGCACTGTTGCTCAAATTACATTTAACTTTGTGTAATAAGGCTGATTTGTGATCTCAAGTTACCGATTATGTTTAATAAAACGTATTTTCATGAATTGTTTTTTTTATTTTAAGGATTACAGTCATTTTAGTATGGGGTGTTCCAGCACCCCAGTGTAGGAATAACATGTGCGCCAAATAGTGTAGGATTCTAGGGTTAACAATAACACAAGTAGGTACATTGTTATCTTATATCATCATCATCATCATGTCAGCCTAGGGACGTCCACTGCTGGACATAGGCCTCCCCCTGCTGCGTCGTCCGGTCCAGTTATATAATTATAGATAATATTCGTCGCTAATGACAAGATGCCAACATCAGTGTGACAGTTCTTAAATGAAATTAGCCACTAAACAGCCGATTTTCGGTAATTAATATTGACAGTTCTTAAATCGAATTACTCGACAAATTTTTCGTTGTGCAAGATGCTAATGGTGTTTAATTTTTTTTTTCTCGTTAAATACATCTTAATTCAACTTAAGAATCGTTGTGCAAGTGGGTCTAAATCTAGAGTCATATAATGTCGTGTAAATATAAACAAAACGACTTCATTAAAACGCATATGGTTGGCAGTTGTATTGTGGCGACATGTATCACCTGAATGGCTGTACGCTTCAGTTGATATGAATAAGGTTACGCGAAAGTCATTCGTCAGTCATTGAAATTGTGTTTGAAGGTTTATATTAATTAAGAAATGAGAATGCAGAGCAATTTGAAATAGAATTAAAAGCTATGTATTATTATGTTTAATTAAAAATGTATGTTTTAATCTACATATGCGTTACGCCACGAGATTTATCACTACAAAACGTTGCGAACCTTAGACAGAAAGCATAAAGGATTTGCCGTTAGAAGCGGTGTACTTTGATATAATTGTACACACCCATAAATATTTAGTCTCTAGTCTTTTACCCAGAAAGTTGTATTGGCATTACGAATTTTCAATAACCGCGATCCTGCCACGTGTATTTTGCAAAAGTTTTCTTATTTACTAGTCCAATCAAAAGTATGTGCTTGGTATTTTCTAGAATATTTCGCAGCTGATATGAAAAGCATCATCATTTCAATTATCAATTGAAAGATACGATAAAAAATTGGAGCAATCTATATAGTATACACGTATTATTTAACACGATCAAATTATGGAGTAAATAGTGTTACGGTTTTTGTTTAAAAATATGTAAAGTGAATCATCATTTCAGCCTAGAAACGTCCACTGCTGGACATGGGCCTCTTCCAAGGTTCTCCACACTGAACACTCTTGATACGCCCGCATCAAACCGCTTCCAGCGGTCTTAACCAGATCGCCGGTCCACCTACTAGTGCATACATGAAATAAAATATTTCTTTTCAGTGTCTTACAACTCGTGGCTCAGTACTGGCCGGTTCATTCGTGTTCTGGCCAGCGTGGTGGTGTGGAGGCGGCGAGATCCCTGCATGCGTGTGGTGCCACGAGAAGACTGTGGGAGTGCATGTCGCTGCCCTTAGAGTTTTGAGCTCTACGGCTGTCAACCGACAGCTCAATTTGCTGGCCGATGTCCTACTTTTCAAACCCTACCATCTTAGTTTAGAGGTAATTCCACCCTAGATTCATTATTAGCTTGAAATTTCCAGCATCTTTATTTATCTTAAATAACACATTGTTTTCTAATAAAAAAAATGCCTTGGAATACGCTAATATAAATAATATAATTTTACTTCTATATAAGATTATAATTTTACTTCTTTACTTTAAAAAATCGAGTAATTATTAAGAACAAAATAAAAAAGCATCATCATCATCATCATCAGCCTGCCATAGTCCACTGCTGGATATAGTCCTCTCCAATGGAACGCCACTGAGTCTGATTTTGGGCTTTTCATGTCCAGCCGCTGCAAGCCACTTTGCGTATATCGTCACTCCACCTAGCCGGAGGCCACCTAGGTGTCCTACACTACGTTTGCTAAGACGCGGTCTGCACTCGAGAACACGACTACTCCAACGGTTATCGGTTCGTCGACAAATGTGACCGGCCCACTGCCACTTCAGCTTGCTAATTCTTTAAGCTATGCTTATTACCTTGGTTCTCTGTCGGATCACTTCATTACGCATTCGATCCTTCAGTGAAACTCCGAGCATAGCCCTCTCCATAGCTCGCTGAGCGACCTTAAATTGTTGGACGTTTCGGCTTGAAGACCTTTGTCTTAAGGCTTAAAAATATAACAAGAACATACAACGGACGTCGTGTGCGAAATTGCTCATTTTGGATTGATTAGAAGTTTAGTATTATTAAGTGAGATCTTGCAAGTCATAACATTCTTGAACTTTACACTTTGTGAAATATCACCGTCAAGCAGATATTAGTTGGATAAATATCAGATATTAGTTGGATAATAAAACAAACACAATCTCAATAAGTACTACGTGTATACTACTACTACTGGTGTAAACAACTTTTCTTCAAATCCCACAGAACATTTAGAATATCTAGAACGGCGAAACTGTAGTTCGCCAACAAAAGAAAATAAAAAAGCATAATATGCTTATTTTCTATTATATTATCGAACATTATATATATATGAACAAGTACCTTATATTTCTAGAAGTATTGACCATAAATACTTGTGACAAGATGATGACTAATCTAGTTTTCTAGGAAAGCAACAGCTTACGACACATTGTGTTGCCTTTTGTATAAAGGATCGCTTTTTATTCTACAAGAATTTATGGTGAGAAATATTTCTTAGCGATGGAGAGGCGCTAAGATATTTTGCTACCAGCTCTGCACTCAGATTTGTAGCGAGATTATCACTATTTTTTTTCGTGTAGTAGCAATGGCTTCCGATTTGATGCGTTGCGAACAAACTTATTTTTCTACAAGAACTAACCTAATGTCCTAGAAGAACAACGACTTACGGCTCGAAACGATGTATCCCATACAACCTATCAGCTAATGTTCTACGAGAATAGACAGCTAAAAGTTTGTCACGTATATGAAGAGGTGCTAACACACAAATTAGGTACATAACATTAGTTCACGCTTTTATCCCTATGATATATAGATATAAATATTCTCGTATTACCAGTATGTGATGTAATTCCCGAGTCATATCAAAATTCAAACAATGTCGTGAAGTCGGCACATCGTCATTTTGCACACAATACAGAAACTTTTATTCTTACGAGAGCTTACATCGGCTCTTTCCTCACGTGTTGAATTTTTAAATATCTAAAGCACTTATAAATCATACGATATGAGAAATACATTTTTCGTTATTGCGCATTGCGAGGCTGTAAGGCAAAAGTGCCATGAATTACATTCCATAGAACGCTACATGTACTGGGCGATTGTTTGAAACTGTGCATGGAAATATCACCTTTATTGCAATGTGCAGCATTTTTAGTCACCAACCGATTCCCACAGTGGCCACAGCTCTGAAACCCCTTGAACGACTGAAGTTCTTTATCGATGTGGACTCAAGTTTTAATCGGATATTCATAATGTGGATTGATCATCATCAAGCCACATGAATATCCGAATAAAACTTGTGAGAATTCCGACTACAGCTAAGCAGTGACATGAAGTTGTAAAACCGTGACAAATTAACTTTCGTATGACGTTTATATACAGGCTGTTTTGGCGCATGGACTGACACAATTTTTGTAACCATATTCAATAAAAACATTTTGAAACCGAATCTGTTAGTTCATTATCCTGTCACTGGCTAGGTAGTCTTTTTTGTTTTGTGATTACATATTGAAAGATTTTAAAGCCATATCGTACATCGTTAGAAAGGGTATTAAATACAGATGTTTTTTAAAGTAATCGAATTTCAAAAGAGCTTTTAATTTTATTATAATTTATTTAGAGTTTCATATTTTGCACCTATTAGTTCATTTTCAAGAGTTTTGAAGCTCGACAACTAGTTTTTTTGCATTTATTCCCAACAATTTATGTTTTTTAGAATAATAATACATTAGGGCATCCAATAAAAGTTATCTAGTGCAAATATGACTACGAACTAAAAAGTCAAATCGTTTGAAATGTGATAATTCAAAAAAAAATTAAAAACGATAAAAAATTCGTATCTCGAGTAAAGGTACACTTGGGACCTGGGGTTCTTGGGGTGAAAACTAGGATATGCCCTCCCCTAACCTCCGAAAAATTGTGTTGGTCTATGCGCCAAACACCCTATAATTATAATATAGAGGTGTGGAAAATGGTTTTCATTTTATGAAGTTCTGACATCCACATTTTGTTTCAGCAATTTAGCACATCCTTTGTTTTCTGTCTAAACTTTATCTCGTCTGCACGCTTCGACGTATTCTTTCATTAGTGTTATTTCGTTGATATTAAAAAGGAGCAATTTAGAAAATCTCACATTCTATTCATTGAAATTCATCGCATATTCTGTTCATTGAAATTCACAAACATATTGTAGAAACAACTTACTTTGTCAAAAATATTTCACATTATTCTCATTTATGAGGATATAATATTCATAATTAAATTTTACCTTTGCAGGTACAAAAGGTGAAGTTATTATTATTTTAATGTGATATTTACATAATATCATTTTGTGATAGGAGAGTGTTGTGATGTTGTGGGTAACAAAAGGTGCGTTGAGAAGGTATGCTAAGATGGTTTGGGCACATGTAGAGGATGGATAACGAAAGACTGACCAAGAAGATATACAAGGCAAGTGTGAATGGGATAGAACTAAGGGGAAGACATAGGCGGATGTTCTCTGACCAGATTGGAGACATCCTAAAAATAGGACAGGTCAGAAGTACACTAAACAGAAGAGCATGCGTGAGAAATTTGGTGGAAGTGAATGCAGCAAGAGATATGTGTTAGGATCGTTGCTAATGGCGTTCCGTAGTCTTTGCCTACCCCTTTAGGAAACAGGCGTGAGTCTATGTATGACATGTATGTGTTGAAGGTTTCTTTTCGCCTATGGATGACATCATGACCAATGAGGCTGACTTAATTTACATTTTAGTTTCCATTGCCGATGTCTTTCGTCTAACTTTGCAGAGTCTAACTATATTGGGTATTGCCAATATTGTCTATACACATGAGCCTATTATTCATAAATGAATAAACGATTTCTATGTGTACATTTTGTTATTTATTTGCAATGTCCTGGTTTTGTACAGGTAATTTCTATGTTATGTAGAGTCTGCATATACTAGAAATTTAGGACAAGTCACATGCTTTTAGCTTCTATACAATACTAATATAACTCACCAGGCTCATCCGAAAGACTACGATATCTGCAGTGAAGACGACCCAGCGTGTGAATATTATGTGAACCTCGGCACAGCATTACAGCACCGTTCCCTAACGTGCACGGTGGCGCTTTTAAACCACAGGTACCTTTTGATCTATACTTCAATACTTTTAAATAGTTGCTATTTTTTACGCAATCTAACAAAAAATACTTACAATAAATACCTACTACTTTATTGCTTGCAATTTCCACCGTCCGTCCCGCCTAGAATCGTTTTCGTCCGGCTCGGTAAGCTTATTATCGCTACGGTGATCTTACCTTCACGTACCAATCAATAGTATTTCTAAAACGCTATAACATCGTCTTCTCAAAATGAGGTTATAAAACACATAAAACAGCATTCGCTGCAAAGAATGCTTTGGCTTGGCCCTGTTTAACCTTAGTGTTAGAAAAAGTCCATGAGCGGCGGTTGCCACTTCCGATCGGGCAGGCTACCCACTTGTCCGTTCTTGTGGGAATCAAAAATCAAGATTTAATAAATTTGTAAAATTAATTTAATGATAAGATGGGTTGGAATATTACGCAACTTTTTGTACCCCGATAGTTCATCATTTTGGAACAAACCTCCTTGTTACTGCTTCTAGCTGAAGCAGTCAGATAAATGATTTAATTTATTCTACAGCCCACTTGTCTACAATTACTACTGGACCTCCCGTCCGTGGGGCATATGCTGCTGCTGGGAGGAAGAGCGCAACTGGGAAGGCACGCTTAGTTCGGAAGAAGACAGTGAACATCTTTGCTTTGGAGCAAAAGAGGCCAGAGTATTGAGCCACGAGGTATGTTTAAGTCAAAATGTTACTAAAAATCCAGTATGTAGAATTGGTTTATTTTATTTTTCATCACCCCTCACTGTTATTATGAAAATATCTTACGATGCGATTACACTTAATAAAAAAATCTTGAATTACAACAGTTGGGAATAGTGATTAGTGGGAGATTGTATGCTTTTGTATGGCTTACAAGAAATATTTTTATTGAGAAAATCACCTGCACGAAAAGCTTTTTCACAAAAGAAACACTAAACTACGCTATTAAATCGCCCCCGGCGTTGCTATCACAGAATTTTAGTTACGGATCTGTAATTGAAAGAAGAAAACGAAGTGCTTGATAGCAAGAAAATGTTTGCAATGCATTTTAGACTGCATTTAAACCAGCTTTGTGTACGCCAAAGTTCAATTTACTTTCACGTCTTTGATTCAATATTTAAATACGATTTACTTCAATTAGAGCTAAGTTCAATTAAACCTGCTGTAAGAGGCACTTCATTTTTTCAACTTTATCAGTGTAATTTTGTTTTAATACATCGTTAATAAAAAAAATAAGTTTTAAAACTAAAACCCGACTACGTCAAAATGGGGCTTAAAAGAACGAAACAAGAAAATAGCTTATTCAGATACAAATCCAGAAAAGTATAAGTACAGAAATGCTCAAGCTAGAGCCGTGGTCGCACCTATTTTATTTATACTAGTGTACGTGTAGTTACCTGCCCATGTTTGTTTAATGCAGTTGAGCGTTCCTGGCACCCCACAATAGGTCTACAATAGGTGCATAAGCTATTTTCTTGTTTCGTTCTTTTAAGACCCCATTTTGACGTAGTCGGGTTTTAGTTTTAAAACTTATTTTTTTTATTTAATCCTTTTCCGTATCCCAATGGGGCATATAAACAAAGTCACCGTGCAATATTTACATTGTTTTATTTATAAGAATAAAGAAAGAAAAATAGGTAACACAAATCGTCTGAACCGCGTGAATTGTAAGTACAACCGCGTTTTAAAGTTATATTTTGACTGAACCAGTATAATAAATGTCATCATCATCCTAGCGCTGTTCCGGTTGCACTCCAAAACCCACGCCTTGGAGCCCGGGGTCCGCTTTCCGGCTGTGTCTCCTCCATTTCGCACGGTCTTCAGCATCCTTGGTGGTTAGTTGGTTGGCACGCATGTCATCCCTTACGACGTCAAGCCATCATTTCTTTGGCCTTCCCCGTTTACCGGGGCCCGGCGGAGGTAGCATGGCAAGACATTTGTTACCCACGTAAGATGCCGGTTGACGTAAGACGTGGCCATACCAGCGTAGACGACACTCTTGCAGTTTGTCAGCAATGTCACGGACATGAAGGTAACCCCGGATGCGGGAGTTCCTAATGCGGTCCTTCAGCGTGACTCCACACATCCAGCGCAGCATGTTCATCTCCGTGACACGCAGACTCTGCTTGTGTCGCTCAAGCACAGGCCACGTCTCACTGCCATATGACAGGACAGGTCTAATGATGGATTTATAGACCTGTCCTTTGAGCTTAACCGGCATTTTGGGGTCACAAATGACACCGCTCACCTCACGGCATTTGGCCCAGGCTGCCGAAATGCGTGCCTTGACGTCGCAATCGATGTCACCAGACGCGTGCAGTACTGATCCCAGGTACTTGACCAGGTCCTTTCGCTTGGCAATGTCTCCGCCTATACGAATTAACGCGGGATCTGTACTGTTGCAGGCCAAGTACTCGGTCTTCGCCACGTTTATTTTCAGAACGCCGCACCAAGCGTCCCCTGTCCGCATCCGCCAGTGCGATATCATCAGCATACATGAGCATCCACGGGGGCTGCTCATGTGAGTCTTTGATGCTGTCTGACAGTACGTCTAATATCACACTGAATAGGTACGGACTGAGGACGGAACCCTGGAGGACCCCGACGGTGATGGGAAAGGATTTTGTGTCGCCAACAGCAGTCCGAACTTGGAATTTGAGTACATGTCTCGGATGACGTCAATATATGCTTCTGGTACACCTTTGGATCTTAGAGCCCACCAGATGATCTGTCGTGGCACACAGTCAAAGGCCTTCTGCATGTCTAGAAACAGAAGATGCATGATGCGTGTTCTTTGACCTTCACCGCTCCATGACGGTCCTGAGGGCGAAAATTGGATCCATGGTTCCGTGACCAGGGCGAAACCCATATTGACATTCCGAGACTGTGGTCTCGTGTCGGTGTGTGTGTGATCCGGGAATCGATTATTCGCTCAAAGAGCTTTAGGGTATGGGACATCACCTTAATACCGCGGTAGCTACTGCACTCTTGTACTGATCCCTTGCCTTTGAAGACTGGAGTGATGATACTCAGTCTCCATTGGTTTGGGATTTTTTCGGTAAGGAGTATGCGGTTAAAAAGATAAGTAAGGGTGTCCACACCCTGCAGGCCCATTGCTTTCCAGGCCTCAATGGGGATTCCATCAGTTCCGACAGCTTTCTGATTCTTCATGTGGCGAAGGGCCCTCTGGACTTCTTCAGGCGTTACCGGCGGCACTAGTCCTTGGTTCGGAGGGAGTTCCGGTGGCTGCACCTCTTTATGCTGCTTGTTAAGCAGCTTGTGGAAGTACGAGCGCCGTCTCTCCTTCACCGCGCGAGACGCGCATAATAGGTTGCCCTCAGGGTCTTTAATACAGCGACACTTAGTAATGTCCTGTGCCACTGTGATCCTGGAGCGTGCCAACTTGTATATGAGCTTCTGGCCCTCAGACGATTCCAGCTTGGTATGAAACGGTTCCAAGTGGTCTCGTCTGGCTCTGGCTACAGCCCTCTTATTGGCACGTTTGGCAGCCCTGTATGCGTCGCGGTCTTCAGTAGTCTTAGACGCTTGCCACGGTTTAAAGAGGGCTTCCTTCACCCTGGTCTCCCTCTGGACTGTGTCGTTCCACCACCAAGTCTCCTTGTCACACTTGCGTCCGCCCTTAGACATGCCCAGCACTGCCATCGCCGCTCCAGTGATGACCGCCTCGATTCTATCTCACTGGCTCTGAGTTGGTTCGCCTTCAGTAGCAGCGTACTTGTCGCCGATAGCTGAGGCGAACTCCAGGGATTTGGCATCCTTGAGCAGCCACCACCGAATTTGACGTTGACAGCGGTCTGCGTGTTTGCCTTTGGGTTTCAAGCGGAGGTCCATGACAAGGAGGCGGTGTTGTGCCGTGAGACTCTCACCGGGTATGACCTTGCAGTACCTTGCTGATATGGTGTCTCCTGGTAAGTAGGAAATCAATCTGGGTCGCGTGTCTCCCACTCTTGTAGGTGACAAGGTGTTCGGCTTTCTTTTTGAAGTACGTGTTCACAATGGCAAGGTCGGCAGCTGCACAAGTTCGGAGGATATGCTCCCCTCCGTCGTTACGGCCACCGTAGCCAAAGCCACCGTGAACACGCTCAAATTCCTAAACATGACCGTTCAGATCACCACCCAGAACGATTCCCTGAGAGAGCGGGATTTCACGAAGAACTTCGCCAAGTTGATCCCAGAACGCCATCTTGACGGTGTCGCTGCAACCTGCCTGTGGTGCATAGGCACTTATCAAATGGGTCACAACCCTTTCAATAAGCACCCCTTCAGCCATAAACCGGTCGCTGTAACGCTTCACCTCCAAGATCCCGTCCTGAAACTCCTCAGCGAGCACAACCGCCACCCCGCTCTCCCTGCCAGTTCCACCCGTGTAGATCAGCTTGTAGCCACTCCCAATGGACCGGGATCTGCTACCTTTCCACCGAGTCTCCTGCAGAAACGCCACAGCCACCCTCCGCCTGGAGAGTACATCAGCTAGCTCTCTCACGCGTCCGGTTAGCGTGCCAATGTTCCACGATGCGAAACGGATCTTCCGGGTTGGGGCTGACGTCTTTGGCCGTGTCCACCCCTGACACGGTAGCCCTTGCCCACTTGTCACAAGAGTCGGGCGAGGCTCCTGCGCACCGTTTTGCGGCGGTGCCCTACCCGAAACACTGTTTCCATTTCTGTTGCTTTCCATTATTTTGTTATTTGACTGTTTTGCCTTTACGGGAGCGACTGCCGTCTGACCTCCCAACCCCTAGAGAAAGCTTGCGCCAGACCAGTATAATAAATGTACATATTTATAATGTGCTCACCAATACCTTTCTTTTGATACCAAACATGAAATGATTATCGCAGTTTGATTTTTTTGAGGTTGGAATCTGAGCTATTCGGTAATTCCGTAATAGAAAATTTTGATAAAATCTATATAGCCTATGTTACCCGGCCTATTATTACGAATCTATTGACACCCTATTTATTAAAATCGGTTCAGTAATTTAGGCGCTACGGTGGAACAAACAAACATACATAAATACATAGACTGCTAATATCATAAATACATAGACTGCCAAAAACATAACCCTTTCTTTTGGCTTCGCCGTAGTCGGGTAAAAAGTATAGCGGGTATGCCCAATTCAATCAGACTATGCTCCATAATATTGTCTTAAATGTTTTCTTCTCATCTGCTGATTGAATGTACGTTTGTATTTATAATTTTAGGGTAGGCCTCGGTGTAAATATTATAAGCTCCCAATGTCGGTTATCTACAAGGCATGATGCTTATAAATAAACGTCCAATTTATTTTTATAGTCTTGACACGTTCCTTTCAATCGAAATAACTTAATAAAACTAGTAAAACATTTTATCAATAGCCAAGTTAATTCGTTCGTAACTTATTTACTACACCAAGAAACAGCCACAATATTCGCAACACGAACTTACTCTGAAGTTTGAGCCACCTGATAATCTGTTCTAATACCTGCAGAGTATTTTACTATTAAGACTTTGTGTGAAAATCACCCGACTAAGGGGTATTTTCGGCGCCTGAGCGAAGTTGGTACGTGACCGAAAAAGAGAATTGGAAAACTTGGTGCCCGAATCAAGCTCGATCTGCGTCGATACACATTTTATCTATTGACTTACGAGAAATATGTAATCTCAACAGACATCTCTAACTCGATAAATCCGCTTGTAAGTGATGTAGGTAACAATTCCCTGTTGACGCGAATTTAAATCACAAAATTATAACATCAGAATTGAAACTTTGGGAGTCCTTAATTATAATTGTAGTAATTATAGTAATATTAAATGTAATAAATATGTTATAATATTCAGAGCTTTTATATTCCATTAAAATTGTAGTATATGTTTGTTCTGTATGTAATAGATGTTGTAATGTAAAGTATAATTTGCATACATTATATTTATTAAAATAATCTAGCTTTCTCTCTCCTGGTAAAACCTACTATGCTGTGCCCGACAGGGTCCATAATTGTAACATATATATTTTAAGTACCACCTTAGCAAACATTGTGGAAAGCAATAAATATATTGAGTATTGAATTGTCGACGAATAAATTCGGGATATTAATCTTGCACAACACGCTCGTATTTCCTGCTCCACAGCCGGCTTACGATGTTTGTCATTCAGTGCCATCCGATTAAAGATTAAATTAGATAAATTATTGGTGGACTCTGCTGTGACCTACTTACGAACCTAATTTAAATGAAATTTCTCGCATCTGCAACGCGAGAAATTTCTTCTTGTTTAAAATTGTTGCCTTAATTTTCCTATATAAAATTTCAATTCGTTCATGGTTTGTGGAATAAAAAAAATGCTTTTAAGAAAGCTAAGCATGAGAAATTAAATAGATTCAAATTATACCTTACTTTTATAAAAAATCTAACAGAATGTGTAGGGCTACAAAAGTTTAAGTACAAGCAATTTTTTAAATTTCTAGCACAGGTACATACATATTTTCTTGTTCACCAGGATCCAGAAGCTTATGACAAAAAAAGTGAGGTCACAAGGTTGGTGAAAATGGATCCGGCTGAAGGTCAGATACCATCGAGGTCTTATTTGTCTGTCAACGTGCAAGTGCCAGATGTTGGAAGTGTTTTAGGTGTGCAACGCGGTGTAGTCATGTGAGTATAGAAAGGGGTTAAATATAATGACCATCATTAAAGGCTTTGATACCCTTACTTCTTTAACCAAATATATACTTAACACTAGAAAAATAAAGTCTAAAATTACAATAGTACTAGCTATTTTAGTCACGACTGCAGTTCAAATTGTATTCGAACACCAAATGTAGTAAATGATCACCACATAAATAGGTTATGTTAGGTTCACTTGTGACCCTTAATTTAAAAATGGGAGCCCTGCGAAGCAGGTCTCGTCAACTTAATTTGTTATAGTAGGTGGTGTAACCAAATCCTATTTATGTGTTGGTATTTCATACAACTAACAAAAAAACTTTAGTTACAATTTTCCATTAAAGTGCGGGTTTCATTTTGGTGATCATTTACTATTTTTGTCTGTTATATGTTACCATATCTGGTGGTAAGTTAAACATTAGCCGTATAGAAATAACCTTACATAACTAAAAGAACAATGCCCATTTCTGGCACAGTTTTGAACTCATGAACAGCACAATAAAGTTTCAATTAGTTGTTGAATAATCCTTTTTATTAATAACTTAATTTATAGGCATTACTAAAGGTGTGCCGAGAAACTTATTCAATAAATAGGTTTAAAAAGATGTGTTAACGTCTAAATAGCCAACATGCAATAGATGAGAAATTGCCAGTAAAGAAATCATAATATTAAATCGATTATCACTTCTTCTTTATCGATGTTACGTTTTGTCTACTCAAAATGATTTGAGTTAATAGCAAACCTCTACTTGGTCCTTAAACATTTAAAATGTGTGTATTTTAAGGTATATATGCAATTAACTACAAATAAGTTCGATTTTGAACCAAATATATAGATAACCTATGTCCGAAATCCATATCGATTAATCAATATCATTTAAAACTGTAAAATGGCAACACTTTTTTGACTCTTAAGTAAATGTCAATAATGTCATATTCAGTTTATTTTGTTTGTTACCTATTTGTATTGCTCGTGCATATTGTGAATGCTTTTTATGTTTTTGGATCTTTTACGTCTTCTGGCTTTTTCTTTCGGATTTCTACCCTTACCAAATGATTAACTCATTCGTTTCTACGCAAAACTACGAAATACTTTAACTATCCTAATAAAAGTGGGTACACACCTAATGTTTTGTGAGCATATAAAAGTACTTCTTGTAATAAATTTTTATGTCGCATTTTTAGCATATAAAAGTGCTTCTTGTAATAAATCTATGAATGTGATGGACCTCTAATCAATCTCAAAATTCTAGTTTAACACTCTTTTATCGAATGCAATAACAACTACTACCTATCTTTGACTGTCCACATCTGGGCCGGCGTCTCTAAGAAAAATGGGCATTATTCTTTGTACAAAAACTAAATAATGATTTCAATATCCAACTAATAGGATTTTTTTCTGATCATGAATCACAATCCTATCGATAGCCAAAAAAAATTAGATTACTTGTTTGAAAGTTAAACTGTCATTATAACTATTTGCATTAAGTAATTGTTGATAATTCGTTGTTTAATGAAAACTGCAATAACGGATCAGATCCGTTTGTATAAAATTTGTATATATTTTTCCTTATATGTAAATGAAACATAAAATACGCAACTCAACTGAAAACATATCAGTTCCAATGAAAAGTCAGGTAAAAACAAACTTACTTTCCCTTTAGAAATGCATTATAGACCAGGGTAGATAAATTTTGAAACGATAGAAAATTATAGTAGGATGAAACCCATTGGAAAAGAAAGAGAATATAGCAAAAATTTTAGGAAAAATAAATAACGGGCGATCTGAGGTCGGGAAGTGGATGGGGTTGCGATTTTAAGGGTAAAAAAAAGTTTGCCTCGATTGCCACCAAACTACAAATCCTACGGGAAAAACGTCAATGGCAAAGTTGTAGGTAATAAAAAGATCTACAACTTATATATTTACACTTTATTCACACAACGTTATAATTAATGTAAAAATTTAAATAACCAAGTTTTTAGTTTTTTATTTTTAACTTTTACAATAGTTTTTTCTTTTACACGAAATTTGGTGAAAACTTGCCTTTATATGTTCCAAACACACTGTTGATGTTTTTTATTTAAAATATTTATTTTTACGCCTTATTTTGACTTAATATCGAAATAAAACCCTAATTTTCAATTGAAAATTCTCACGTCAATATATCAGCTTTTTTTTTAATTGTTCGGCGTTTTGTTCGTTGAAATCTCTACTTTCTGATGGTGTGAATAAAATATACATTACTAAGGTAAACGTTTTCAGAAAATTCAAAGAAATGAAACAAGCTCGAGACCGATTTTTTAAAACACAATGTACAATTTTGAGCTATTTTTTAAAATTAACACTTTAATTACTCGAAAAATGTAAGATTCCATGCTACATTGATAAAAAAGAACTTGGAAATCGAAATATATAACTAAAACTAACAACCAAATAAGTTAATATTTGACAAGACATATTAGACAATATTTTGAGAAAGTTATCTACTTGAACGTCCATGGGTACAACGGTACCCAAACACAAAGTAGCGTTGTACGTCCCGGTTACCAGAGTACCCAAAGCACCAAATTTTTTAAAACTGCCATCTAAGGACAATTAGCGGTATTTTTTTAACTTTTGGTGTTTGGTATCAATAGTTGAATATCTATTTTACCATTTTAATACGAGATGGCAGTGTAACAAGCCTTGACAAATGAATAAAAAATATTTTTCTTTAGTGCATATTTCGCAACATGTGTTTTGGAGTACCAGCCAAGTAATGTCGTAAGTACTTAAATTTTACTAATTGTTTCTTAGATTATTATACATAAAAATAAACTAGATGATTTGTATTTTATAATTACGTATACATATTACATTTCTGTGAGTAAAATCAAGTTATATTTCGTTTTCAAACTACAACTGTGTCGAAAAAAATGGCGGCCCTAACTTTTCGGCTTAATTTTAGCTCTGTTTACTTGTTTTTCAGTGAAATAACATTAATACAACGATCAACATTTCGTAATAATCACAATAATGTACTTTACTATCATAAATATACAATAAACACAGAAGATTGATTAAAAATGTAATTGTGTTCCTCAGGTTTTTTGATATGGGTAGTATAGTACCCACGGACGTAACTATATTGGTTCACAATAAGGGTCGGTACAAACAGCAAAATATGTTTGCAATATTTTTTGCTTTGTTATTTTTTGCGGTTTTGGATGTTGAGTTTTTTGTTTTGGTTTGTGGTGTTTGTTTGGTGGTGTTTTGATTATGCTCTAATTTTCTTGTGATATACTTACTAATAATATAATTTTGCTCTCTTTTTAACTTCGTTTTCTAACATAGAGGATGTGTTCTACTATTTCATATCACTAAGTATAGTTTTGTGATTTATTGATAATAATTCATAAACTTACACAATATTATTTATTTCTCGATATAATAATACTATAAATACCGTATGTATTGTGCTCATTTGTTTATTGCCATAGTTGGTTTTGAAAATATTTATATCTTCATAGTATGTGCATGTGCATTTTGTTATTTGCTTGAAGCTGCACTGCTATGAGTTTGTAAGTCACTATTAAATTTGTTGTCCTTAATTCGATTGTTGGCTTAAATTAATACATACAACACGTTTAGATCACCAACTGATGATGAATATTACATCAGATTTAATTTTACTTTTATGTAATTCGATTTACACATTTATAATATATATTGTACAAATTTATTATTGGTGTTTAATTTAAAACCCAAACTACAAAACAAAATATGACTACCTATTTTTATGTTGCGTAAATTACAAAGTGTGGACGAATCCTTAGATAAGCGGCCATATTGCTTATATTTTGCCTTCGCGAGCGACACGAAAGCGCACGAGATACTGCGATAAAATTAACAAGAGGGGTGTTTTATTTTGATTTATTGAACTACTTAGCGATAATTAAACATAAACATTTATGCATCATTCGAATGGTACATACGTCTAGTTTCTTATGACATTGTTTTATTTGTAAAATTAACAATACTTTTTAGTTACGGTGTGAATAAATAAAAGTAACACGTTTATTTTTGACTGAACTCAATGTTCACACCTGTTTTTAACAGCTTAAATTAAGTTTGTACATCTTAAGACATACATAGTTTTAATCGGCATACTTTTAATTTTTTTTTGCAGTTTTTCTCTTTATTCTAGCTATTATAGTTAAGTAGCTATGTAGGTTTTATGTTACGACATGCGAGCGCGGTAACACCCGAATCATGGCTGCGCGTATCCGGACGTACAAAGCCATAACAGTCGCTCGGGCTGGACGTGGGAGTGGTTATGGAATCTTCTTTAAATTTTAGCGTAGACTTCTATTTATTGCTATTTTGAGATAATGTATATACCTGAGTGACCCACAGAACATTTTAGTCCATCATTAGTTATTTTATAGAGAAAAGGGGAAGGGCTAGGTAATGTATATTTTATTCACACCATCAGAAAGTACATATTTCAATGAACAAAACGCGAAAAATTAAAAAAATAGCTGATATATTGACGTGAGAATTTTCAATTGAAAATTAGGAATTTATTTCGATATTAAGGCCCACTTGCACAACGATTCTTAAATTGAATTAAGATGTATTTAACGAGAAAAAAAATAGTAAACACCACTAGCGTCTTGCACAACGAAAAATTTGTCGAGTAATATGATTTAAGAACTGTCAAAATTAATTACCGAAAATCGGCTGTTTAGTGGCTAATTTCATTTAAGAACTGTCACACTGATGTTGGCATCTTGTCATTAGCGACGAAAATTATCAATAATTATATAACTGGACCGGACGACGCAGCAGGCGGAGGCCTATGTCCAGCAGTGGACGTCCCTAGGCTGACATGATGATGATGATGATATAACTGATAACAATGTACCTATTATACAAGGTTATATAGCGGGTCTTACTCGCCAATAAGAAAGACGTAGAACAATTCGCACATAGATTAAACTCCATGCATCCGAACATCAGATTTACATTTGAAATGGAGGTGGATAGATCGTTGTCCTTTCTTGACGTAAAAGTGACAGTTAAAGACAATGGTACCCTGGGACACACTGTATACAGAAAACCGACACACACTGACAGGTATCTCAACGCGTTTTCGCATCATCACCCGCGACACTTGGCATCCGTTGTGACGTCCCTAGTGAACAGGGCGTATGACCTCTGTGACCCTGAACACTTAAACAGTGAGCTCTCACATGTTCAGGAGGTACTTAGACATAACGGATACAAGAATGAGATACACCGTCTGAAGAGGAGGGACAGTAAACCTGAGTTGAGCAGGGTGCCGGCTTACATGCCTTACCTAAAAGGAGTAACGGACAAAGTTGGAACAGTACTAAAGAAATACTCCATTAAGACTGTATATAGTCCGCTTTCCAAGATAGCACACAATCTGCGTAGCCCAAAGGATGTCATTCCTTTTCAGACACCTGGCGTCTACAAGGTCGATTGCAGTTGTGGTAGCTCCTATATCGGACAGACCAAGCGAACAATTGCGGAAAGGGTCAAGGAACATATCGCAGCTGTGAAAAATCGACAAGTAAATAAGTCCGCTATAGCTGAACATTTATTGGAGTCTGGACCAAACCACTGGATAGAACTACATCAACCACAGGTCTTGTCCACCGAACGTCACTATTACTCCAGGATAGTGCGTGAAGCGGTTGAAATTCTTGTGTTTTTTGATTTCAACCGCTTCACGCACTATCCTGGGAGGATGGATTTAGATTATCAACAACTTGGAATCCAGTCATCAATAAGTGTAAACACCGCCGTAATGATACAGCTCAACAGTGTATAGACGTCATTAGTGTAGTGTGTCGAGGTACCGACAGTGCGATTAAAAACAAAAATAAAAATCCAGTGAGGGTAGGTGCCAAAACCCGCACAACACAAGGACGGCGCTGAGCTCACCAGTCCCGCCGCGACCACGGCTGAAGCAAGTCAGCCGAAACGTTGGCAAAAAACCGAGGTATTTATGCCTTAAATATAAGATTTATCGCGAGTAAGACCCGCTATATAACCTTGTATAATGTATACTAATCGCGAAAGTTTAAAATCGTTTATAACAATGTACCTACTTGTGTTATTGTTAACCTTAGAATCCTACACTATTTGGCGCACATGTTATTCTTACACTGGGGTGCTGGAACACCCCATACTAAAATGACTGTAATCCTTAAAATAAAAAAAAACAATTCATGAAAATATGTTTTATTAAACATAATCGATAACTTGAGATCACAAATCAGCCTTATTACACAAAGTTAAATGTAGTTTGAGCAACAGTGCTTGTAGGATTTGGTCCTTATTGAGGATTACTGCAATGGACTAAGTTGGCATCCGGTGACGGTCCTCCAAATGTTCATGTATCAGTTCCAAACCTAATTCCAAAACTGTCTGCTGAAACTTTATATTTGGCTTATTATTTGATCTTGAACACTTGTTAAGAACCCAGGAATTACAACTGGTCCCAACTTCTATTTCTTCCTCGCCAGATTTGTGGTCTAGAATAGAGCTTATTTCTTCGTAATTTAAACCTCTGACAGCCATCCAAAACAAAATAAATAAACTCTTCATAATATCTAAAAATATCTGTATTTAATTAATATAAGACTATTGTTTTAATAAATAATCAAATTTAATAACTTATTACATATAAATACATCAATCGTAATAAATAAATAATCTTACGATTTTACTACATTGGGGTACTGGCGTACCCCACAACACTTATACAGGCGACCACAGAACGCGGTCCCTCGTCACGGTATTGACGTAACGCGAGCGGTTGACACCAAACTAAAATACTCCGACGCGCGAATTCGGGGATATTAAAGAAATTGAGATATTTAGAAAACAAATCGGTGTGGGGTGCACCTGCACTCCATGTAGGGTTCTAAGGTTAATGCTCAAAAGTTTCTAGTTATTATTTGTCAATTGTCATTTCGTTGCTAGGCGACGACAATGCGTTTTGTTTTATGCTCAAAGTATATATAGTCTAAGGTTTTATGCGAAACCATACGCATAACATCGTTACATACGACCTCATAAAATGTTAAACTAAATCTAAGCGCTGTTGTCGTTGTGCACGAGGACGCTAAATACTTTTAACTTAAATTATTTTATGCTATTAATTCTGTTCAAGAATTTTAAATTAAGGAGTGACTTAAATCAAACGTTACGCAAGTGGGCCTAAGTCAAAATAAGGCGTAAAAATAAATATTTCAAATAAAAAACATTAACAGTGTGTTTGGAACATAAAAAGGCAAGTTTTCACCAAATTTGGTGTAAAAGAAAAAACTATTGTACCTAAAAGTTAAAAATAAAAAACCAAAAACTTGGTTATTTCAATTTTACACATAAATTATGACGTTGTGTAAATAAAGTGTAAATACAAAAGTCTTTTTATTACCTTCAATTTTGCCATTGACGTTTTTCCCGTAGGACTTGGAGTTTTGCTGGCAATCGAGATAAACCCTTTTTTACCCTTAAAATCGCAACCCCATCCACTTCCCGACCTTAGATCGCCCGTAATTTATTTTTCCTTTAATGATCGCTATATTCTCTTCTTTCTCCAATGGGTTTCATCCTACTGTAATTTTATTTTACTTTTTACCGTTTTCTAACGTATCTGCACTGGTCTATTAGCATTAATTGAACGTAAACATTCAGTTTGAAATAAAACAGTTTGCATTTTCCTTTACCTTTTATATCTGGATTGAGGTCGTCTGAGGAATTAAAAATCATGAAAAAGGAACTGTTTACTGTTTGTCAGACACTGCTTTGATTGGAAGACAAATTATCATTCTTCAATCACAAGTATCTCCATCCGGGATACTAGACTATTTTTATTTGAATGCTTTTACTTCTTTTTTGTATGTGTGCTACGCGAGGCAAGCGATAGCTTACCTTACCAAATTAATTCAGTTAAAGTATCTCCTATGCAAATTTTAAATTGAATTGTAAGCCTCAGGTGACTCCTATTCCACGAAATACTTGAAAACAGACGTTGATAATTTTCAAAACGAATTAATTGTTTGGTGTTTGCATTGCTTTAAAATTGAATAATGGCTTTTAAAACTTTTAGCCGTTTCAATGCAGTCAAATATTGGGCAAAATAAATTCAGTGCCATTATTATGCGAAAGTTTACATACCATTTGTTGTTAACATGCGCTTGCATTATTCTTAACAAATATCAATAATACTCCGAAGTATTGTCCCATTGCAAGAAGTAATGCGCTCAGTAATTACTAACAGTATATTGAATAGATTGGGTCCATTGTATAAACAAAGTTCTGGAATGCGTGCATCTTCTTCCTGGTATTCAAATTGTGGCTTTTTATTGAAATACCTATTTGTATTTAAAAAATGCGTCAGTAAAAACCGCAGTATCTAGATCATAAGAAAATATAATCATATGCCTGTAATATTATACAGAGCTCCTTACAAGTCAGGAAAGAATTAGATATGTGTATCAAACGATTCTAATTATACGTATTCCTCGAAATAAAAAATATTTTACGCAAGAAGAAAATATTATTTGATCGCTTATTTTGTTCAGGTTGACTTTAAAAGATATTCCTAAGGAGAGTTTCCCGGAAGACTATGAGCCAATGATTATCAAGACGAAAGGAGTGCCAACTATCCCTATTCCTGGCGTACAGGTAATATTAATGTTTATTTCTCACAATCAAATTAAACTATAGTGTTCGTTGATTATTATTGGTCTGGGTGTTTCTATGTATAATATGTATGTATTTACAAAAAACAAAGTATATATTATGTATGTTTATCCATTATCTAGTACCCATAGTACAAGCTTCTGCTTAGTTTGGGACTAGATGGTGTTGTGTGAATGTAGTGGAATATTATTATTATTATGTGTCTCTTTTTCACGGCTATTCTTCTAACATGGTGTTAGAAGAATAACCGGTCCTTTGGGAGGCTTACACGGGGATATGGATCCAACGTGCAGAGGCCCGTAGAGAACTTTAATCTAAAATGGGATGGGACACATGCCGTGGAGCCTCCACAACTGCACTACTGAGTACAGCTATGGACTAGCCGCAGCAAATGTAGGACTATTGCAATGATGTGGAGTCTAATTTACTGGTTTATGGGGATGGGTGTTAAATGGACTGGTAATAATGATACTATGGATAAAAAACGGCACCTGCCATTGATACTTCTATAGCATCCGTCCGCGTGGCAGGTGGTGACTCGCCAACTCACTAGATGGGCCCTCTCTAAATAGCCGCCCAAAGCAAACAAACTCTGCCATAAAGGCAGCCAGAGGGCAACACCGGTGCGAGTGGCTAAGGGTGTCGAGCGGTGCGGCACCGGTTTCGCCATCGCGGACCTCGTGACAACGGAGGCCCGGAGCGGGTTTCCCCGTAGTTATGCCCTTGAGAATGACACTTCCACCCCCGAGCTAATAGCTCTTGCGGCTTCCCTCTGGCCGGCCGACCAAGGCAAGCCAGAGTTGAGAGTCCTGCGGGCACTCTTGGAAATCCACTCCGGCCAGCCAATAAAGGCAAGCCGGAGACGAGGCCCTGACCGACCCTCTGAAGCATTCGGGACCGCAGTGTCGCCACACACATTCAGCTCGCCACAAAGCTGCCCTGCGGTTGTAAGCTTTCTTTTCATCTTGTAATACATTTTTTGTTTATATTACACGATGAAGGTGATGTTTGAAAGCTGTTACTCTGCCCTCTGAGATTGCGTTAGTCTCATGATGAGATAACGGCTGCCCCAGAGGGGTTTATTATTATGCCTCTTTATTTATACACATTCTCATTAGTCTAATTTTATACCATTAAATCACTTCACAAAAAAAAAAAAATTTAACCATATAAAATAGGACCACGGAGACCCACCGGCATCGGGCACAGGGGCCAAGCTACCGGTGGTTAGGGCTCCAGAGAGAGGAACCTCCGAACGATGCGTGTCGTGTCCAGCAATACTGCCTTCTGTATAGAGGACTTGATCCAGCCGTCTAACGAGAGCCTCTTGAGGTGGTGGTCGAGGCTCTTGGCAATAAGACCATTTACGGTCACGACTATCGGCACAATGATCGCCGAGTCAACATCCCACATGTCGACAATCTCGTGAGCCAGGTCCAAATACTTAATTTGTTTATCTTTTTCGGCTTTCACGAGATTCTCGTCATGGGGTATGGTGACGTCGATGATCATTTCAAGGCGCTCTAATCGGTCTATCACCACTATGTCCGGCTTGTTAGCCGCAATAGTTCTGTCAGTAATGATAGACCGATCCCAGTACAGAGTAGCACGACCATTTTCAAGAACTGGGTCGGGCACATACCTGTAATACGGTACTTCGGAGTCGACAAGTTGGTACTTTAAGGCAAGTTGCTGGTGGACTATCCTGGCTACTTGGTTATGTCTATGCAAGTATTCGCCGTTGGCAAGACGAGAACAGCCGGATACTATATGTCTGAGCGATTTACCAGGCTGGTGACATGCCCGACATATGTCAACCGTCCCATCCCTCAGAATATATTTCCGGTAGTTGTTCGTCACGACAACTTCGTCCATAATTGCAAATACAAAACCTTCTGTTTCGGCGAAAAGATCGCCAAAACGTAGCCAGGACACTGAAGCTAGAAAATCTACATCGGGCCCATGCAAGGCCCGGTAAAATCGTCCATGCAGCTCTTTGCCCTTCCATACCTCCGTACCTCCATACTTGCGCTCGTCTATACCAAGTACGGCAGGTTTGCGCCAGTTCTCTTTGGCCAGACCCAGCGGGGTAAGTCCGTTGTCCACAGCAACCACATCTCGGTGCACACCCGCGGCAGTGTGGAGAAAGTATTCTCTGAGATTGCACACCTCGCGATTGTGGAGGGTCTTGGCACTTAAGAAGCCCCGACCCCCGCACTTCCGCGGGATGTACAATCTCATCACTGACGAACGCGGGTGATGCATCCGGTATGTGGTGAGTAGACAACGAACTTTCCTATCCAAGGCGTCCAATTCCGTCTGAGTCCATCTGAGTATGCTGAAGGAGTACATTAAGACCGGCATGGCCCAACCGTTACAGGCACGCACCTTATTTCCACCCGAAAGAAAGCTTTTTAAAACTTTCTTCAGGCGGCCAAAGAAACGCGCCTGCAACGACTGTTTCATGCCAGCCTCATCAATGCATAATGCCTGCGACATACCCAGATATTTATAGGTTTCGGTTGCAGAGAGTGATCTAAGTTGTGTGAAATCTGAAAGTTCTATACCATCAGATTCCACACTCCTGCCTCGCCTTACATGCATGACCGCACATTTATCCACACCGAACCCCATCTTAATTGAATTACTAAAGCTTTCAGTTATCTTTAGTAACTCAGTTAATTGGGGGTCAGTGGAGGCAAATATTTTTAGGTCATCCATGAAATGGAGGTGGGAAATAACTTGACCTCTACTCTGCAATCGATAGCCTAGCCCTGAACTTTCGAGCAAAGTGCTCAGTGGGTTCAGTGCTAGGCAAAACCAAAGTGGACTCAAACTATCGCCTTGGAAAATACCCCGCTTGATCCTTATAGGTACGCCATACCCGCAAGGCTGTCGACACCCTGGATAGCGAAGCACCGTACTCCACTGCCCCATACATGCCTTCAAGAGGGTGCATAGAGTTGCATCAACTTTGTACAGCTCCAGCACCCTCAAGAGCCACGTATGTGGCACAGAGTCTTAGGCCTTCTTATAGTCTATCCAGCATGTCGCCAGATTCTTTCGACTACGGCGAACCTGTTAGCTTATGGTCATGTCGATAAGGAGTAGCTCTTTAATACCACGGGCCCCGCTTCTTCATCCATTTTGAGATACAGATAAGATGTTATTTCTAAATATATGTGCTTCCAATTTTGTTCTCAAAATGGATGTAAAAACTTTATACAGCGTTGGTAGGCAAGTTATTGGCCTATAGTTCGTAGGCTCCGTGGTACTACCAGCCTTAAAGAGCAGATGAGTTACGCCAGTTGTCATAAAAATTGGCAGTGATCCTGAATCCAGAGATGACTGAAATTGAGAAGCCAAACGAGCATGTGCACTGCGTAGCCATTTTAACCAGAAATTGTGCAGTCCGTCTGGTCCTGCCGATTTCCAGTTGGCTAACTGACGGACTGCACAATACACATCTGTGGTGTCAATGGCTACGGGCTCCATGTGAGGTATTGCCTCACATGATCGTTTAACATCCCTAATCCAGTCATCTTCCGTATGGTTGATGGGAGTCGACCATATGCTGCGCCAAAATTCAATCGTATTCGCATCATCTGGCCGACGTCCATCATCCACACGTGGGTCAGGTCGCTCCCAATTTCTATAAACCAACTTCTCATCTCTTTGGAATGCGCGATTTTGGGAGTATCGGGCTACCCTTTTCTTGTATCGTTTGATACGATTTGCCCACGCATAAACTTTCTGCTTCAGGAGGTCGATGCGTTCTGTGACCCGTGACGCATGTTCTTGAGGACAGAGTCCAGTTCCCTTAAACGCCCGGTTCACAAAACGCATCACTCTCGGGCGGGTATTGCCCGACCTGAAGCAGATTAGCTTACCTATGAGTGCCCTGGTCTCAGCAATACGCTGCTCAATTCTACGCTGCCAAGCCGGGACGGCATCTCGAGGAGCAATATAAAAACTGTTTTGTATTTTAATATTAGCTACTCGACATGCCGCTACAGCCGCACAGTACAGAATTGAGTGTGTATCGCTAAGATTTTCACTATTGTCTAAGTAAATAGGCAATAGTGAATCCAGGGCACACACAAGCGCCATATTCTTTTTATGCGTGGACAAACGCGGCAGCCGAGGTCTGTCTTGCAATGTAACATACCGATATTCCCCAATGGCACACTCCAAAGCACTTCTTATCTTATCAATGCACTGGGTACTTACTTGTGTATCCCTGTCTACCACCTCTTCACCTCCTTCTTGTTGCCTGTACAATATGTTTGGATAACTGGCAAGTCTGAGCGTAGCCTCTCAAGTGCGTCGACATCAAGCAGGCGGCAGCGCTGGATGGCTCTCACTTGATCCGACAGTCGCTGTGCCGAAACGTTGACAGCCGGTTCCAAGTCCTGAAACAGAGGCAGCATGCGATCACGGTACGCCGTAAGGTTGGTACCTCCCTCTGTAGCCACAAAATATGCCCGCATGACATTTTCGTTCATGGATTGTGTCCATCTCATGCGGTGCACATTACCACCGGTAGCGGGGGCCCTGTTCGAAACCGGTGGGTCTCGGGGTCCCAAGCGTAAGGGTGGCCGGCCTCTTCCCCGGCGACGTGCTGGTGTTGGCGACGACGGCGGGGAAAAATACTCGTCGCTCGACGAGCTCGACGCCTCAACACTCGGCGATGCTGGCGCTGGTGCCGGCGGCTGTGAGGCGGAGCTGAGCGACGAGTCCGGGGGTCTAAGGCGTGCTACTGCTGCTCTGGCTCTCGTCAACATAGATTTTTCTTGATATTATTATCATTATTTGTTGTTGTTTATATTTTCAATTTGACACAAGGTGTCATCTTCGCTAGGTTTTTCTAAATACTTTTCTGCTTTTATGGTTTTTATAAATTATGCCTGTATATAATCTGATCTTGTATCTTCTTGTTCTTGTTGGATTACTTATATAAATTGTACCGCAAAACTGTTATAGAAAATAAAATGTAAATATGCAAGAAAATATGTTCATGTTGATTCCTAGGTGTTGCCAGTTGTTATTATTATTATTAATGTTGTAGAAAATCATTCAGTGTGCATAGGGTTCCCACCAAGAACTTAGGGTCCCAAGCCAACCTCACCTGCAAGTGGTGCACCTGCCGATCAACGGACGAGGCTCTGGCAAACAAAATATCCCGATAAGCGGCAATAGGCTCGCCCCCTATTACGTGGGATCAAAACACTGGCGAAAAGTGGGCGTTTAATATGCCTCTGCCTACCCCTTCGGGGAAACAGGCGTGAGTCTATGTATGTATGTGTAAAATCATTGAAGCAAATATTTTCAAGTACTTTACAAAATAACGCTTCTAATATTTTTAGCAATGAAGCATGATTTAACATAGTATGATGTTTAGAATAAAGGTAGTTCAATGTTCGAAGCTTAAATCATAACTATTAGACATTATAATTGCCACGTGGGACGCAGAAAACTCGCGGGCATATTTTATATATTTGAAAAGTTCTTGTAGTTCTATAACTTGCAAAGTTTACTAGCGCAGAATAACGGAGAACCAATATCCAGTAATTTAGATTTAAAGTTAAAAAGTAAATATTGTCATCATTATGACTACTCATAATATCGCCTCCGTGGTCCAGTCGATAGCGTATACGCATACGCTATTAAAATCTTTTGATATTGTGCTACTATATTAGTATAGTGTCAGCCTTAGTGATCACGTGGATAGCGTATGCGTTGTGCTGATCGGAGGTCCCGAGTTCGATTCCCGGGTCGCGCAAAAGTGTTATTGAGTTTTTATGATTTCTCAGTAGCAGCACTGAGTCTGGTGATGTGTCCGGTAGCAGGAATAGGCTCGCCCCCTATTACGTGAGCCCAAAAAATTCATGGCAAAAGTAGGTGTAATATTATACCTCTGCTTACCCCTTCGGTCTATAAAAAAATATGTCGCCGCATTTCTTCAAACATAGCTATCACCTACGACGTGACATTATTAAGGCTACGTATAAAAGCTATGGTATTAGGTAACATAATTATGTTACCTAATATTGAGTTGGTATATACCAACTCAATGGAATATAGAACGCTGTTACCTTTTTATATTTTTACAAGCATGCAGTAAAAAAGTTAATTCTAGCCTAGAACAATCTCATAAAAAAGTATAAGAGGATTTGTGAACAATCTTAGTCGGAAGGGTTCCAAGTAAACTGTGCCACTTTATTTTACGCGAGGGCTCAACACGATTGTGGGTGGTCGGTAACTGTCGGTACGCCGCAGTAAAGTGTTAGATTTAGGCCTCATTCGCACGAGAGCTTTATTAACGCGCGTTAAAAAAGCTTTCAACTCTGGCGTTGGCACTATCGATGAAAGCGTTCATGCGAGCGCTTTAAAATCACTCTTGTCTCCAGTTCTATGAGGTGTATTCCATTTCACGCATAAGGTCCAGCGTTGACAAAGCGTTGCATTTTAAAAGCGCTGTCGTATTAACGGATAGTAGGGAATGCATTTATTTTGTTCCATTTGCACGCTTTTTTAACGCGCGTTAAAAAGCTTTCGTGCGAATGAGGCCTTAACGTTTCTAGAGCGCGCAGTGTTGAGAGTCGCTCGACTTACGAGACGTTTGCTTCAATGGATTGTATGATACGTTGCTACTTTTGGTTGTTATGATAATTTACTATGGCCTGTGATTCTTAGTCATATAAAATAAAATAAATATGTTTTGTAACCATCAGGGCACTAAGCAGATGACACTGTTTGGTTTCGGCACAAAACTAAGTTTATAATGACCGACTTCCCTGTCTCCATTTTGAATATTATTCCTAAATATATCAAGTATTAAGTCAAGGTTTAAGTTTAAGAATTGCTAATGTATTGTCAAATATTATGAAACTGGCAAGTGGAACGATTGAAGCAGCAGTAATTGAATATTACCAGGATTATTATATTTTAAACTGACAAATGACTTCATGATACATTTGTTTATTTAAGTTTATGTTAAGTTGGAAACGTTTTATTGGATAAACTATTATTTTTACAGAGATGACCATTATTTTACCACGAACATATTTTATCATGTACAGTGCTCCGTCAACTTAAGTGTTTTTATTAAAAAAAATTGGACATTTACCAGCTCATGCTGGCAAATCTTAGGATTTACTGGGAATTGAATGGAAAATCTTAAGTTTTACCGTACTACGGGCTTATACAGTAACATATACATACATTTACACTTACTTATACTTTTGCTTTTTTTTGGCATTAATTACTATATCTAAAGATTATGCTTACCTCTTTACTTTATCTGCGCAAGTCAGCGACTACTTTTATACTTACTACTAATAAATATACTTGAAACCTGTTATTACATCCAATATTAATATTGTTCATAATGATCATAAGCTGATCTGCTTTTCATTGTTGACTCAGCCCTCTACTCGTGTGGTATGCGACGTGGTGGTGGCGCAGATGGAAGTCTGGTGGGAGGTTGTACCGCTGAGGTTTGTGCTAGATCCACCGGTTCTGCCGCTGTATCATTCACGAAGGTAATTATATTAAATAACTTTTTATTTGGAAGGTATGATAAATCTAGTAAAGAAAATGAAATATCTGGGAAAAGGAATTCGGAGCTAGTCTACCGGAAATCAAGTGTAAGGCAAATTTGACTGCCATCGTCTTCTGTATAAAAACATTATATAGAGAAAGGAGACGCCGAGTGTGTTTCCGGTGCATAAAACGATCTTCGTAATATTTTACTACCCATTGAAATGATATACCTCATCGTCGTAGTGCTAAATGTAAGAGTCAGTAGTCAGTCACAAAATAGTCCAATAATAATACTTTTTCTTGCCTGATAAATTTAATATAGTGGTATGGAACGAAGTAGAAAATGTTCGTAGTGATAGGTGCAATACGTGATTTCATTTTTCTTTGTCTTTTTACACCCGTTTTAATTTGTTCTAGATTGAACTCAGTCCATGTGTCGATCAACGCGTGGCAGCTGTTTGGATGGGAACAATCCCACGTGAAATGGCAAGCCCCCAAGCGGGTAGGACCACTCCCAGATCTAAAGCTCTCGACCGCACAAAGCGCGGTCACTGAGATCAAAATACCACTGCCCAGCCTACCGAATAATTATTCCGAGACTGATGTGTTTACGTAAGTATATAGTGATTCAATGTAATGTCACTTAGAATACGTGGGACTGTCGGAAAGTTTTGCGACACTAAAAAAAATTCTATAAGAAGGTATATTTTTATTACGTCTTTTCAAAGTACTCTCCACCAGCCTCTATACAAAGTTTCATGCGTCTGAACCAGTTTTCGAAACACTTTTCCAGTCCACCGCAGACACCTCGTTTACAGCCTGCTCGAACGCTGAGAGCGCATCATCCGGCGACGAAAATTGTAACGCTTTGAGCTGATTTTTTATTTTTGAGAATAAGAAGAATTCACACGGTGCTATAGTCATATTTATTATTAGACGAAGTCAACTGACGTTTACTGTGTTTTCAGTTTATGATGAAATAAAAATAGTGTTGTGACAAAGTGAATGATTGAAAAATCTCTTGAATGAATGAAATTGCATCGATTATCTAGTGAATAGTTAGTGTGCCGAACGGCCGATATCGGGTACGGTGTTCGAGTTTTCGAAGACTATGTTCCTATAGTATTTACCTATACTGAATACCGAGTGTTTTAAACATTAAGGAAAACATTACGAGGAAACTTGTAAGACTGTTCTATTTTCAATACATCATGTAGTTGAAACTATACAGGGTGTCACAAGACCCATCACCAAGCCGAAGTTTACTCGTTGTGGTCATCATGCCAAGTCATACTAACCAAAAATAATACCTGGGAAACGAATTTTTTTTTAAGTTTTCACATTTTTTAAACCGCATTTTAAAGCGCGCGCGTTCAATGCTCGAAATATCTACCTATCCATGGGGTCATAGGGCATCTAGCGAACATCTTGGCGGGGTAAATGCATCGATTTTGTACTTAATTAGAAAAAATCCATACTAACTTTGAGCCTCAATATCTCCTGAACCAGTAATTTCCCAGGTATGGTGCCGAAGTACAAAATGTTCGTAGTGATTGGTGCAACATGGGATTTCAGTTTTCGTTAAGGGTCTTTTTACATCCTGTAGATGTATAAAATATAACAATTTATACTACTTACATAACTACTAGTAACTTATATCAGAGCACTTTTATTGTAATATAGAAATAATATTATTTTATAGTTGGAAATGATTAACTATTTACACTCAATGTTCGTTCATCTGATTGAAGGAGAACTAAATGCATCACTATTACTTTAAATATGACAACATTATTTTACAAAGTGACATTAGCTACTGTCAGTTGGCTTCGTCTAATTAAAAATACGACTATAGGTCAGAGCTATAAGGAGGGTGACCCAGGAGTTTGACGGGTGTGCTGTCTAGGAAGTCCTTCGTTTTGATTGCGGTGTGGGTGGGCATTATAGTGGTGGAGCAGTAGCCCGCGCAGCAAACACAGGTGTGTTTGGTCGCTTGTTGCTCACAACAGAGAAAACTTCTGCCAAGCATTTGGTAGTATACTATTCGGTGTTGTGTTGTTTCTTTGGTTTTGTAAATAAATTGACACCAAATAGCCAGTCAAATTGAAAAAGCTCGCGATCAAAATCTGCCCCCCCGCTTCTAGGTCGCTTTACTTTGGTAGGCGTTGATTCGTTGAAACACCCATACCGTAAGTTGGCGTTTTGTTTCTGGACCGTATTGATAAATCCAGGATTCCTCACCTGTAACGATATCGTAAACACGCCGAGACGAGCCATGGCAAAATTCCACCCTTGCCTGCTTCTGAACATCGGTGAGGGTGTGGGGCACCCAGCGTGAAACTATTCTCCTCACCCGTAGATGCACATGTAGAATCTTGTGAAGGCTTCCTGATCTAATTTGCAGTATATGATAAATCTCTTGGTATATAACTCGTCTATTGTCTTGGATAAAATTTTTCACTGCTAACGCGTTTCTTCCGTAACAGTCGTCAAAGGGCGACCACTTCTTTCTACATCCCCCAAAGTTGGTCAACCGCGTATAAAAACATTATGCCAAGGATACACAATTGCCTTAGAAAGGCCTTCTTCCATGAATGCCAAATGTGTTAAGTTTGCTTTGCCCAACGTCAGAAACCTTGGTCCTAACATAGTTTTAAATGGTGATGTACTGGAAACAACTGAATCTACATTGTTTCTAGGAATAACACTTGATTCGAAGTTACAATCGGGCGCACACATTACATATCTGTCAGCGAAACTTAGTTCCGTTGCTTATGCCATTAAGAAGGTGCGCAATTTAACAGATGTCGATACGGCTAGATTGGTATATTTTGGCTATTTTCATAGTGTTATGTCTTATAGCATATTACTTTGGGGTAGAGCTGCTGATATCGAAAGTATTTTTATATTGCAAAAAAGGGCAGTTCGGGCCATTTACCAATTGCGAACAAGAGTTTCGCTCAAAGAAAGATTCAAGGAAATCGGTATTCTAACAGTAGCGTCTCGGTATATTTATGCTAGTGTTATGCATGTACGTAAAAATATAAATTCATATTCAAAGAATAGTGGTATACACTATAAATACAAGAAATAGACATAAATTCTGTGTTCCGTATTTTCGTTTGTGCAAAACTCATAGTTCTTTTATAGGACTTAGTATACGTATCTACAACAAGATACCGATGAGTATTTTGGACTTGCCTTTTAACGCATTTCAGATAAAGATTAAAAATGACCTAATGCAAAAGGCATATTATAATTTAAATGAATATCTGAATGACAAATGCGCTTGGAAATAATGTTTCATAATTCATATATTATATAGTAAATAGGTAGATGATAACTTTCTTGACATGTAATTAAATATTATTCCATTCCAATTAAAATCATGTAAATGATAGTTTTTGGAATCGCCACCACATTACTAAATGTCACTCATCTCGTTGGATACTTTTTATTTGTTATTTTTTTTTAATAATCTTAATATATAAAATCCTTGCGTTACTGACTGACTGACAGACACGCTACAGCCGAAACTATTAGCCGCAGGAAGCTGAAATTTGGCATGTATGTTCCTTGGACACCGTAGGGGTGCACTAAGAAGGAATTTCCCGAAATTCCCACGGGATCGGCCAACACGGGTAAATTTAAAAAAAAAATGCAGGTGTAGCTGCTGGCGTCCTCTAGTGTATTATAATCGTGTAGCCAATCAGTTCGATCGGTGGTTATATTTCAAAAAGTATCATGTCAATCAAATATAGGTACTACATTTGCATTTTGCACGCGTTCCACATATTTATGATAATATTAACGATCTGGAAAATGCAGGTAATTCGTGGTCATGGTCAGTATACCAATAGATTGTTAATTACTGCCGGTTCGTGTACCGTTGTCGTCATGCTCACTAAAATGTCTGGTCGATGTCGGTCTTACGGGCTGGTATTAAATTTTTAATATTAAACTGTATCATTTCTATCATGGTTCTGAACATTTGCGCGGATTGCCTGCATTATTAGGTACTCAATGTAAGTGGATGCTCCTGTTTCACCATGTCAATTTTCAGGAGGCTAATTAAATGAACATCAAAATTTTACTACATTATGCTTGAGTATTAAGTAGAGTAAATATATACAAATGACATAGAAGGTGTAACAGTTGCAGCACCTTACAAAATTATTTTTTTTATGTATTATGCAAAACCTGGCGATGAAAAAGAGTGACCTTGAGTTTTATTGCCCGTTCTTTCTTATGGTTCTACGCCCTTGCTTTGCGACCGTGGCAGTAAATGTAAATGTAGAAGCTTTAAGTAATTATTTTTTTAAATTGACGTTCATAAGTGTCACTTTGTGATTTAAATGAATAAAGGATTTTGACTTTGACTTTGCCATTTGAAGTCTATCATACAATTTGTCCGGTTTCAGGCGACACTTAAAATTGTAAAAAATCTTAGCGCGAAAATGTTCTCGACGCAAATCGATTTTCAATGAGACACGGTAATTTTAATTGTCATCATCAGCCTTTAATAGTCCACTGCTGGACTAGGCCTCTCCTTTGAAAGGAGGAATTGGCCTACTATACCACGCTGGCCAAGCGGGTTGGTATAGGGTTTGTATCAAGTTTTCCTTCTCTTACAGTGCTGTTCTCTGCATAAAATGCTCCCTTTGTCGGCTCTTACGACACCCATGGGATGATATGGGGTGGTGACAATTCGTATTCTTAGTCCGTCACCACACGGACATTTTAATAAGCTCGCAAAAAATGTGGAAGGAAGTTTTGAATTTAGAACGTACCTATTTTCACATATAAGTAATCATATTTTTTAATAAATTATGACTGGCCAGTCTCACATACATAAAAACTTTTTCTCACAATACTTTCTGAGTGATCTGGTATATCCTTGCTTGTATAGCACCTCGAATATTATTATATGATATAAAGTTTGCCATGCAATGATGATACAAAAAAAAAAATTGTTCAAAAGCGAGTCGGACTCGCGCACTAAAGGTTCCGTAAAATCCAAAACGCTCAATTTTAGAAATAATAGTTAATTTTACAAAAAAAGTCCTTCATGATGAAAGCAAGCATCATGTTAACTGTTAGTCAAAAATACTAATTTTCCACCAAAAATACTAATTGCACCACTAAGCAAAGTTGACGGAGCCCTGCTTCGCAGGGCTCCTATTTTTGGGAGCAGGGTCACAAGAGAACCTAACATAACCTATTAAGTTTTCTGAGTGGATAAGTTTCCTGAGCGGACGAAACTTTTCATATCAAATGATATTTTGTAAAAGATTATCATATTTGGTGTACAAATAGTATTTTTAATGTGCAAGTCAGTATTTAGTGAAATAATAAAGTTTTTTGCGTAACTCACTTTAGTGTGTTACATAACATTTTTGATACGCTGTTAAAAATATTACACCTTCATTTTCTACTATTTATGCTCTATATACCCGTTACATAAATATTAGTTTGTTAAACCAGTTTAGCTTGTATACAATCGTAAAATTTCGATTTATCGGAACAAAACAACCACCATCGTTTGTAATCCCCTAAGCCATCAAATGCAATGCCGTGTGTGTGGTGTGTTTGATGCGATAGTGGAATTTACGCCTGTTGTACGTGGCTTTTTTACTATGTGGTACTTAGTAAAGAACAAGAAATTGTTTGTGTTGTAAAAATCTAAGAATGTATAATACCAAAAATAGAGAAAATATAAGAGATGGCTATATACAGGGAGAGCGTGCAGAAAATGTTTATATACCTGAATTGCCAAATTTAATTTCTTTTATCGATTAAAATACTTTTACGCTAAATTATGCGCGATAAACCTATAGTTCATTGTATATCATTGTTTGTAGAAATAATAATAATATAATAATAATATTCTACCACATACACACATCACCATCTAGTCCCAAGCTAAGCAGAGCTTGTGTTATGGGTACTAGATAATGGATAAACATACATATTATATACTTTCTTTTTGTAAATACATACATATTAAACATAGAAACACCCAGACCAAGACAAACAGCCATGTTCATGCACACAAATGTTTGACTTGAGCGGGAATCGAACCCGCAACCTTCGGCGCCGGCGTAGCAGTCGCTTACACTCCCGCTGCGCCAACCGGTCGCGATGTATGAGATTAGACCTCATTTTACTATATTTTAAAGGATACCCCTTATTCAATTAGGCTGGTGGCTGACAACGACGAATGGAAGTCAACATGCATGATCACGCGGCGATGTGACACAAGATACCCTTCCCTGCGACCAGCAAGAGTGTGGCTTGGAGTCGTTCCTCCCAAGACACATATGCAAACCAGTTTCAGGATCACCAATGATACTTATCAGCGTGTGAGTATAAATGTACTATTTATCATTGTCTAGAATGCTTTTCCCCATAAGATCAGGATCGCCAAGACCTAATAAACATTCAGGTACAAGGGAAAGGATTCATAAGGAGGAGGATCAATAAGGGTTATTGACAGAGTATTCCTATGAGTTGCGAAAACATAATATTGCGTTAAATCTGGTAAGACCTGTAAGCGGATCGCAGGCTCCAAGCCAATAAATAAGCGGTGATCGAAATTGATCAAAAGTAAAAGCTATTTCAGAATTCATTATGTTTATGATTTTTTTTGTTGCCATTGAACAGATTCAGTCCCTGATCAAATTGAATGGCATTGCGTGAATTGTGCCAGGTTACGACTAGTATACAGAGCGAGATTGCAATAAAATGCTAACCACGATTCGTGTGACAGCGTGACATTACAGAACACATTAAGAACAACACGATGCTTGTTGTAAGTAGGCTCTTTAAAGAAGTCTGGAGAAGAGTCTCACAGTCTTGTTCCGTCAGTCCAAACTCGGTTGATCACACTCACGACCGAGTGGCGGAGTCGACCTGGCTAGCAAAAAGTTTCGACCGTGTCACCAGAAAATAATGGATACTAATTTTTTTTTATAGACCCACGCCTGTATCTTCGAAGGGCAGTGGTGTAAATAATACACCTACAGTTCAACTTATGAAATTTAGGGCCACATAATAGGGGGCGAACCTATTGCCGTTACTGGGCACATTGCCAGACTCCGTGCTGCTACTGAGAATTCGGAGGAACTCAGAAATACGTTTGCCCGACCCGGGAATCGATTCTAGGACCTCCAGCACACGCTATCCACGTGACTACTAAGGCTGACATTATACTAATATTATAGCACAATATCAAAAGATTTTCACGCAATGAACCAAATTATATTATATATTATTTGCTTGTCTTGTATTTCAGAAAGGAAATTTAAGCTTACCATACAAAGTTGACAGGCCTAATCCCGCGTCCAGAATAAAGATGAAAATTAATCTAATAATGCTTAACTCAACTTACAATTTATTTAACAATATTACTGCGCTACTTTAGGGCAATTTCTCTGCCGAGGATTTACTTTATAAAATTTCCCTGTGAAAAGTAAAAGCTTGATAAAAAATACGCCTTATGATTTTCGGTCAGAGATTATATCATCAGCATAACAATAAAGCTTTATTAAGGCGTAATATTACTTATTAGCCGTGTCGAAGCTCTTTTAGCGTTTTTAATGTTTGGCAGCATACGATTTTATTAAAAGTCTTCATAGGGCTTAACTACTTAAAAAAAAAACTCGTTTTGCAAACGTTACGTTTCGACCAACTTACTTCGGTCGTATTCACGAGATGGTCGTATCCTTACGGAATAGGTCCGATATAACCTAGTATTTATGTATTTATAGAAATTCCAACATGAATAAAATCCGTTATCTCAATCATCTGCTACAATGTATAGTCCAGAGTCAAATAGTATTTTATTTTTCAAGTCAATCTATATAATTCAGATAGTTCTAATCTTTTGACCGTATAGGACATCCATGACAGTAGAGGACCTAGACATGTGGCATACGCTTCTCATTTCTACTATCGCTACCAAGGAGCAATTATATAATAATTGCTCCTTGATCGCTTCTGTCTAGTTGCCAGGGTAACAGAAAAAATTCCTTCGTCGTTGATCACGTCATCATCATCCTCTTAGCGTTATCCCAGTTTCAATCTGGGGTCCGCTTACTAGTCTAACCGAATTTGGCTGAATATTAGCTTTTCCACGGAGCGACTGCCTGTCTGCCCTCCGCAACCCGAAGGGATAGCGATATTCCATGGTTTAGACTAGTGTCAGTTTATTTAGAAGGTACTGACGCCCTATAACGACTGTCAAAGATCTTCATGAAACTGGGACCGACGGCTTAACGTGCTCCCCGAGGCACGGGACAAGCGATAATTAACAATTCAATACGCACATAACTCCGAAAAGTCATAGGTGCGCGCCGTGGATTCCAACCTGATACCCTCTGCATGGCAGTTTGTTGGTATCTCCACTAGGCTGCCTTCGTCGTTGATCACGTAACATATCGAAAGCTTATGACCTGACATAGGCTTTCGCTACATCATGTCCTTACATTTATGCACTTAGCAAATACTGATATCGCAAATCAAATGCCACTTGTCTATAGGTCCTGGTCGGCTTAGCGAGCTCGGAATAGGTACGGAGCAAGCGAAGCAGATAATTAACAGGTTACAAATAATATGCGCGCCGTGGTGGGTTCAAACTGAAGGCCCCTGCCTGACCTTGTCACTGAGTTATCGCTGCTGAAGACCTATTTAGACGATATATTTTTATAAAGTAAAATATATCGTATAATTGTACAATTCACGAAAGTTTAAAGTAATTGGTTTGCTAATTTGGTATTATAGACCGTTACCTGAACCTGTGGGTAGATTTTATAGCGAAACTATTGTCGTAAGGCAATATCCTTAGTTTAATGCTATCAAAGTGCTTTGGAATTGGTATATTGAACTAATATTTGCGTGTAGTTTCCATAATTTAAATCTCTGTTATTTAAACCACTACTTTTTTAAGCACTACGATACATGGCAAGATTTTTCTTTAACAAACATACATACATAGACTGCCAAAAACATTACCCTTCGTTTTGGCTTCGCCGTAGTCGGGTAAAATTCCTGACTTTTATATCATTACAATGGTTTATTTTCTTTTTTTTTGGCTTAAGTGAAATACATCCAGTGCAACCACAGTCCGTCCTAGTGTGTTAAAGTATACTTTGATTAAATTAGTAATAGGCTTAATTGTTTTGAATCTTATATTAACTGGTGGTAGCACCATTATAGCCTCATTAGCTTAAGCTTAAAATGCCCCTTGTTTTCTTACATTTCTACATCACGTATTGCATAAAAATCCCACATATTCACTCACACAAATTCATTGAAATTTTTGGACAGTATCCGACACATGCATAAAGTCTTAGTAGATTCGCCATCATAATCAAAACAGTGTCTCGGTTATGATGCCACATTTTCACTTTATTTTTATCTCCACTTTTTGGGGTTTTTATTCACATCCGAATCTAATTGAGTAGAATCAGGCTTGCTAGAATATTACTTTAACTTTCAAAGCTAAAAGAAGTATAATTTTCAGATCTGCTATTGGTGCCAAGTGTACCGGTGGTTGGGTGAGAATGAACCTCGACCCGCGTGCGTAGGCAAGATCCCATGCCAGTTGTGCCACGAGTTTGCCTGCACTTGTGGAATCCTGAAACCAAACCGTGGAAGACTCGATATAGACGAAGTTGCTGAGTTATTCTACGAAGTCAATGCTCCTGAGGTATTTATACTTATACTTGACTATAGGTATTAGTTACGGAACCATCGTCTTAGTAGTAAGTTACTACATAATTTTATCTGTTTAACATGTTAAAATACATACGAACTAGTGACGCTGTGTATCACTAAAGGAATAAGTATTTTCTGTATTCTTCTTTGTTGTTTTAAGAGCCTAGTTTTTGTCGGTGGAGCATTTTCTGTCACCGGTCTAAATTTCGTAGATATGCTGTACAAGCACACGTATTTTCATGTAAGAGCATCTACTTAATATCACAGTTATGAGGTAATAGTAAATAGAACATTAACGAAGCAAGCATTTAAGCTGCTGTGTCAATCTTAATAATATTTTCAACTTATTATAAACAGACAAAAATATTGTAACTACTACTAAAAAATTGTCTCCAAGATTTGGCAAAAATACGACAATCACTGCCTTCTCCATCCTTTTCTCATTAACAAACTTCTTTATCTGAGACCTGTTAGACAGCACTATTGTTGAAAGAAAACTAACAAAGATATTTTAAACAAACCAAGAGAAGGTACTCAAGTATGAATTAAATTCTATTCGCAAAAGAATACTAAACGTTCGGCGACAATTTAATCTAAAGTAATTTAAGGCTGTCTATGCGAGAGGAATAGCAATCAAAATTTCAATGTAAATCAATCACAGTGAAAAGGTTCCACCGGTATCTTTACAGCAAGTACTTGCGAATTATTACTTTCATTCCTTTGACACCAATTAAACATAAGGTCGACAAAGGAGGTTGTGGTTTCGCTCTATTTAACATTGCGCCCACTTTTCAGCACTTAGGATATAAGTGTATTTTAAACTAACTTATTTAGGACAAACCGGGGAAAAATTATTGCCAGTTGCGGCAATATATGGTTGCTCGTGACCAACTACAGAAACAATGTTTAAGACTGGAGAGTTGTTTATATTATACTTACTTTAGAATCAAAATATATTTCTTACTTGTAGAGTAGTAGTATTTGTGAAGGCAACAAAATTATTTGACTTGAAATATAACTGAGTTGCGAGCCAACGCGAAACCATTTTGCTTGTCGGGTTTTTAAATTATATTGTAATTTTCAGCTGCTGGCGTACCTTTAAGGTGAATTTCTGGGTACCACGAACAGCCTAATAAGTTACTCAGCTGCATCTCGATACTGTAATAGAACTTCATAACATGCTTTTCTAAGTAAACCATACTTATCTGAAATTTGAGTCTCTAATGAAATACATACATACATACATACATAACGTCACGCCTTTTATCCCCGAAGGGGTAGGCAGAGGTGTATTTCTACACCCACTTTTCGCCAGATATACTTTAGTCCCACGTAATAAGGGGCGAGCCTATTGCCGTACCGGGCACATTTCCAGACTCCGTGCTGCTACTGAGAATTTCGTGACAGATAATCCCAATAACAATGCCCGACCCAGGAATCGAACCCGGGACCTCCCAATCCCACGCGCACATTTATGCCGCGAGACCAACGAGGCAGTCGTGTAGGGTTTGATGTCGAGTTTTCCGTCTCTACGCAAAGATGGTATTTGCATCATATTAATCTGATGAAATCTAATGAAATATATAATAATATAATTATCTCTAATACAATATTTTTAGTATACGTTATTTGAGGATGAGGTGAGTTGTTTGAGATTTGACGAACTGACAATGCACGTTTTTATTACCCTATTTCATACCGTGGGTGTCGTAAAAGGTTACTTAGGAAAATTAAAGAGACCCATGCCTCGACATCATTTCCTATACTAACCTTAGGTACGTAGACTTGGTATGTGGTGTCACACATTCGCAGTCACGCAACACACCAACCCACTTGCCCGCGTAGTGTAGGAGGCCGAATCCTTCTATTAACTGACAATGTTATTGTGACTCAAATAAGGAGTTGCATGCGTCCAGTAGTGGACTGCCAAAAACTGTATGATGAAGTTTTTTAGTATAAGCTTAACAATTTTATTATTACTTTCATTCTTCATTTGATCCTATGACTTTGTTTTTATTTTTAAGGTTATAATCATTTTCATTCATTAGCAGTAGGTAAGTCTCTTAATGGGTCAGTTTGCGCGTCACGTTTGTTGTATATAAATAACTAGCCGTTTTCCGCGGTTTTGCCCGCGTCCTGTGGGAACTACTTCGCGTACCCGAAAAACCCAAATATCTTACAGACCTCTATTTTTTTCTAAAATAAAATATGCCAATAGCATATGTTACTCGCAGATAATGTAGCTTTATAATGGTGAAAGGTTTTTTAAAATCGGTCCAGTAGTTTTTGAGTTTATCCATTACAAACAAACAAATAAACAAAAATAAAAATTTTTCCTCTTTATAATATTAGTGTAGATTTGTTCGACTTTTAAAATGTTTAATTAAGACATTAAAAACGGCTATTCTTTTTTTACATTTTATTTATTTATTTCATGTAATAACTCATAATATTTTAGAAGTATCATAATTTTTCCTGCTTACCGAGTATAATTAAATTATCGTTCTAATTAATTTCTCCAACTTCTCCATACACAGAAAACCTCATTTAGTTCAAAAGATCTCAAATTATGGCATTCTCATTGTTTTGACAGAGTGCCAGGTTGTTATTTCCTGCTACGCGTACCAGGTTAGGTGTGCGCGTAATGGTCTATCTAAGATGGAGATCCTAATTGCGTCTCAAGTAATATTCCTCCATTTCTGCCGATTTGCTGCACTATGCGATGCTCGGTTAGGGTGATTTGCGTCATTTATTTCTCTTAATCTCATAATCCAGGAGTCCCATTCCAATTGGCGTTATTCATGCCTTTTGTTTTTTGTATCTTATATTTACTACGGGGGGTAAGGGGGGAACGGTAGTAACAACATCTTAATCGGCGCAAATGTCAACCTCTCCTGCCCGTGGTGCTCCCTGCTAGATAACGGACGAGGCTCTGGCGACCGAGCAATGGCGGGATAACCATACCAGTCGGAAGAGACTACAGCGGACTTGAGTTTTAAATACCCTCTAAAATGTCTGAAGCAAAAAGCCAGGGGAAACTACTGCACTATGTTCGTAAGAAAACCACATGAACAGTTTCCAGAATAGTTGTATGTCGTCTAGTGATCGGACTGACCCTCGGCGCCATTGTGATTCCGGGTCGCACGGTGGGAAATATGCTACCGGCCACTAGACTGTGGACCACCAGACAGGAAGTGGAAACCATGCTACTGGGCAGGGTACTGGAATGAAGAAAACCCAATTACGTTAACATCTTCGCATGGGGACTTGGAATATCAGAGGGCTTCTGAAGCCCGGGTAGTTAGAAGTTATAGAGAAGGAGATGGATAGGTGCAACATCGACATTTTGGGGCTCAGTGAAGTACATCGACGGGGTAGTGGTCATTTTACTACGAGCAACGGTAATACTATGTATTATACAGGCGCCGAAGATCAGTAACAATGGAGTGGCATTCATTGTACCAAGGAAGCTACAGAACTGTGTTAAAAGATATGTCACTCCAAACGATAGAATGATCGCCATTAAACTGGATGAGGGCTTTTATGCCGATCTTGATACCTTATTACGCACGAAACCATCTAGGGAAGTAACTATCGTGCAGGGTGACTGGAACGCGAAAGTTGGCTGCTCTATGGGGGATCCAGTTAAGGGTATAGTTGTCGGTGGCTATGGTCTAGGTGTTAGGAATGACAGGTGCAAAAAATTTCTCCAATATTGCGTTAAAAATCAGCTAGTTATTATGATCACCTGCTTCGAAAACCATCCTAGGAGATTATATACTTGGACTTCTCCACAAAGTCATAAAAATCAGATAGATTTTATAACAATACAGTCCAGATGGCGATCGTCAGTTACCAATGCCAAGACTCTCCCTGGTGCTGATTGCGGTTGTGACCATCAACTTGTAATAGCTGACTTCAGAGTTCATCTTAAAAGTTCTCGACCAAAACCTCAAATGACCGTATTACTGATAAACCAGCTCTAGACCATTGACAGTAAGTTCAAATCATTAAAGTGGGACCCTTTCGATTCCAGCGAAACTGAGTGGAATTCCCTTAAGAAGGTTGTCTTAGATACCGCAAAGGAGAGTAAGGATATGTTCAAGACCGTGGCAAAAAAGGAAGAGTGGATAAGTAAAGCACATGCTACGCGCATCGAACATTTACGTCACCACAATCATTGCGCTACTATTCAGCTTACTACAAATGTATTGTATATGCGCACATTTGAAGCACAGTTGTAGCGTGGCACCGCTTTGAGAATGTCGACATCATCGTCTGATGACGACGATTTCTTGATGTGGCGATTAATGAGAAAAAAAAAGACTTTATTGGGTTCATCCATTTAATTAAGATTGTACAATTTACGGGAATTTCAAAATTTTGCAAGAATTACAATCCGACGAAGAAAAGTTCCATTTATATTATCGAAAGTCTGAAAACACATACAAGCTATTATTAAATTTAGTTAAATTATTAAGTTTAACAGAAAAAAAATACCCACTACAGAGAGTGTATTTCGGCTGACCTATTACCTTACCTATATACCTAACCCCACTACCAATCATATAAATCAAGGGAGACCTAATAACGCTACAGAAAATCGAGAATATTTGTATAATTTCTTCTTAAAACCATGCGGGCTGGTGTCATGGCAAAATAATTCCACAGTGTAGCACGATTTTAAATGTACAAAGAAAGGTACTTACTCCTTTCATTGAATTTTTCGCCAATCTAAGTCCAAATAATTTCTGTAATCCGTCTGTTACTATAATCATTGAGCGTATGATTGTATAATATAGGGTTTTTTTCAACCTCTGCAATAATCTCAACGTAAAATTCAATGTTGTCTTTAATTTTTGCAAACAAACGCGACACAAAAAACGACCGTGTTCGATCTTGAATTCGTGTAGCGCGGACCATGTCTCGCTACAAAGTGCGCCCGCTACAAATGTTTCCTCGGTGTGTGTGCTCACATACAAATATGGGGGGTTAAATGTGTCGCGTTTCAAATGTAGCGTTACAAATATCTAGTTACAAATGTATGCCTGGTGTGCGGCCTGCTTAACGAATCGTGGCGGTTGATTGAGAAAAAGAAAGGTGCTTAAGTGTGAAGGTCTTCAAACTGAAAGTGCGCTAAAACAGTATAATCAGTTACATGCCAAAGTTTAAAGGTCTACGTGTAGGGATAGAGACTAGCACATCAATTACATACTCGTATGTAGTGAAATAGAGGGACACGTCGATAAAGTCAAAACAAAAGATCTGTTTTTAAAAGTCAAACAACTGACTGGCACCTTTTAACTGAAGAGCTGGATAATTGATGACAGTAGAGGTAACACTTTGACAGAACTGGAATACGTTTTAGAAAGATGGAGAAACTACTATTCTAAACTCTACCGCGATGAAGAGGGACTATGTGTGGACAGGAGATGGATTGACCACGCCAGAGAGCCGGAGATACTGTTTTCTGAAGTTCAAGACGCCATCAAGAGACAGAAGCATGAAGCTGTGGGTCCTGACGGTGTGTCAGCTGCAATGCTCCAGCACCTGGGTTGTGAAGGGACTAAAATCATCCACCAGATATGCAACAAGGTCTGGATAACTGACCAGTTGCCAATTGATTGGACACAATCGACTGTTGTTCCACTGCATAAAAAGGGCTCCACTAGAAAGAGTGAAAATTACAGAACTTTGTCACTCATGTCGCATGCAAGCAAAATTCTCCTGCGCATTATAAACACTCGACTATCATCTTTTGTCGATCACCAGATACCGAATGAACAATCCGGTTTTGTGGCTGGAAAAGGTACTCGAGAAAAATTTTGAATGTGCGTATTTACTCATAGATAAATGTCGCGAATTTAAAAAGCCATTGGTTCTGTGCTTTATTGACTACGCTAAGGCATTTGATTGTGTGCAATGGAAGATAATTTTTGATGTAATTTATAGAAATGGGCGTACCGGAACATCTTGCTTTCCTAATACAGAATCTGTATCTCGATGGCTCAAGTTTCGTGAAAGTGGAAAAAGAAAGGTCCAAGTCTTGCCAAACAGAACGAGGTGTACACCAAGCCTGTATTCTGTCACCCAAGCTGTTTAATCTCTATGGTGAATGTATTATGAGAAGAGCGCTGGAAGGCTGGGAGGGTGGAGTTGCAATAGGTGGTCGCATTGTGACCAATCTGAGGTACGCAGACGATACGACTGTAGTTACGTCGAGTGAAGTCGAAATGGCAAGCCATCTGAAGAAAATTTAAGAAGAGAGTGCTAAACAAAAATAATGGTGGTAGACAGAGCACAAGTACTTCCAGTGACTGACGCACTTATTGGGTATGAAAAAGTCAGCGAGTTTGTGTACCTTGGGTCCTTGATAACCTGCGACGGTGGCTGCACTGATGAGATTCGGCGTAGAGCTGGTATGGCCAAAAGTGCTACGCTCAACCTGGATAAGATCTGGAAGAATCGAGGTATTCGACATACAATAAAAGTGTGCTTGGTTCGAGCTCTAGTATTCTCGATTTTTCTGTACGTTTTTTTTGAAAAGCCGTGATAGTAGCAAGGGTGACGCTTCCGAGATGTGGCGTTTTGCGGAGATGAGCACGAACGAGTCCATATTAAAAGAGCTGAACACAACCAAAAGGCTCTCCGCAATATGCAAAAATCGGGCCCTCAGCTTTTTCGGACATATCATGCGATCTCCAAAGTACTGTATGGAGAAGCAGATAATCTTGGGTCACATAAATGGGAGACGTCCTCAAGGCAGGGCACCTACAAGATGGTCTGACACGATCAAGAAGACGGTGGGCTGCAGCATGCAACGAGCATTACATACGGCGTACGACCGCTCCTACTAGAAACAAATATGTGGTCGTGATCCTCTGCAGTGAGGGACCGGGGAAGAAGAAGAATATTTACTACATAACCAGAACATTACATTAAGTGTAACTTGCCTTTCTAAAGATTTAGAAAAGTCGTCAAGTTTTACCAAGTTTTTACAGCTGAACATTAACTTAGGTGGAACTGCAAGCCGTATTTCCCTCTAAAAGTTTAGCGTGAAATGTAATTTATAAGGGACGCTGCAGTTTACTACTTGTGGAAATTTGGACGCACCAGCAGAAGCTTACATCTAAGAGATACTTCCACTTTAAACAAAAACCGTGCCGCATTTTAATTAGCTGCTTTAAGTAGCAAATGCTATTTTATTTTTAAAAAATCACTAGAGTAAACACTTTGTCTCTCTTAAGTACTTTCAAGTTTCTTAAAAGTGAAGTTTAAAAAAAAATAGTAAAGTGTGCTGATTACACTTACAGAAATTGTTGGTAGAATTACAAGAAATACTTCGTCAAAGAAAATTGCTGCGTCTGTTTTGTTAAGTAATGAAATTTTAAGTCTGGTTTTATTATCGGTTGACACAAATAAAACATTTCTGAGATTAAATGAAAAAGTAGTGGATAAAGAATTCTTGTGACGACCACAGTATAAAAAAAACATTTTTTTGTTTAAAATTAGTCACGTAAGTAGCTTACAAAAAATGTCACCAAAATAAAATTTGACTCCATGTTTTTTTATCGTTTATGAGTAAAAAGATCAATTACGATGATTACTTTGTTGGTCCCGGTGACACAACTTTGTTCATACTTGTGACACATCGAGTTCAATTCAATTTTGTTCAATGTTCTTGGGATTTGACTCTAAAATTTTCTGCTAGCGTGTAGTCCGTAAAATACCCCGTGAGTTTCAGAGTTTTAAAATCATAGCTAACGTTGACAGGGTTTTCGGTTGTCGAGATTCCGGCAAATTAATATAATACATACCAACTAAATAGACTCAGTTAGTAAATTTTTCTACTAATACGTCTCTATTAAATTCTACCATTATTTTTCTTTAGTTGTATGGACCTTGTAATTATATCTTCATTCCTATCACAAACAAAATTACCTAACATGTTTCTGGAAGAGTCAAATGTGACGTACTTCAAGCAGTGTGGAACTGCCCCAGCAAGTCTGTTAGTTGCGACAGATTTCAAATGTGAAAAAGAAAGACAAATTGCTCAAATTGCACATGCAGAACTTGATATCGCATGCGCACTTGCTACTGCACCAACTTTTCTATACGATTTGCATTTTGTTCGACTAGGACTGGAACAATATGCCACCAAGTGTTATATCGTCTTTTCAAATGTCGACATCGCCACGCAATCCATACTTCAGGTCTCCTTTGAATCTTTTCTATAAATTTATATTGTGCTAGTTTTGAGATTTCTATCAAATTTTGTCATTCGCCATTTTCTGTATACCTATGCCATCCTTTGAGTGGAACGTTACATTACTCTGTATGGTCCTAGCGTGACGGCTGCGTAGCAACCCTGATACAAGCCCGCCGATGTGAGCCGGGCCTGGCGTGCGTGCATGATGCGCCGGTGACGGAAGCTCGCGCGTCGCTTGTCGCGTACCGCGTCCTCGCGCCAAGAGTCATACTGCAAGTGCTGCCGTGCTTCGGAGGCAATCCTGAATGCTGTGAGTTAGAATGTTTGTTGATAATATTGAAAGTACTCTTTTATGATAGCACCATGCGCACTCAACTGTGCAGATTTTTATTAAAGAGGTAAAGCAACGGTTCTATAACAGTTTATAAGTACACGAACATAATAAATAACTAAAATAACATTTACGTTTCTCTAGGAAACAATTACATCAGACTTTAGCAGAGTATAATCTTCTTATATGTTCTCTTTATTTCCGAGACGCACTTACTGGCTGAGGCAAGGTTTAAAGAACGTCGAAGGTACATGAAACATAATTATCTACGTACGTGCCAACCACAGGCAATTTCTTAGAAACTGCACCGAGTTAAAATTAAGATACTTTGAAATTATTTTTCTTCGAAAATGCAGACAACTTATGAAACGAAAAAACATTGTCGAGGAAAAATAAACTTTGGTTTATTTTTAAGTACCGTTTTAAAATACTCTCGTTTATCTCAAGGGTGCAATATTTTGAAATAATATCTAAGGCACTTTAAATTTATTTTGTTCGAGAAAATTCGTTATTATAACATTTTAAAACATTTCTGGTCTCTTTACAAGATTTTAATTTCGTTAGTTTATAAGCAGCAAATAAGAAGCCACGATCATGATCATGAAAGTAATAAATATATTGCACGTAAAGCAGCGCTTAAGCTACCGTTGATAGAAATCAACTAATTGGAAGTGATTGCTTCGCGAGTTCATAGGGGCGTCTTAACAAATGGCTCTTAGGACCCGTTCCCACTTAGACGGACTGACTTTATTCGGTGCGGCTAAGCGTGAATAGTGTCTTATAGATAGTCCCACCACTGACATATTTTTTTAGTACGATCCGTCGTAACGTGAAGTTTTATACAAAATACGTTATTAATTAAGTTATAATTAATAAGAAAAGTGATCATTACACAGAAATTTGTCCTGGTCAGGAATCGTACCCAAGCCCATCGGTGTAGCAGCTAGAGTCACTAACCATTAGAATATGATAAATTACTTTCAACTGACCTTCCAATAAATTTTATTTAGAAGTAAGTGCTGGTGAATGGATTAGTATTAAAATTATCTTTTTCATTTAGCTTCCGGATGCAGACTAGATAGAGGTGCTCTGACTCGCAAGTTGGGTACGGCGATGCTGAGACCGAGCCGCGCGCTCATTGTGGGCAGACGCACGTGCTACCGAGTATGCATCACCAACATCACGCCTTTGTCGACCGCTGTAGTCTTTGACATGCCTATAGGTAAGTACACAATATCGCTTTATTAAATCTGTATCTGTGTTATGCAAGCATTTAAGTTAAACTAATGGTCTCATCGAAGACCCTGTAGTCATAGTAGTAGTAGTAGTTGTACAGAATCTATAAAGAATCCCTGTAATGTGGAAGTAAGCGATGGTACGGCGTACGGATACACAATTTAGTTTAGAGTTATGGAGACTCCAAAGTAACGCGACTTTCCAGCGAGAGTGCATGATCTGTTGTCATATCATGTCTCTTGTTCAGTATCTAGAGCGTGAAAAATGCTCAACCGGTGAATATTTTTTTACACGTTAGTGGGTACAAGACAACGGCTAAGTCACATAACATTAAATAGAATAATAAAGAAATTGCAGTTAAGAACCCCAGACTTGGCTCAAATTTGTCTAGAGATTTCAATACTTTTTAGAGGTAAATAAGCAGCTCCATCGAGACTTGGCAATTTTTTACAGAATGTTTTTGGTGGGATAATAATTTACAGCTAGTGTCTGTCTTTTGAAAAAATAAAGTAAAGTTCACAAGACGAACTGTCGTTCACAACCAATCGTATCTAAACAACATTCTAACAATTCAGCCATATATAACAAACATGTAGATGTGCAATCACCTCAGGCTCTCTGAAGATAGCTGTATCGCGAGAAGCACTCACAACTCTTATACAGGTTAGGATAATACAATGTTACGGTTTGAACACTCATACAAGTAAGATTCCAACTAAGATTAAGTAGTTACTTAATGTTTGTTGGACCTTTGAATAACTCACTCGCCACTACAAACTTGTGTTTTAGAATATCTTGTGTTGGGTGTAAAGGTGCTGATGAACTTGACCATTCACTTGTAAATAGCGTTCTTGCGAATGTTATGTTACAAGAACATAAACGAAAGAGTTTTAGCGAGCATTCTGGCTCGAATCTTAGCCAAAGGACAGTAAATTTGCTTCGAGCGTTTTGTCGACTAGAGCTTTCACTAGAAAGTTCGTGAAAATTCGTAGCAATGTTTTTGACTCTACGTTTGGTTCTGTTAGTTGTTCAGTTCACTAAAAACTGCCCCTGCCTCCTGGTACCCCTTGGCAATGCCCTTGCCTCGACCCGTTTCCCGTCACTAGCTACACTGGCCAAAGAACATGATTGCTGGCTATCAAAAACATCTGTAGCAACGTAGCATAGCATCTCTGGTGAATAATAACCCTAAGAGTAAGTAAGTTGTTAGGTTCTGTAATTATTTTTTATTTATTTTATTTATGTTTGGTTGTGTCATTCAATTTTAGAAATAAACTTAAGACAAGACACTTTAACATATATTTTACACTTCCTTGGCAAATTTTAAGACGGTCTTACTACGAACGAGTGTAAGGCATGGCTTATGAATGCCTGTATATTCAGAGTAGGTCTTGTATTGCTTGTCATGATGCCATGGCAGCGCGCTCATATATCTACGGTTACTTTTGTTGTTATTCTGTGAGAGGTTACGAAGTCAGCCTAGTAAACCCCATATCGTACTGGATATGGTAAGCACTAAATGCTGCAAAATTTACGGCGATTTTTTAGTATTGCTTCTGAAAATCATTCCATTTAAGCATAGCGAATAGTCCTATACTCTGTTTCATAATTATGTCCATATAAACAGAAAAAAAAATCAAAGAATTTAAAACCTTTCTTCATTCCAAGTTATTTCTCCTATAGAGATTGCCTCCTAGTTATTGGCTGACATTTTCTGTTAAGACCGAAGCATTTATCTTCATTAAGGAGTACGGGTATTTAACAGTCTTAGTCTGCTCAATGTTTACATTATACATCGTCGGGTAAAAAGGTCATGCCTTTATCCGTGTGTACGCCTTGCGCAAAATACGTTTTTAAGCTCCAAAAAACTGTTTTAAGCACAAGGACGTTTACTTTTGTTACAGAAACGAAAATAAAGGTTTCATGCTGTTGGTTCTATTAAAAAGTGATGCAAGGTTTTGTGTTTCTAATTTGAAATTGGGTACTGAACCTTTTGAAGTTTTCAGTTAGCAATTTCTAATCGACTAAGTAATCGTCTTTTGTCTTGGATGTTTTTTAGGGTTCCGTACCTCACAAGGTAAAAAAAGGAACCCTTATAAGATCACTTTCTTGTCCGTCTGTCTGTCTGTCTGTCTGTCTGTCCGTGTGTCACCACCGATTTTCTCAGGAACGGGTGGACCTAGCAAATTGAAATTTATACCAGATACTGATGTCTATGGTTCCTATTAGGTGTATAAAAATCAGGGTCCTGGGTCAACCCGATAAAAAGATATAGGTAACCCTATAGGTTTTGGGTCGAAAACCTATATGGTAGTTCCCGTTGAACTAAAATCACGAAATTTGGCCAAAAGCAGGGTCTTACAGCACAAATAAAGGAAAACTTACAAAAAATAAAAAATAAATAAAAAAAAACTCCATTTAAGATAGTCCTCTAAGTTTTATGGGCGCTCATACAGATTTAGAGGACAACCGTAATTAGCACCAACCTCAAATAAGGTAAAATGCGTACGGAACCCTGGCCTCGGTGCGCGGGTCAGACTCGCACTTGCCCGATTTTTTTAATTTAACATAGGAACAGAGTGTCTATTTCTAATACTGGTTCTTTAGCAGTGTGATATTTTCCAGTATAAACTTGTAGTAATTATAGTTGCTTTAGTTTTCTAAAGCAACTATAATTGCTGACAAAGTCCTCCTTCGCAAAAGTTGATCGCGACATATTCTTGAGCACAATAGTAACTACAATTAAACTTACTTTTAAACAGAATGTTTTAACAACTAATTCACATTGAGCATTAATTCAGTTTAAGGGTGCGTTTCCACAGAAGCGGAGCTGCGCGGAGTTCAGCGGAGCAGAGCCGTGTAAATAGGTAGGTGTTTCCACTAAAGCTGCGCAAAAATGAGCGGTGCAGGGCTAGGCTATGTAGCTGGGTGAAGTGGAGCCGAGCGGAGCTGAGACGACCGGGGCGGACCAGAGCTGAGTCGAGCGGAGCGGAGCTGTGAAGTGGAAATGAGCTGAACGGGGCTATGAATACAATTTGTTTTCAGTCAGTACGGTGTCTCAACTACTACTACAAACCAATTCCCGCGCCTGACGTCGCGTTACCCCCCTCAGCCCTGCTCCACCCCGCGCAACCTCGCTCCACTGCGCGCATCCGCGCTCTACACCGCACAGCCCCGCTTCACCCGGCGCAGCTCCACTAAGCTCGACACCGCTGTACCCCGCTTATCTCCGCGCACCATACATTTTAATGTAAATCTTCTCAGCTCCGCTAATACTGTTTCCACTGAATCGGAGCGGAGATGAAATGTGTATTTTGAGCAATGTGATTGGTCAATTTTTATAAGTCTCTGCTCAGTTCTGCGCAGCTCAGCTTCTGTGGAAACGCAGCCTTAAACACACTTAAACATTAAACTCATTAAAGTTACCAAACTTAGCTGGAGTGTTGAGGACGTCTTAACCGAGTGCGATGCATTCAAACGTTCAAATGAACTTCGTACATGAATGGATGCCGAGGTTTGGTGAATGTTGGAGAATTTTGATGTATCTGAATTTATACTACACAAGAGGATGCCTTTATCGTTCCTGCCCAATTATTATGGTGTATTGAAGTCTAGGAAAAAAATACGTGTATTTTTATGAAATTGATTGTCTGATACGGGCACTTGAATCCTTATATAGGGATTCAAGTGCCTGTGTCAGAATAAACGGGGCCTACACAGACTGGCTTAACATTGATCGTGGTGTTAGACAGGGATGTGTAGCGTCTCCTTGGCTGTTTAATCTGTTCATGGACAGTTGTTTGACCGATCTGAAAGAGTCTGAATGTGGATTAAGAATGGGTGGGTCAGTGTTTAAGACCCTGCTATACGCTGACGATCAGGTTCTATTTGCATCGTCAGCGTTGGATTTGCAGCAGATGGTCACCACGATGAATGAAGCGTATAAGAAGAAAGGTATGAAAGTGAATGTTAACAAAACCAAAGTCATGGTCATAGGGAGGGATGATAGTGTAACTGAATGTGGCGTAATGATAGGAGATGAAAAAGTGGAGCAAGTGAACGAGTTTGTGTATTTAGGGTCTTTGTTTACGAGAGATGGAAAATGTGAGGGAGATATTGAAAGGAGAGTGAAAGCAGGAAATTGTGTGAATGATGCCTTACAGTCCATCATCAGCAATGGTATTACCCCAAAGCAAGCTCGCCTTGCTATACTGCAGGGAGTTTTGGCGCCAACACTGATGTATGGTAGTGAATCATGGGTATGGCAGAAGAAGCATGAAAGTAGAATCAATGCTGTGGAGATGAGAGCTTTAAGGAGTGTGTGCGGAGTAAGGCTGATTGATAAAGTGAAAAACAGTGTGATACGAGAGAAGTGTGGTCTAAAAGAAGATGTAGTGACAAAGGTTGAAAAAGGAATGTTGCGTTGGTTTGGACATTTGGAACGGATGGATGAAAGAAGGAATGCGAAAGGAGTGTATCGTGCGAGAATGAATGGAAATGTCGGTAGGGGACGCCCTAGGCGGACGTACGCCGACCAAATAGGTGACGTACTGAAAAAGGGCCAAATTAAAAGTACCCATAACCGACGCGCATGCATGATGAGGTTAATGAATGTCGAGGAAGCGAAAGAAGTATGTTTGAACCCAAGCATGTGGCGTTCTATAGTCTCTGCCTACCCCAATGAAAGACAAGCGTGACGATATAGATAGATAGATAGATTGACTGTTTTCTGAATGTCTCTCATTCTGACGTAAAGTAGGTACTACATTCCTTAATAATAACCGTAAAGAGCTCTAGAACCTAAATGAACTTGGTATATAACTATTATGTATTCGCACGTGGCGCGTGGTAATCGGAAAAGTTCCTGAGTGTTGGCATATAAGTTTGTAAGTGTTGGAATGTAAATGTTTAGGAATTGGCTCCATTTTTTGTGAGCTCCGTTTCCCTTCCATACTCTTTGCGTATGTGTTTTCAACTGTTCAGCAAAAGGGATTCAAAACTTGCAGCTTATAATTAACATGTTTATAATTATCTTCTTTAGGCTTCTAATTTGGTTAGATGGGACCTTGTCTTAAGGCATAGTATAACCACTTCTCGATTGTCTTGATCTTCGTGTTTTTCTGTTGATGCTGCGCCAATTGCATAAGCAGTTCACAAACAATATTGTCTATTCTAAGTAAAATTCACGAAGTAAAAGAAAGCCACTGGTTTACAATCGAAAACAAAATAGTCATTAAATTGTAAATACATTTTAAAATAAAAATAAAACTCGCTTGCTAAACTATCTTCTTTCTTCTTAAAAGTCATATTATAGACCTGGATAACTGAACCACAACCAACACACTGGATAAATTTGTTCTATGAGAAATTCTACAGAAAGATAATATAAGACAAACAGACAACGAAGTTCAGCGGTATAATAAGTTTTATAATAACGTCCCACTGAGTAATGACGAACTCAAAAGTTACTTGAGTGAAAGTTAATGAAGCCAGTATACTTATGCTTCACACTTGAGACGTAACTTTATTACACGTACTTAAGTACTTAGCTCAGTTTCAATTGTAATAGTGAACCGTAAACGATAGTAATTATCATATACTTGCAAGTACCGTCTGTGAATGTTAATGTGTTTAGCTTCTGTTTGTTAAGATAATAATATCACATTCTACACGAATTCTTGAATTCAATAACTAGAATTTGAGCTTACGTTTACTGGCGAATAGTAACGTGAAACGTTTTGCCTATATTACATTTACAATACCATTCCTATGGCATAAATAATCTTGAAAGTTTACAAACAATCAAAGCTTCGTCACCTTAAAATGTGAAAAGCTAAAAGTGTGAAATACGATTTCGTGTAGATTATAAGTAATTGTTTACCTCACATATTTTTATTTTTATTTGAAAGAGCAAAGATTGTGTCTAGCGGAAGGTCTAAGAACGTGTATATTCTTCGTCATAGTAGCCGTGTGGTTGACGGCATAGAATACTAGTGTCACCACCCCCTATCTTCCCGTGGGTGTCGTAAGAGGCGACTAAGGGATAACACGATGCAAATACCATCTTTGCGTAGAGACGGAAAACTCGACATCAAACCCTATACGACTGTCTCGTTGGTCTCGCGGCATAAATGTGCGCGTGGGATCGGGAGGTCCCGGGTTCGATTCCTGAGTCGGGCAGTGTTATTGGGTTTTTCTGTCACGAAATTCTCAGTAGCAGCTCGGAGTCTGGAAATGTGCCCGGTACGGCAATAGCGAGTCTATTGCCGTACCGGGCACATTTCCAGACCCCCCCTTATAGCGGGGGACTAAAGTATATCTGGCGAAAAGTGGGTGTAGAAATACACCTCTGCCTACCTCTTCGGGGATATAGGCGTGAGACTATGTATGTATGTATGTATTCTTCGTCATCCCTCTATAGAAACATTCGATCGCAACATACACAATTCGTAAAATAATGTGTTGCCATTTCTGTAACTAGCTTAGGATGTATGAAATAAAGTTCAGATTTATCTCTATCATTTAGATAACGTTGTTGTCTAGATGTTCTCATAAATTCCATTGCTCTAACCCTAATAGTTTTTATGTTGATAATATTTACACTCTTGGGGTAAGTAACTATAATTATATTTCTTAAAATAATGTATTTACAAAAATAAATAATTTAAATACATAATTATGTATGCTTATCCATTATTTAGTACCCATAGTACAAGCTCTGCTTAGTTTGGGACTGGGTGATGTTGTGTGTATGTGGTAGTAATATTCGTCAAAAATAGTATTCGTCATACTCGTGAACGGGTGCTACTTGCGATGACTGATCGATGACGGTCTTGCGGGCTGGTATTAGATTTTAATATTTAACTGCATCATTTCCATCATGGTTCTGATCACTTTCGCGGATTGCCTGCATTATTAGGTATATATAATGTAAGTGGATGCTCCTGTTTCACCATGTCTATTCTGAGGAGGCTAATCAAAACTATTATGCTTGAGTATTATTATGTACAGTAAATATATACAAGTGATATAGAAGGTGTAACAGTTGCAGCACCTTACAAAAGGTAAATTGTGTATTATGCAAAACCTGGCGATGAAAAAGAGTGACCGTGAGTTTTATTGCCCGTTCTTTCTCATGGTTCTACCTATTGCTTTGCGAACGTGGCAGTAAATGTAAATGTAGAAGCATACAGTAATAATGTTTTAAATTTGAGTATAAGTAATTATTTTATAAATTTATTATTTTGACGTTCATAAGCGTCACATTGTGACCCAAATGAATAAAGGATTTTGAATTGAATTTGATTTATTAATATATCTCTTGATTGTAACCTAGTGCAAATAATTTTGCATTTTTAGGGTTCCGTACCTAAAAGGTAAAAAACGGGACCCTATTACTAAGCCTCCGCTGTCTGTCTGTCCGTCTGTCTGTCTGTCACCAGGCTGTATCTCATAAACCGTGACAGCTAGAAAGCTGAAATTTTCACAAATTATGTATTTCGGTTGCCGCTATAACAACAAATAATAAAAATAAAAAAAAATAGAAAATATTAATTTTCCCATACAAAAAACGTGTTTTTTTTCGCATTTTTTGTTAAAAATTACTAACTGTAACAGGTAGACGCTTTAGATTTTCACAGAATATGTAGTTGTATATTACGTTTCAAAATAAAGAATTAAATAAAAAGTAAATAATAAAGGGCCCCTCTTTCCCCTTCCCATACAAAAAAGGTAATTTTTAAGAATCAGCGGGTAGAAACTTAAAAAGTTTTTAAGTATACATACAACGAACGTAATTTTCTTTTATAGATGATGGTACGGAACCCTTCGTGCGCGAGTCCGACTCGCACTTGCCCAATTTTTAGTTGCGCCACAGAATAATTAATAGTACTAACGTACAGAAGCTTCACTTTTCAAACCAATTTATTGAATGCGACTCTTGGTACTAAGCAATAAAGTTCAATTCAGCTCGCATAAGCACTCAGTGCCTAATGCGATATTAACCTAACAGTTCCCGTTCTTTTCTAACACATAACGCTGTCGCTGTCTGGCGCGGAGTGACGCGCTAGGGTTGTCGACTTGGCGCTGCTACTATATTTATTCATCGTCGATCTACCTACTTGACCACGTACCTAATAATAAATAATTATCCTATATGTATCCTATCCCACTATTTGAGCTAGTAGAACAAAAGCACAAAAAATCTGGTCGTTTACATTTTTACTATACAAATTCTTAGTTATTTCCTAAACGCGTGGACCGATTTACATGATTCAAACAGATAAAATGGTTTTTGAACTAGATCTTTAATTTGACACCATAATCGTTGAGATATCTCAACAAACAAAAAAATCAAATTTTCAAGTTGCTCTCGTAATATAAATAAAATCAAATTTTCAAGTCGCTTTCGACACACAGTTAATTAAGCAATACTTTGCATTAGACTTGTGATGATACATTTTTGTTGTTAAAGGCGTTTAAGTATATAATTTGAACAGTGTATGAACACGGCGCGTGAGAATACGGAGCGGTCGCACTCGTTGCGTGACGTCTAATGTGAGCGGCGCGCGGCAACCTACTAAATCCAACCATGTCGACATGGTCAGCCGAGGTACTTGTAAGTTTGTACCTAAAATGCGAAGTGCGCCCGGCCTGGTTGCGCTCACAGTTCTCACAATATCCACTCTTGCCAAAATATTGGACTCCATGAATTATGTTTAGTTTTTTTACTTTTGATTGCAGGATTCAAGAAATTATGAAACATCTAGGGGCGATAGCGCAGTGGTGTAAGTAACGGACTGCCGAGACGATGGTCTCGGGTTCGAACTTCAAGTTATGTGTGCATTAAAAATGTTAATTATAGCTCGTTTAACACAGTTCGGTTACAGTTTCGGACAGTGAAATGTCCGACGCCAGACACAATAGAAATGCAATTGTTATGAGCTACATGTGGCTCATGGGACTGGGAATGGGTTAATAATGCGCCCGGTAGAAACCTTGCAAGGGTTTATTCCCATCTTCCCCCGCATGTCTCCCCCCGAACGGGGGAAAATGGGAATTTTCGTGTCATCTGCCCCCGAATTTGTAATCGGGGGAAGATAGGAAGTTGCATTCCCATCTTCCCCCGCATGCCTGCCACCGAACGAGGGAAAATGGGAATGCTTGTTTCATCTTCCCCCGAACTTGTCATCGGGGGAAGATAGGAAGTTCTATTCCCAACTTCTCCCGCATGTATGCTCCCGAAAGAAGGAAAATGGAAATGATTGTGTCATCTTCTCCCGAACTTGTAATCGAGGGACGAAAAGAAGTTTCTTTTGACCCCGAAATACGATGAATAATTAATTTTGTTCACCAACGTATGGCTCGAATAAAATAAACATGGTTTTTACAGGAACTAATAAAACAAAGCTTGATTGGTATTAGGGTAGCCGAAATCAGCCTCGGATTCTTCCTTACTTTGTAGAACAAACTAAGGAAGGATCTGAGGCTAATTTCGGCTTGACATTTTTTATACATTCTGGTGATGGAAATCAGTCTAATAACAAGAGTACAATGTCTTTTAGCTAATCCTAAACGGAACAGACAAAATATTTAATATTGTTTTATTTATGGCCATTTAAAGATAATCAAGCAACAGGAAACTGAGAAAGTCACCAGGAAACTGAGAAGAACTACAAAAATCAATCGAGACCTATAATTTATTTCAAAAATTTTGAAAATTAGCTTCCCCAATTTAATTTTAAATAATTAAACTAAAGATAGCATAAAACTATTATTAATATTAAAAAGATTTCATATTAATAATAGTTTTATGCTTGGCTTAGATACTAATTAATATATACCTAAAACAGTCTTGAACCGGACTTTAACTTTTTGTTTAGTTACTTTTCTTACAAATTCTTTTTTGCCTGCACACAGACTACTGTACTTGTCGTCTTCTAAAATATATGGTCCATCTTTTTCAAGCATCTTTTTTGTTTCATTGCAGCCTTTTATTTTGCTTTTTTTGTCTCTGCATTTTTTAGAACCCTGTTTTTCAACTTTCAAGCCTTATTTACATTCACAATCTGCCAAAAAGTAAATTGTGTGCTACTTTCTTATCTTAGTGAGTTTTCAGACATACACATACATGCGACATATTACCTGATATTTGCTTTTCTATCACATCACCAAAATGCCTTTTTGACGACATACAAATTGGACAGGATCCTGAGACCAGGTACCTGATAATTTCTGTCTAATATGAAAAAAACATGCCAATTTATAAAATTCAACAAAAAAAGCTAATCTAGGTCTATGCGGTAGCAACTTACATAACGAAATGCTACAATTACTTAATATAATATATTTCGATACTAAAAACTTTACAAGGACTCTGTGAACTCCACTGATTATGACAATATTCCACTTGCCGAACTCACTGGCCTCACTAAACAACGAGCTAGGTGATATTAGATAGATGATATTCTTTGTTTCTTCCGTAGGTTTTATCGACTCATCTGAACGGCAACGACACACGACAAATGGCGTAGTCAATATTTGATGATTTTACAGCGAACAGGATACTGATATTTAATCGTGGGGACAAAATGTAAACAAAATTTATTCAATATATTTTTAAGAAAATAATATAATAAAATTATTGTTCTACCTAGGCAGAAAAAATAGTTAATTGGGGTTCCATTTATGACCTTCATATAAAAGTAAATGGATCACAACGCACTTTGAACTAAAATTTGGTCGAAGGACACCACAGGATCTTGAGAATTCGGCACTTTGAACGGTAATTTTTTTCATAAAATAATTGTGAATCTTAATTATTTTTAGTGACCAAAAAGAATCAATTGTAATTAACAGTATACCATACAAAAATATGATAATAGTTATTAACATTTTTTATCACATTTTGGCTGAGCCGCCGAAAATTCCTCAGTTTGTAGAACTACCCATTATACAGTCATATTTATGAGTGAATATGACTGTATAATACCAATCAAGCTTTGTTTTATTAGTTCCTGTAAAAACCATGTTTATTTTATTCGAGCCATACGTTGGTGAACAAAATTAATCATTCAACGTATTTCGGGGACAAATGAAACTTCTTTTCGTCCTTCGATTACAATTTCGGGAGAAGATGAAACAAGCATTTCCATTTTCCTTCTTTCGGGAGCAGACATGCGGGGGAAGTTGGGAATAGAACTTCCTATCTTCCCTCGATGACAAGTTCGGGGGAAGATGAAACAAGCATTCCCATTTTCCCTCGTTCGGTGGCGGGGGAAGATGGGAATGCAACTTCCTATCTTCCCCCGATTACAAATTCGGGGGCAGATGACACGAAAATTCCCATTTTCCCCCGTTCGGGGGGAGATATGCGGGGGAAGATGGGAATAAACCATTGCAAGAGGGTCGCCGCCTGTTACATTGGGACCGAAACATACCTGGAGAAGTGTGGGAGCCTAATACACCTCTGCCTACCCTTTCAGGGATAAAGGCGTGAAGTTATATTATGTTATGTGATTTAAGAAATAACAAAATAATAGATTATTCGATTCTTTCTTTCTCTTAGCGTTATCCCAGTTTCAATCTGGGGTCCGCTTGCTAGTCTAACCGGATTTGGCTGAATATTAGCTTTTCCACAGAGCGACTGCCTGTCTGACCTCCGCAACCCGAAGGGATAGCGATATTCCATGGTTTAGACTAGTGTCAGTTTATTTAGAAGGTACTGACTCCCTGTAACGACTGTCAAAGATCTTCATGACAACCGGGACCGACGGCTTTACGTGCTCTCCGAGGCACGGGACAAGCGATAATTAACAATTCAATACGCACATAACTCCGAAAAGACATTGGTGCGTGCCGTGGATTCGAACCCGATACCCTCTGCATGGCAGTCTGTTGGTATATCCACTCGGCTATCGCTGCCTATATATATATATATATATATATATATATATATATATATATATATAATAGATTATTCGATTATAAACTAAATTCGTTTCAGCAGAGTTCAATAAATATAATATCATGTTATAAATAATTTATGTTTCAATACATAGTCCCTGCCTATAAGTTTGTATTTGTCTTTCGTTTCATGCTTGTACGGTCTATTTAAATGGAATTTGTGATTTTTCTTTGTATATTTATCCCCATGCGCCCACATATGTTTCGCGACAAGGGAAGCCTACACTAGCAAAGTAGAAAAAGTACTATTTCTTTAAAAATTAGATCTGTAAATAAAAACTATACTGCCTAATATTATAAACAAACATTAATTTATAAGATACTCAATGGAAACAGACGGTAGAAAAATATATTTCGGAATGCAAAAATGGAAATCGTAATTGAAGATCTTTTGTCTACATAATTGAAAATGTCACGTCCATGTAATATGCTTTCTGTTCTTTGTTTTGTGTTTCTAAGTGTAAGGTATATGCAGGATGTTTACAATTTACAATGTAAAAATAAATAACTGAGAATGTAGAAATTGACTGATAAATTTAGAGTCTGGATACTTTGTAGTGCAATAAACATGGTTTTAGAACTTATCATCGTCGCCGTTCGAACAACCCTCATTCTGGCAAAGTACATAACCTGTATTTTTTATGAACTTTACGGCAACTTTACTGGGTTTTTCAGATTCTCAGTAGCAGCACGGAGTCTGGTGATGTGCCCGATAATGGCAATAGGCTCGCCCCCTATTACGTGGGACCTAAAAATTCATGGCGTAATACATACATACATATCGTCATGCCTTTTATCCCCGGAGGGGTAGGCATAGGTGTATTTCTACACCCACTTTTCGCCAGATATACTTTAGTCCCACGTAATAAGGGGCGAGCTTATTGCCGTACCGGGCACATTTCCAGACTCCGTGCTGCTACTGAGAATTTCGTGACAGAAAAACCCAATAACACTGCCCGACCCAGCAATCGAACCGATCCCACGCGCACATTTATGCCGCGAGACCAACGAGGCAGTCGTATAGGGTTTGATGTCGAGTTTTCCATCTCTACGCAAAGATGGTATTTGCATCGTGTTATCCCTTAGTCGCCTCTTACGACACCCACGGGAAGATAGGGGGTGGTGACACTTGTATTCTATGCCGTCAACCACACGGTCATGGCGTGATGTGGGTGTAATATTACACCTCTGCTTACCCCTTCGAGTCACAGGCGTGAGTCTATAATAAAAATTTACAGCAAAAGGTAGTTTAATAAATATAAATCCCAAACGTACTCGAGACTGGTGTTGTACTTGAAACCACGCTTCACGAAGAAATACATGATTGAAATCATAGTCTTGGTAGGTAATGCGTTTGTCTTACCATCACATTAAACAAACGCTCTGTTGCGGATATGCTTGACTTTCATACTCGACATCCGTGCCCAAGTAATTCAAAAAACGATATCCATTTCCTTTACCTTTGCTTCATCAAACTGAAATTATCTTGAATTAGGTCTATCTGAACTAGAACATATTTTCTCCAATAACGTACACATCACTACGAGCCGCAGAAACTGCTTATTAGGTTGGCCGTACGTAAACGACGTGTTCCATTTTATTCATTACAATACAACTTTCATGCTGAAATATTTATTGGAAAACCTAACATTTCCCGAACAGACAGGGATAATTTATTTACAAAATCAAGAGTATTTACTCATAATAAATAAAGTGAAAGCTATGACTTGAGTTGTACAATACAACCTGACAAAGGTCAATTACCAATATACATTAGCAGAGAGTGAAATGGGTAGACTTAAGCGCGGGTTGACAAACTCAGCCATATTACCTAAAGTGTACCTACTTATATTTATGTATATTCATGTCACACTAAAGTTGGTTTCTTTATAGTGTTGTTTACCTTTTTCTAGTACCGACGTATATAAATTGACTTGGCTAGCGTACTATGACGACGTTTCATTTGGTAACAATATGATACTATTCTAGGATAGTAAATGTTATGTTTGTTGCAAAGATTTTGTCGAGTGATATTACGGTAGTAGCTGAAAGGTTTAGTTATAAGATGGAAAATCGAGAAGAGCCTACTAAGGACTATTACTTTCGTTTTGGGAACTTCGACGATCCTTAAGTTTTTGGACAAGAGGCAACCCATGTTGAGTGTCTTTACTGGTAGCTACACTTTTGCAACTAACTAATAAACTTGTAGTGTTCGCGAGCGGCGTGCGAACGACGTGCGACGGCACATTCGTAGGTCTCGGTACGCCCTAATATGGTATATGAAGTTTTCACTTTCTCGACACAATGTATATATAAATATAATTACACCAACTAAATAGCTGCGGGCAATTACAAAACATAGTGTTGCTTTCTTATTTCAAATGTTTTCACTCAAAAAATACTCAAAAAGTAACAATTAGGCATGAGATATACCTGCTACATTCCATACCCGGCCTCACGGGTACGGGTATGGCCATGCACCCAGTACAGAAACCCAGTATTAAAATACCTATAGGTATTTTCAGGGCAGGTCTTTGACGGCTTCCTTTTGGAGGCTCTTACAGTCTTTCTTATCAGTTTGATGACTCTTTTGGCTCACCCAGGTCTAATTGACATGGGGGACCCGCGCTTTCCAGTTATTTAGGTTTTCAGACTAAACTTTATTACTTTAAACGAGTTATTTAGGTTTTCAGACTATACCTTATTACTTTAAACGAGGAATCCATACCTATATATTTAGATAGAGTTTGGCTTGGTAAGTTTATCTACATAGGTAGATTGCCCGGGAAAACGCTACAAAAAAATGATAATTTCTTAAATTGTAAGAACTTTATAAAACATCAAAACAGTTCAAATAAAATTGTCGACCTAAGTACAAACACCTAATATCATCTTATATTTTCACCCACTCTAAAATCACCTTTATCTTCTTAAACCGAACAATCCTTTTCGTCAAAAGTCATTGAAACACTGCTCTCAGAACATTATTTACGCAATTAACTTCTTTATCATAAATGAACTGCCGCACCCGCCGTCGGCGTCGCCCCGCCGCCGCGCCGTACCCGACGAGGCGGGCGCTAGCGGTTCGGGGCGCGGCGCGGTGTCGAACGTAGACCGGGTACAACTTATGATCAGGTATAGGTACGTACGGGCCGGCGGTACTGTCATGCGACGTGCGACTTCGTTCGGCGCGCAGTTCGTACAATACCTATCGGGTACGGTCCGGGTCTCTACCGTACATACCCGGTATGCGTACTGCCATTTTCATACTGGGTATTTATACCTGTACCAGTACATACGCATCATCCCTAGTAACAATGTTTCTTGCTGACAACTTTATTCTCTCCCCATAAAACTTAATTCTTTTATATTTTTGCGGTATTTTTTCAAAATACTTCTTTTGTGTTGCTTATTTACTTGAAATAGTAGATTGTATGACAAGGTAGCAAAATAGAATTTTTACGGTGAGGGCGCTACTTTGAATCACGAGCGAAGCGAAGGATTCTAGAATAGAATCCCGAGCATAGCGAGGGATTCTAACGTTTAACATTGCCTGAGGGAAAAATAATTTTCTCTCGAGTCATATACTCTACTTTTCATCCCCTTTCTATGAGAAAATAAATAATTTTCTGTTCGTGGGTAATAAGTTTTGTACGACGTTGTTAGCTTCTGTAGAACGTTATTGTTTCAGGAGTTAAAGCATTCGCTTTCATAACTCAACGCAGAACTCATTATTTTTGCAAAATTCAATAAAGTATATACCTACTGATTACGAGTACAGAGACGTAATTTGCGCGTTTTATTTTTTTGTTAGCGCGGGTCCCATGGTTTCAGGAGTTAAGCATTCGTTTGCATAACTCGACGCAGAACTCATTATTTTTGCAAAATTCAATAAAGTATATACCTACTGATTACGAGTACAGAGACGTAATTCGCGCGCTTTATTTTTTTGTTAGCGCGGGTCCCCACTCCCGTGCAGCCAGTTATTCATTGTGGCCCGGCTACAGGCTCCGTCTTACCTGCGATCATGCCTGTACAAACCTGTTTGCGCAGGAAAGCGCGCGCGTGTGGACGGTAAGGCTGGTTTCAGAGTCACGCGTTTGACCGGCGCTGGCCACACGCGCGCGCTTACAATTACACTAGATTAGTAGTAGCGTTTCATAGTCACGCAGTTCAAACGCGCCGCGTGTGAGACGCGCGCGCCGGCCGCACTGCCGAAGCTTCATACATTTCAATGAGAAACGCGAACTCGTTTCACAGTGGTCCGCGCGCCAAACGCGCTGTTGAGACGCGCTGGCCGACGGCGCGTGCCGCGCGCGTCACTCTGAAACCAGCCTAAGACGGTAGCGCACGCAGTCCTGAAAGCGCGGCTTGGGCGATCGTCGACGTGCTGAAGATTTGGACTGCGCAAACTTTACTTGCAAGATTTTACTTGAACGTGTGGCCAGTTATTCAAGCCGCGCAACAGTCTGACGTAATTATTTTCGAGATTGTACTTACCTGCGCAAACAGGTTTGTACAGGCATGATCGCAGGCAAGACGGAGCGTGTAGCCGGGCCATTAGCCACTACAGTGTGTTCCGTTTTTTTGCACAGTCATGACTGCACAAACTGGACTGCGCAGGCAAGACGGAACGTGTAGCCGGGCCATTACAATCATTTGCGTTTGATTTCTATGTATGATATACGTTCCAAATTCAAATCACTTTGCCGCCCGCTGAAAAACTCTTTACAGAAAAGAGCTATTTTGCTCCCACTAAAAGAGGAACAAAGCGACACTTTTCGAATAGAAGGGATGAAAAATATTTTACGATGCAAAGTTCTTTTTTGACCAGACCAATTCCAATCTTTGCAGAATATTTTGACATTTTATGAGTGTAGAATTTATTATTAAAGTATGAAATCATTGAAATATAAAATGCTAGTCACATATTCATATATATACATATATATACATACATACTACTATACACATATATATACTATATACACATATATTTACATTCGACAAACCTAGTGGGTCCCGCCATCTTGACGTTCACAATTATACGACATCTGTGCAGTTTAACTGAATTAAACAAGTGCTGGGTGGCTATCACCAACCGCCAGCTAAATCAAAAGTTATATTGCAACTAAATACAAAACAGATATGAAGCCCTAGTAAATTGCTAGGAAACACTAACCACAGTAAAACGTTGCTATTCAATAAATCGATCTGCATAATATATGTATAACAGGTCACAAAGTGGATAATACTTTATTCTCATCCTTCATCGCTACTGCCAATATATTTAATCAAATTACTACGTACAGCGACACATATTTCATTCATAAGCCAAACTCTTTTCAGCGTTCGACATGACAGTTATGATTTATCCGAGGTCTCGTAACAAATAGACATTCCTTTTATTTCACACATTTTGCATCGAGGTTGCTAAATTCTTTATAACATATGATTGATGTTTTTTGATAAGAACATCATATTGGACACAACACTTTAGATGTCTGATGTGAGTCTTAAGCAATTTAGTCGTTTAGTCGTCTGCTCTCTTTTTTTTTCTTCTCGTGTTGATGTCAACATTTTTCACACAGTTGTAGCCCTGTACTCGTAACGCGTATCTCATTAGGCCTTGCTTGGTACACATCGTCAAGTGTGCACGATTCTGGGTTGTGGGTCACGTCTGCATATGGCTCATTGTCTGTGTAGACACGTCGATCTCTTTGATACAACTTCTATCTCTTCTTCAATCCTTAATTTTCCCCAACACATTGTTTATACTTTTAGGTGATACCTCGCGACTTGTCAACTGACACGCATGTTAATCATCACCGAATATATAGAAAATTTGTTTTGATGATTCTCAATTATTGCCTTTCAGTTTCCCTCATTCTATTCTTCTAAGGTCAACAATGGGTTACTTTAAGTTTAGTGAGTCCAAAAAGTCTTCAATCATTAGCTAATAGCAACTGCTACTATGATTTGCTTGTATTTCCAGTGGCACTACCTCCGTGCTCCATTGGATAGCGTATACTGATCGGAGGTCCCGGGTTCGATTTCAGTTACGGGCAAAAGTGTTACTGGGTTTTGCCGAATTCTCAGTAGCAGCATGGAGTCGGGTGATGTGCCCGGTAACGGCAATAGGCGCGCCCCTTATTACGTGGGACCTTAAATTTAATGGCCAAATGTGGGTGTAATATTACACCTCTACCTACCCTTCGGGGACACAGGCGTGAGCCTATAAAAAAAATCCTTTCCTTTTCTTGCGCTAGCAGTACTGTGTGCAGTGCCTTACGTTTGAAGCTTCGAAAAGCTCTGGGATTTTTTTGGAGTTACGAGCCCTTACAGAAATTGTAATTATTGACTCTAGAAAATATATTTACTAAATAATGAATATCTGGCGTGTCTTTTTAAAGCTTCAAACAATGTCTTAGATCATTACAGTTACTTATATAATAGTTTGTTACTCAACTTTAAACAAAGTTAATAACGACACAATTGTAAAATTGCGATAAAACAATCTTTGCTTTCAGCAGCGCCTGTTTGTAATTGTTAATTAAGAAAACTTGCGTGACCTTTTCAAAGGACAATTAGAACATTTCCAATAACATCAAAGAATATGAATCCAAGTTTCGATAGAATGCTATTTTGGTGTGGAAATAAAAAAAAGCGGAGTGAATGAATGAATGAATGATGTTGTGTCGGCTGAACTAGACCGTATTTTATTGAATTAGTGAACAATAGCGTCGGGGCGTTTGTGGCAAAGTTCTTTTTATTTATAACCAGACATTGCTCTATTGGTGTGAAACAAATTGGTTGTAATTTTTACCTAATCTTCGTAATACTGTTGGGTTATTTTATATTCTGCGTGGAAAATCCCTTACGTGTTTCTTTTTGAAGACAAGATTTTTGTGGGAGTATATATCTATAGAATTAATGTAACTTCGATTGTGTATACCCAACGGGCTAGGGAGAAATCATCTAAACCCACATTATGTGTTTAGGGTTCTGGTAACGTGCTCCCTCTGTATGTGTAAGATTTCAATTGACAGAAGTTGTAAATAAAATAGTGATATTGTATCGACTTTATTTTGTGGCTTCCTAACCTATTCGTGATGTGGGTAGTAAAATAAGGATTTTTTTGAGCATAACTGATTTGTTTTCACTTGTTCCTGCAACCGATTGTAAGTATCTGTACGCCGGAATTAAGAGTGAAACATGACCAGTTATCGAAATAAAAATAATAGAATAGCATCCTGTCGATGACTATAGGTTTATAATTTATAGCTACTAGAATATTATGTCATCACTTATTTTCTTGTTGAAATATAACTAACCTTATTACCATAGATATTTGTCTCCAATTCCGTCTGATATAAGCAAGATCGTTTTCTCAATAATAACCATAAATAGAGAACATTTATCCTTCATTAACTTTTTTCGTCTCCAATGGCAATATATTTTTGGTTAGCGAAAAATAACTTATATTTCGCTACATTATCTATTTTTATAAATAGGTCGTCAATCCAATGACTGCTTAACTCAATATCGTCAAATTATGTACATACTTTAAAATTACCCCTTAGTTACTGGGAAAAAAAAAATTACTACAACTTTGCACAAAACCTGATCCACTTGTCACTTTTGATATTCCTTTGTAGTTGTTTGTGTACTTAATATAAATAAAACAAAAATATTAAACTTACATGAAGAACATTCACCATTCATCCATATAGTCTTTCCTACCCCTACGGACACAATTTTTAGTAATCTTGTTATTGCTAAGTATATTTATAAAATACTTATATAGGCCGAATTCTGTGTCTGTAGGTTAACTACTTACTGCGATATTATATAGGTAGTCATGTTTACAATGACTTTTTCATCGTTGGATCATCTTATTTATTCACCTATAACTTATTTATAATTTTTTAAGCATTTTAAACGATTGCGATGTATGACTTTGCGAATCGGTTTTTAGACCTAAATCTTATCTTTGACTTGACATATTTGCTTTTCTTCAATTGGCAAGAAGAACCTCATGATCATCATCAGCAGCAAGATATCCACTGCTGGACATAGGCCTTCCCCAAGGCACTCCATATGGACCAATTTTGGGAACGCTCTATAACTAGCAAAATATTGACGCTGTCTGTATTGGCGCCAAATTAAAAATTACATTAAAAATGATACCACACTCATAGTTTGTAAAAAAAAATATTCACCCCTTAGGGTACGACCCCTAAATTTTGGTAGGTATAACGTTATTAACAAAGTTTCAATAATCTACATTTTTGCTGTCCACATAATTATGCTATTTTACTTGTAAACTGTCTTTGAACGTAATGTTCGTCTATACTCAGTAACTGAAATGATTGCCACTGGGTCTGAGCACACAGGTCGTTCTAAGATCTTTTTCGCTTTCCGTTTAAGTAATTTATTACTAAACAAAGATATTTTACGAATAAATGTTTATTGGTAACGGAATGGAGCTTAAGGATTATTCAGAGCGATGAAAATAACGCTGCGATTGGCCTGAGCAAATACTGTAATTACAGTGGAAACGTATATTTTTGTATATTTTTACATTTTAATTAAAGTAATTGGAAGCCATATACCTAAGTAATGAACGCCAAATACCAAAATTAAAGTATTAAATCCATAAAATATAGAACATTAAAATGTTAAGATTAATTAACTCCTGTTGCGTGAAAAAAAAAATTGGGCAAGTGCGAGTCGGACTCGCGCACGAAGGGTTCCGTACCATCATCTATAAAAGAAAATCACGTTCGTTGTTTGTATACTTAAATACTTTATAAGTTTCTACCTGTTTATTAAGAAGTAAGTCGAGTAACAAATTGCTTAAAAATTACGTTTGTTGTATGGGAGCCCCCCTTTATTATTTACTTTTTTTTAAATTTAGTTATTTATTTTGAAAGGTAATATACAACTACATATTCTGTGAAAATTTAAAGCGTCTACCTGTTACAGTTAGTAATTTTGAGCAAAAAATACGAAAAAAAACACGTTTTTTGTATGGGACCCCCCTTAATATTTTCATTTTTTTTATTTTTAGTGTTTGTTGTTATAGCGGCAACCAAAATACATAATTTGTGAAAATTTGAGCTTTATAGCTATCATGGTTTATGAGATAAAGCCTGGTGACAGACAGACGGACAGACGGCCAGACGGACAGACGGACAGACGGACAGACGGATAGACGGACAGACGGACAGATGGACAGACAGACAGACAGACAGCGGAGGCTTAGTAATAGGGTTCCGTTTTTTACCTTTTAGGTACGGAACCCTAAAAAAACGCGAGCAATGGAAGCAGCAAGTAGGTGTCTTAAATACATAGATATTGCGAGCAGATTGGATAGGCGAAATCCGCCATACCTACATTTTATTCTAGTGCTCGCTCTTCTCCTTGTGTCACTCCTGCTTCACGTGTAAAGTAATTTGTGCATAAATTGCGGAGAGGAAGTATAACACTTAGTCTCCGCAATTTATGATTTTTATTCAAATGTTTTCTATATGACTTACGTTGCCAATCACATACGCCTATCTACCTCCAACATACGTCATTGTACGTGCCAAGTGATTTCTCCCTAGCTTACCTCAACAATTAGCTAAATACCCTGCAGTACAATTTCATTCTCCTTTGCTTCTACTTAGCAATTTACTCTCTACATAATATTCTCATATTATATCCACTGTAGCACGAATCGCACTAATCAGCAATTTACCCAAGTTTAAACAATATATGCTTACTATTGCAATTTGTACTAAGCCCAATACAACGTAATACGGTTTCTCGAAACTTTGTCTAGCTAGATAGACGAAACTAAGATAGAGACATTAGGTTTGAGATGTAAATAGAACTAAGTGAAAGACGAAAGCGATGCGATACAATAATCCGCAAACAAGGTTACTTTATTAGGTAGTATCGCACGGAGCAGGGATTCAATGAAGACGATGGTCATTAAATCCGTGCGGGCAAGCTGCATTGTGTTTACACAGGAGCTAGATGGACAAATAATAACAGGTAAACGCACAAAATTTTTCCTGCTTCGAGAGCGTACTATCTTATTGATTTCACCATGGAATATTGCGTAAAGTAACAGTATCTATACTATTCCGTGTTGTTCGGTGTTTATTTGTTGCATTCGCTTGTAACATCTTCTCTATCAAAATGTACGCAATGTTCCTTATTGCACACCGCACCACTTGCGTCATCAGTCTGTTAACACTTTAAGGTGAGGTCCTTTCATTATAAACTTTTCCAGATGAACAAGTCATTTTAATTGGCATTGTACCTTTTATAGTCACTCACTGGATCGATTATTCGTTAAATGATCGAAACTGAATGTTTGAGAACGAGAACGTTCATTATTATGTTACAACTGAACGCGTCGGTAGGTGTTCATTTAATTGAATCAGTTTAAAACGACGCGAATAAATGTAGAATGACTTTCGTTGAAATTGTTCGTTGAATATTTTAGGCGCTGATTTGCGATACTTTTTCAATTTTACGCAAACCAAACATAACTTAATTACGAAAACTAATTCACCGAATCTGCTGATAAAACGTGTGTGCGTATATGAGTCGGATACCATACCATTAATATTTTAGACTCTATCTGTGTCGCCGAAGAGTTTAGAACTTTAAACCCACTTTCCGCCGCGCCGCGCCGCGTTATAAATTTTAGGCCCCACGTAATTTTACGTGGGGTCCACCCCTATAACGTGGGGTCTAAAATTTATTAGCTAGCCTATTGCCGTTACCTACGGTAATCCGACACCGACTGACGGAAGGTCCCCTCCCCTTTACGCCTTCATATCCTCCCATTTATGCTCACTTTTTGTCAAAAACAGCTAAGAAGTGTGTCTCAAGATTGGAATTTTTGTTTGATGGGTCGGAGCTTAGACAACCTTAGGAAACACTGAATTAGGCAATGTTGTAGTCGTAGTCCCTTAGTGCTCGGCCAGAGTGAAACGCGGGCGCGGGTGCGGTTGCGGCGCGGGGAACTGTAACATATGAAACTCTATTGGAGTGTCCGTAGTGGGCGAGCGGGCGCGGCGAGCGGCGCGGGCGGTGTGGCGCGGGGAGTACACGGGCAACCCAAACCATAGGACTTTCATACAAGTGTCTGCATTGAATGCGCGGGCGGCAATCGCCGGCATTCGTGTTAAAACGCGAAATGCGCTTTGGAGGATGTATTTACCACTATTCTAATAAAAATCACTTTTCATTCAATATTGCATTATAGCTTATACATCACAATAGCGCATAGGCTACCTTCTTTTTCCATAAATGCCACCCATATCAGCGAAGCCGTGGGCCAAAGCTAAAAATAAAAGTATCGATAAAATTATAACGTCACTACCAATATCAATACAATCTTTATGAACGAAGTCTCAGTTGGCAACATGTCGTCTTCTGACTTGAATATTTAAGAATTTATAAGCGCAATTCATCACGCCGTACACTATGGATTTCAAAACACCAGCAATATAAAAACAAAAATGTTATCTCAAGACTGTGAAGTAAAGTAAAATTACAATTTCATAGAGTTATTTTTATATTTAAAGCAACGTGTGAACGTTTACAATGTAGGATTAAACATTATTTTCAACATCTATTTCTAGTAACAATAATTCTTCTTCATCCGTATTATATTTGACAAACACTATACGCCGCACCCGCGAACGCGCCGCGCGCTTCACTGCGGACACGTGTAGACGCGCGCGGCGTAGCGCGCGGGCCGCCCCGCAAGACGCGCTACCACTGAGGCCAAGCACTTAGTCGTTGAGCGCTGGTCCTTCAACGATATAAATTGAAAGTGTCTATCCATCTTCCACCAGTCAGACTTCGAATACTGAGTATACAAATAAGCTAGAACACAGCACGCATATGCTAGACACTTGTTCAAAGTCCACGAACTCTGTCGTTCGCTTGTAATTGTTGGTAACTTTCACTTTCTCATTAGTTCGCATGGGGCTCAAATGTGATTCATAGCCATAAACAACGTACTTGTTTATCAAAAAAGTAAACGAATTATTAGGTTAGGTTGAGCAAAATTGACAAGAGATTATTCACACACATGGAATTAAGACATACGAATTCCATATACTTATTTTATAGCTAAGTATGTTATATAATACCAAAAACGGCAAAGGACCATGGGCAAAAATGTATGGCTTCATACATTTTTGCCCTGGGCTCACCCACCAACAGAGATGAGACCACTTTGAATATACTTGTTAAGCACTAAATACAACGATATAAACTAATTTTTGCCAACAATCCATTGGGCTATTTTGCTATAAATATTTTTCTCCTACCATAAATAAACTATAATCCTGCAAAGTAATGCTGTTATGGCATTGTAGTTTTTGTTGTTTCACATCTTTAACTAGTTTTAATTCCATGTGCAAAGAATACATAAAAAATAAAACAGCTGCTAACAGTTAAAAATATTTTAATTAACATTTCAATCAATAATAATATCGTTTAGGTGACCTGCCGGTGGATTAAATTGTATGTGCCGAGAGGATACACGAAAACACACAGATAACATACATACATACATATAAAGACTCACGCCTGTTTTCTGGAGGGGTAGGCAGAGACTACGGAACGCCATTTGCAACGATCCTGACATATCTCTCTTGCTTCATTCACTCCCATCAGATTCCTCATGCATGCTCTCCGCTCAGGGTACTTCTAACCTGTCCTGTTTTTAGGACACACAGATAACACCGTGAGAATCACGAGTCGACTGACTGAGAGCAGACGGGCGCCCGGGCAGGCGTCCGAGAGGTTTGAGAGGGAAGGAGAGTGTTGTGAGAGGGAAGGAGAGTGTTGTAAATCACACGGGCGCAAGCGCATCTATTGGTTACCATTATTTTAGGATAGGTGACGTAGGAACACCCTGATGTGTAGAATCACCCTGGATGTCACCCTTTTTGTGGTGCCACCCCGAACTCGACTTTAAGAACAATGTACAAACATATAAAATATATAGGCACTAGCTCAGCACTACGATTCGGGAGCAGTTAGCCCGTAATTGTTAGGTATCGACTAAAAAAAAAAGAAAACGGTCGACCGCCAACCTCCTCCGCCCCGGGTGCCACCCATGCTAGCTACGCCACTGATTTTAAAGTATAAATATATTGTTACTATAACAGTTTTATAACTAACAATAGGGTATTTAACTAAAAAAATCGAATTAGTCCGTCAGTTAGATTATCGAAAAATATTGGATACGTATTTTTTGTTTTTTCAAATCAGTAAAAAATTACGAAGATAAAACGCATCAAAGATGGAGAAACGTCTAGGAGTGGGGGCTTGTAACGTCACTTGCCAGTAAAAAGTGTACTGGCAAGTGACGTCACACGAGTTTTCAGCGAAGTTTGTAGTCTTCATTTTTTGTTTACGTGACTAAAGAAAAAATACGTATCCAATATTTTTCGATAATCTAACTGACGGACTAATTCGATTTTTTTAGTCAAATACCCTATTATATTTTTCTACAAAATCTATTTAAGTCCATATCTTTTTTCTGCAATGGAATTGAACGTGGTGCTGGCAGTAACAATTTTAGTACGAACAAAATCCTTTCCAATGGCATATGCCATAACTCTGTTGGACACTGAGCCCAATTTGACTCATGGTCCTTTACAGACATACATCACATACAAAAACTTAGACACGTGTTATGCTGCTATAAATTTTGGAACCGCAGGTCATCTAAATTTTATCCGTGTAGACACAACTGACATAAGGTGCAAATAGTTTCAGTTCCAGCGCCTGTACTCACGTTGAAATGTAAGTAAAGTGATTATTACCGGGTAGGTCGATACAATACCGCGCATATAATGATATCTGTAGTCCATGATGAGTCTTAACTAACCAATTTGAATTCATATTATACAATTAACCAGCTTACATCTTTAACATTTATAACATGATTGGGAATGTAAATTGGTTAGATGCGGATTTTCATCCTCGCTCCAAAAAAGTAACAAATATTTTCGCACCAGAAATCATTTGGTACGGATATGGAAAAAATTAATCATCATCAGCCATGTATAAACTATCCCACTGCTGGGCACGGGCCTCATCTCACTATGAGAAGGGTAAGGCCATGGTCCACCACGCTGGCCTAGTGCGGGTTGGCAGACTTCACATGTCTTTTGAGAACATTATGGAGAACTTTCAGACATGCAGGTTTCCTCACGATGTTTTCCTTCACCGTTTAGCAAGCGATAATTAACAATTTAATACGCACATAACTCCGAAAAGTCATAGGTGCGCGCCGTGGATTCGAACCCGGACCCTCTGCGTAGCAGTCTGTTGGTATTTCCACTAGGCTATCGCTGCCTTGGAAAAAATTGCTTGCCTATGGAAAAAATTAATATCAAAGAGATAATTATGCATCCCTTGCATTATAATAGAGTAAGCTTTTGGTACATATTTTCAAATTACGCAATATGAAAGATTTGGTTGCCAGGCAATACTTTGTAATTACTGGTATATTAGTAATTGTTATTTGCCGACAGCATCACATCCATAATAAATTCTAATATTTTCTAAAATGTGTTACTTGATAATTTCAAATAAACTTTACATCCCTACTAGAGAATGCCTGCAGCTACGGCCGCAACTTTTTTCAATATAACCGTTTCTACCCGATTTCATGGAGATTCTGGGATGTGTCATTTTAGTGCATCCCTACATTCACCAAGGAACAAACATGCTAGATTCGTGCTTCTTGCGCCCAGTAGTTTTGGCTGTGCTTTGTTTGTCAGTTAGTCAGGGAAGCAAGAATATTATACAATATACATAACTGAATGCCATTATTCTGCTTGTTTCAGATGGCACGGACTTCCTGAAAGTGACGTTCATACCTAATGAATTCAGTATGAGGGGTCATAGCAAAGCGGAAGTCAGGGTGAGTTTAAATAACAAACATAATTAATCTTATAAAACTGTTTTCTTGTTATAACATTGATCTGTATAACAACTAGATTACCAAAGAGCGCATAGATTTGTTGCCGTGTGTCATAGGTCCGTGGACCTAATACTGTCACATTGTCATAAGTGTCTAATTTCTAAGACGTACTTAACTTTGAAAACTCAGTGGATCACCCTGTGTGTTTGAATCCCAAACCCTCTTCGGTGTAGCAGTCTGCTGTTCTCTCCATCTAGGCTGCTATCTATCTATTGCCTGTACCACCAAAATCTAGCCGATGTGTTGCCGAATTGCAATCTCGATACCTTTTTCGATTCGGTAAGATTAAGCTACAAGTCGGGCAAGAAAGACGGTCAGACCTGCAACTATATTATAGAAGTCTCTGCAGAAATCAGGAAAGCTCTCATTACTAAAGATAAAGTGTTCTTAAACTGGTCTTCATACCTTGTAAAAGACTTTACATTGGTTACGCGATGTTTAAAGTGCCAGCAATATGGCTATGCCGCTAAGACTTGTCGGGAGACTACATACATCTGTGGACATTGCGATGATCGAGGCCACTCTATAAAGGATTGCGCTACAAAAAGCCGAGGAAACATATTACAGGATGCATTGACTGTCCAGCCAAAATAATGGCCGAGAGGAGATACATCAATACCATTGATTATGGAGATACCTAAGTTCTCTGTATAGAATACACCAAACTCATTTTAATAAGACAATACGTATATTTCTTTTACTATTTTATAAAGTTAACTACTCATTAGAATATAGACCTACTAACATAATATTGTAAATTCATCTAGTTTATAAGTGCACGTAACTATTACATAACATTATAAATAAATGCTAAATTGTCTAACACTGACATTATTCGCGATTCTGCTGACCCGCAGTTTTCCACGTCGATTACAGTTTTGTTTATCATGCACAACACGTAATATATTTATTCTAATATACACCACTATTTTTTAATAAGTACAAAAAAATTAATAGGGCTCTAAGTACCTTTAACTGATCATATTTGTGTAGGTAAAAAATAAAAACACTAAGTCCCAAAACTGTCTCAAAACTGTCCACAAAAATACGTAATAATTGGTAAATGAATAATTAAAACTATGAGTAGTAAATTAGTAGTAGTAGTAAACTATTCCCTTGATAAATTCCCCCTGTCCCTCTGCGCCCGCGCCGCGCCCCGCCCGATGCAACAAACAGTGCTAAATTGTAACCGGTAGTGAGCGCATCGTTTTTTCTATGGCTTATCAGTAGTCTTGGGCGTAATAGTTCGCGACTGAGATCGAACGATCTAGTTCGCCGCTCCTAAACGAACTAGTTCGCTCTTTTAGTTCGTTAGTTCGTGTGTCGTTCCCAGCTCTTCGCTCTTCGCAGCAGGAGCAGTTTTAAAATGAGCGAACGATCTGTCTTAAACTGAACTATTTTAAGAAGTTCGTTCGCTCTGCCTTATATTAATTATTTAAGCCGTTCGTTCGCTCGTTTTTAAAATCTGCTGCTGCTGCAACGAGATGATTGAACACTGCACTATTACTCATAAAATATTGGAGACAAAAATATGTATAATGATCCCCTTTTGACGAGACCTTTACTCGTTCTCTTACGAACGACTGAACTATGGAGCGGGCTTTTTGGGGAACTAGTTCGCGTAGTTCATCTGTGGGAGTCACTCTTTCGAACTAGTTCGTTCGCGAACTACACAAGACTACTTATCAGTTCACATTACGAGAGTATGTAGCTATGCTTCGTGCGTACTTTTTGAGTGGATAAAACGCGAGTGCAGCTGTGCGTTTGTACTGGGAAGAGTTTGGAAGCCAGTGGATCGGTCGAGGCGGCCCCGTAGCTTGGCCTGCATGCTTACCTGAACTCACGGCCATGGACTTCTTTTTGTGGGTGTACAAAAGTGAGCCGGTTAGTGTCGAACAATTAAAACAGCGCATATTGGACGCTTTTGACGAAGTGAAAAGACCGTACTTCTCTCGTTAAAAAACAATTTAATTAAACTTGCACGTCTGTGTATTGACAATAGTGGTGGACATTTCGAAGGACAATTGAAATACTTGTAATGATTTGATGCGGGCGGATCAAAATCGGTCTGTGTGGAGAACCTTGGGGGAGCCCTATGTCCAGCAGTGGACGTCTCTAGGCTGACATGATGATGATGAAATTTGTAAATAGCAGCTGATGCTAACTTCATAAATACGCCAAAATTACTATTTTCTTTTCGTCCAGAATACCTTATTTTATTTTGATATTTGTTTGCTTTCTAATTACATACCTCTATATTTAATTACTTGTAACACGGTAAATTTTGCCGGTCCTAAGCCCGGATGAAGTATGAAGGAGAGGGTAGAATTAAGAAAATTTAAAAGCAACTACCTACACTTAGTATTTTGCTTCATTTTATTGTCTAAGGCTACCTACATCATAAGTGCGACAGAGAGAATTCGAATGAGCAGGATGGAATATTATCAATAAATTATTAAATGGATTGTAAAATATGACTATGATTTAAGTCAGATTTTCTACAATAAACAAATGATAATAACTTTGCTCTTTATAGATATTATGAAATTCTTACGACACATATATGATAATAATGTCTTCGCTAATCTGTCCTTAAAGTTTTTGTATTAATTAAAAAATAGTGCTGTACAATCAATGATTTATTAATGTGTACCTAATAATTAGTAACTTAGTTTTATTTATTACCTTGATTATATTGTATTCTGTCAAATTTTGTAATTATATAGCTGTATTTATAAAATACAAATCAACAAAATCGTTAAGAGCGACCCAACTGCCTGTGATACAGTTTTTAACTAGTACAGAAGTCTGGTGTTCTTTCCAATTCTCTGAACACTACTAGCCGTAAGTTTAATATAATATTATAAGAATACTAATATTATATGAATACCATCGCTGTATATATGCGGCGTCACATTATACACCACTATTTTTTAATTAGTACAAAAACTTTAAGGACAGATTAGCGAAGATATTATTATCATATATGTGACGTAAGAATTTCATAATATCAATAAGGAGCAAAGTTATTATCATTTGTTTATTATAGAAAATCTCATTTTAATCATAGTCATATTTTACAATCCATTCACTAATTCATTGATAATATTCCATCCTGCTCATTCGCATTTTCTCTGTCGCACTTATGCGCACTTATGATGTAGGTAGCCATAGAAAATATAATGAAGAAAAATAATAAGTGTAGGTAGTTATTTTTTAATTTTGTTAATTCTACCCTCTCCGTCATACTTCATTCGGGTTTAGGACCGGTAAAATTTATCGTTTAACAAGTAATTAAATACGGAGGTATGTAATTAGAAAGCAAACAAATATCAAAATAAAAGATGGTGTTCTGGACTAAAAGAAAAGAGTAATTTTGGCGTATTTATGAAGTTAGTATCATCTGCTATTTACAAATAATTTTATCATCATCATGTCAGCCTAGAGACGTCCACTGTTGGACATCGGCCTTCCTCAAGGTGTGTGGAGAACACAGACCGATTTTGAGCCGCCCGCATCAAATTATTATTTACTTAAGTACGTATTATTTACTAAACTTACAAGTATTTCCATTGTCCTTCGAAATGTCCACCACCGTTGTCAAAAGCATCCAATATGCACTGTTTTAATTGTTTGACACTGACCCGGTCACTTTTGTACACTCACAATACGATGTCCATGGGTACACAGCTGCATTCGCGATTTTTCCACTCAAAAAGTACGCACAAAGCATAGCTACATACTCCCGTGATATGAACTGATATGATAGGGCATCGCGTCGGGCAAACGTAGACAAACAATTAACTTTTGCAACGAAATTAGATACGCTCACTTTAGCTAACAATTTAGTACTGTTTGTCGCATCGTCGGGTTGTAGCGCAGGCGCAGAGGGGCGGGGGGGGGGTGATTTATCAATGGTTAATTTTACTATGATAATACACGGGTCGGTCATAGTATTACTATTGCATTTACCAATTATCACGTATTTTTGTGGACAGTTTTGAGACAGTTTTGGGACTTAGTGTTTTTATTTTTCAACTACATAAATATGATCAGTGAAAGATACTTAGTGCCCTGTTAAATTTTTTGTACTAATTAAGAAATAGTGGTGTATAACAATATATCAATCGCGAGTCGGACTCGCACATGAAGGGTTCCATACTTTCCATAGTAGAGGTATCCACTAAACATATCTATTATTTTCACCTAGTAAGATGTCGCTACCTATCACTTTTTTGCCAACAGGAATATCTATTTTTCCATAGTATTTGTAAAAATGACAAAGTTATATTTGCAGTTTTGAATATGTGTTATATCTCAAAAACTACTGACTACATAAGGATGTACAGCATATATTTTTGTAGATTTGTCACTCTTATTTTAAGAGTTAGGTGAAAGGGGCACGTTCCTAGCGAATGATTTATCAATCTTTTTGAAAAGCGTAAAGTGTGTGACAAATATATATACACCCTAATTTTTTAATTAGTACAAAAACTTTAAGGACAGATTAGCGAAGATATTATTATCATATTTTTTACAATAAACAAATGATAATAACTTTGCTATTTATAGATATTACGAAATTCTTACGTCACGTAATATATGATATATATGTTATATATCAGATTCAAACCTAGATAACTTTCTTGATAACTAAATTTCCAAGTATGAAAACCAATTCTGATAAGAATCTAATAAGAATTATTTTTATTGGAACCTGCACAGTTGTTTACTTTTTCCCGAAAAAAAATCTGAAGTTCCCGCCAAAATTTTCGATAACTAATATCTCATAAATAATATGAGTAGTATATATTTTATCAAAGGTTTATTTATATACTCATAATAAAAAATAATACAACGCATAAATGTAACCTTGTATACATACATATGTATTTAAACTTTTTTACATAAAATGACGTTTTTACGATATTTTTTTTGTCTGTAATTAAAGTAATACACATTTTTTTTTTTTTTTTTTGCTGTAACTTCATAACTAATCAGTTAATTTACAATAAAAACATAAAAGTATGATATATAATTACATAATTTGTTTACAATGATGTTTTTAATCCATAATTACGCCCCGCGCGCGGAATGCAAAGTCAGCGAAATATATTTTTTTTTCAAATGCTTGCATCTAAATAATTTTATTTTATTACATAGATAATATCACCAGGTACATGAAAATACAACAGCAAACCAGATTCAGCTTATACTTTTATTATGATAAACAAAAGCGTGAAAGTCGTTGAAAGACGATATTGTTTACATTACGGCCGCTCGCCTAAAGTAAACATTTCATTCAAACGTAATTTGTTTTGTACCATTAGAATGAGTCATTCATTAGGTTGCAGAAAAATAAACACCACTCCTCTCAAGTTATTAACAATCGCAGGAAAACTAATTGATTGAGCGCACCCGTCTTTAAGTGGCAGCGCGCACTTGAAATTTGTCGATGCTGAGTAAGCACTTAAAAATGGTGAGCGGTCAAGCGGTTATCAGTTCACATCACGCGAGTGCAGCTGTGTGTTTGTACAGGGAAGAGTTTGGAAGCCAGTGGTTCGGTCGAGGCCCTGTAGCTTGGCCTCCATGCTCACCTGACCTCATGCCCATGGACTTCTTTTCGTGGGTGTACAAAAGTGAGCCGGTTAGTGTCGAACACTTAAAACAGCGCATACTGTACGCTTTTGACGAAGTGAAAAGACAGAAGCGTAGTTCTCTCGTTAAAAACAATTTAATAAAACGTGCCCTTCTGGGTATTTACAATGGTGGAGGACATTTCGAAAGACAATTGAAATACTTGTTAGTGTCTACCTACGTAAATAATAATTTAATGCAGGCGGCTCAAAATCGGTCTGTGTTGAGAACCTTGGGGGAGGCCTATGTCCAGCAGTGGACGTCTCTAGGCTGACATGATGATGGGAAAATAATATGTGTAAAAAGCAGATGATTCTATCTTCATAAATACGCCAAAATTACTCTTTCCTTTTAGTACAGAATACCTTCTTTTATTTTAGTACAGAATACTTTCTTTTATTTTGATATTTGTTTGTTTTCTAATTACATACCCACGCTTTTAATTACTTGTTAAAAGGTTAATTTTGCCGGTCATAAGCCCGGATGAAACATGAAGGAGAGGTTAGAATTTAGAAAATTAATTAAGTAAGTAACTACATCACTTATTCTTTTGTTTCATTTTATTGTCTAAGGTTGCCTACACCATAAGTCCGACAGAGAGAATGCGAATGAGCAGGATGGAATATTATCAATGAGTTAATGAATGGATAGTAAAATATGATTATGATTTAAGTGAGATTTTCTACAATAAACAAATGATAATAACTTTGCTCTTTATAGATATTATGAAATTCTTACGTCATATATATGACTAGAGGACGCCAGCAGCTACGCCTGCATTTTTTTTTAATTTACCCGTTTTGGCCGTTCCCGTGGGAATTTCGGAAAATCCCTTCTTAGTGCACCCCTACGGTCCCCAAGGATCATACATGCCAAATTTCAGCTTCCTGCGCCCAATAGTTTCGGCTGTAGCGTGTCTGTCAGTCAGTCAGTAACGCAAGGATTTTATATATTAAGATTATAATATCTTCGCTAATCTGTCCTTAAAGGTTTTGTACTAATTAAAAAATAAGGGTGTATATTATATCATCATCTTCTTAGCGTTATCCCAGTTTTCAATCTGGGGTCCGCTTTCTAGTCTAACCGGCAGGGCGATTCAGAATGTCACGACAAGTAATCGTACGATATGTCAAATTATTGTCCTCGTCTTTCAGCCGTCTATCAGAGATATTTTGAACAAATATTCATTGAATTCGGTTTATTTATTAATTTACTTCATACTGAATGCATAAAATTGATAGGAAATGCGATAGTTTTGACAAACAATGAGGTAGCCCGTTCGACAATTAACGGAATCGAATGTCAAATGAGATATCGAACGATTCTGAATCGCGCCCCAGATTTGGCTGAATATTAGCTTTTCCACAGAGTGACTGCCTGCCTGACCTCTTCAATCCGAAGGGATAGCGATATTACATGGTTTAGACTAGTGTCAGTTTATTTAGAAGGTACTGACGCCCTGTAACAACTGTCAAAGATCTTCATGACAACCGGGACCGACGGCTTCACGTGCTCTCCGAGGCACGGGACAAGCGATAATTAACAATTCTATACGCACATAACTCCGAAAAGTTATTGGTGCGTGCCGTGGATTCGAACCCGATACCTCTGCATGGCAGTCTGTCGGTATCTCCACTAGGCTATCGCTGCCTACATATACTACTCAAAACAAAATAAGGGCCACTAGTTTATTTACTTTCAGTTTACTAAAGTGCACACTTTAGTAAACTGAAAGTAACCGATAAGCAGCATTATATTGATTTTACGAACTCTTTGGTGTTTGATCAGGGGCCCAATTCTGCTAATTATATTTGTTCAAAATGCAGTCTCGATATGATGTCAGTGTCATATTTACGTCATAATGGTATTCTCCTAAATTAAGAGACATTGAAATGATATTGCGAATATATTGAGAGTTGAACAATACATAAATGGTATTCTGCTAAATATATTTTTGTTCAAAGACAAACGTCCAACTGTAAATACACATATTCAAAACACCCATATTTTAAATGTTGGATTTCAAATCGTACGTAACATTATTGGTTATGTATCAAAAAATCTCTCACAATCCAACGAATAAATTCATTTACTAAAATGGTACTGGTTAGTATTATAGACTGCCATATTGCACTGCTAGGTAGTATCATCTGTATATATAAAATTCATTCACAATTCCCTGACTAACAGCAATGCACAGCCGAATCTACTGGGCACAAGATGCAAAAAATTGGCATGTACGTTCCTCGAGGACCGTATGCTGCACCCTTACGGTCCCTGACTAAGAAGAGATTTCTCGAAACATCTACCAGATCGTAAGGAACTATTAAATTGAAATAAAATGTGAGAGCGTACTTGCGGACATATTACATAAAAACAAATCATAGGCAACGCTGTAACATCAAATTACCGGCAATAAAGTTAATTATTTCATTAATGGCAATACCTCTTCATGTCAAGATATTTGACATTAAATTGAATATATCGAAATTAGAATAGAATGACATTGTGTAGCAGAATACCGATTTTGAGTCAATTCAAAATATAATCTCATTCCATTCAAAATATGATGTCGATTTCATCTAAAATAGCAGAATTGGGCCCCTGTTTTATGCTGGTGTTCGTGTTCCTAATTTGAGAAGTATTGTAACGTTATCCCTACTTAGGGTGTGTTTAAATGAGAAACGTGGTTAAATGTTACAATAAAAATTGATTTATTTCGTCAAGTAAATCTAAACATCATTTAGCAAGCGTTTCACTAGCGAAAAAATTACTAAAAAAATGTTATTCGCAAAGATTTAAACAGGGTCGCGTGATTCGGCGATGGTAAGGGATTTGTTGAGGGTCCGCCTGCCCGGTGGTCGTCAGGAAAGGTGGCCACTTAGCTCGTCTGTCTCGCAGCCGCCAGAAAAAAGAACGGGCGCAGCCAGCGCCTCAGCATTTATAGCAGCTTGAGGTGCGGTGGGGGGCGAAGATGCAGGCGGCTAGGCGGACGGTGTCATCACGACGTCACAGCGACGTCACAGTATTAGCCATCATTTTAAGAAAAACAAAATCTTATGATTTTCTTCGATTGTCGTCTTAACTTGTTTCGGTTATTTTAGGGAAAAACTTTTATTTTTCAATTTTTTTCACATTTTCAAATTGATTCATTTATCATCTCGCGTTAATCATGCCACCAGTACGAAGGCACATGGAGACAATTACAGCAACCAGAGCCATAACTATGATTCAAGAAGGACGTTCTCAGCGTTACGTGGGTTTGCAGTTGGCGTTTTCTCGAAGAGCTGTCCAAAATGTATGGAATCGCTTCCAAGAGACCGGCAGTGTTGCCAGGAGACCCGGTTCAAGTAGAGTTCGTGTAACAACGGTGCACGAGGATCAGTACGTCCAACTAAGTGCTCGTCGTGATCGTACAGTAACGGCCCGTAAGTTACAACACCACCTACGGCTGACAACGGGTACCCGAGTCAGTGATCAAATTATACGTAATCGATTGCATGAAGACCAGCAAATGTCAAGACGACGAGTTGTTCGAATTCCTCTGACCAGGGTTCAACGTGCAAACCGTTTATGATTCTCCCGTCAGTATTTGAACTGGGGAATAATCAGTGGGGCAAGGTGCTTTTTACAGACGAGTGCAAAGTAATTTTTTTAATGATGATCGGCGTGTTAGGGTTTGGAGACAACGCGGCGAGCAGTTTTCGAAGTCCTGCATCCACGAAGTTGACCGTTTCGGTGGTCCCAACGTAATGGCATAGTGTAATAAAATCTAATAGTGAAGTAACTCGGCCGTCTAGACAGGCCAACGATGAGGTGCGGTGCGGGGCGCTTTTTCGCAGGCGGCCGGTCCGCCCGACCTACACTGCGCGTCGGTACGAAGTTGCAAGTGTGGCTCGCGCTATAGCTAATATTATTTATGCAGATGCGACAATTTTTTAATAATGCGTTCTACATCTGCAGTCTACGGTTGTTTCTCGGCATCGTACAGCAGTAATAATGGAACCTTGAGATTCCATCGATTTCAAATTAAATTTTCAGCACCACGTGATTGCTTTCCATTGCAATTCTTAATCTGTTTGTATGTGAGGATGAGAATCAATTATATCGTGAAACTAGCGACCCGGCCCGGCTGCACAAGGGTGCAATGTTTATAGGCACGCGTGCGGCCGGCCCCCAGCCCCGGCGCAACCGCTATGTCCCTGCATTTTAAATCCCTAATATCTTTGAAAATATTCATTTAAACTACATGCTGTAGAGGGCTCTATTGATCTTTATTACATGTTCAATGTATTTAAGGTACTAAATCGGATAAGGATTAATGTTGCATTGCTTAAAATCACTTCGTAAATAAGCCATTATTTCTCGTAAAAAGTAAAGACATAATTTTTTTTATTGTGGGCTATCCCTAAGAAATAGACATATTACCTATACCATCGCAGACATTTTTGTAGACCTCTTTAAGTTGGACAATACTGTAGTAGATACTTACATTATTTTGATCCATCTCGTAGGGTTTAGGAAGCGTTTGCGATGTAAGCGCAAAAATTGGGTTTATTTACGACATCACATTAGAAACCTCTTAAACTATCAGTGTTTCTCTACTAGGAATATTTTGCATAAATTTTAATCTTGAATCATTCTATCTATTAAAAAATCCGCATTCAAATCCGTTGCGTAGTTTTAAAGATTTAAGCATACATAGGGACAGACAGACAGAAAACAGACTTTGTATTATACAATGTAGTGTGTAGTGATGCTGATAGTGTTTTATTAACAGTAAATTAAACTCGTCAAACAATGAATGTCGCAAATATTTGTCTGTTAAGCATCTTTAAGTAGATAAATAAACTGAAGATTTTCACATGCATTTAATTTATTATCTTCGGCCTAGCGCGAAGAATAAACATTAAATTACGAAAGTGCGAATAATAAAAATGTTAGAAATCAATTCTACTACCTACAACTAACACATAGATTAATTTGAACTTATAAACATATCATCTGTTCTGTAGTGCCGTAAGTACTTGCAAAATGTTTTTTGTGTCAACCCTAAGCTATTTGCAGTGTCTAGTCGGTTGTCGGCATTTAGCGTCCAGACAAAGAAGTTCGCTCACTATTCGATTTTATTACACTGTGGTAATGGTTTGGGGTAGGATTAGTTTACACGGTAAAACCGAGCTCACCATTTTAAATGCGGGATCCGTCACTGTAGAACGTTACATCGAGGATGTCATCAGGCCTCAAGTGATCCCATTTGCACAGCGGGTGGGGCCTGGATTCATTCTGGTGCAAGACAATGCCCGTGCACACACAGCTCGATCGACTTAAACTGTCCTAGAAGGGTCTCATATTGAGGTATTACCATGGTCAGCTAACAGTCCGGATTTAAATCCAATCGAGCAATTGTGGGACCAATTGAAACGAAGGGTTAGAGAGAATGAGCAAGGGGTCTACAACCAACAGCAGCTGATTGACGCTTTAAAACATGCCTGGGAGGAGATTCCAGATGAAAACGTGAGGAATTTGATCCAGAGTATGCATACGAGGCTTCAGGAGTGTATTGCTAAGAGAGGAGGACATACTCATTACTAAAAAGAAGAAACAAAAGTGACAAGAACAGTATAAGAGAGGAGGACATACTCATTACTAAAAAGAAGAAACAAAAGTGGCAAGAACAGTATTTTGTCTTTTTCGGTGATTTCTTTTGTTCATGTTTTTCATTCAAAATGGCCAATTTCATTATGAACTTAACAAAACAATTCGTGATCATTATTTTAAACAATTGTTAGCCTATATTATAACCAATAACATTATTTTGTAGTTACATAATTAAAACAATTTAATGTCTTTATTGTTTTCATGGTACAGCAAAAAATCTTAGTGGCCCTTATTTTGTTTTTAGTAGTTTACTCGTATATATGATGACTCCGCATTTAACATTATTCGTCTTGTTTATATACACATACTTCTTTTGACATGTAATGTATCTGCTGATATTAAAATCAAGGTATAAATTTGTAAATAAAGCTATGTGTTGTTCGATAGCATGCGATGCGACCCAGGTTCTGAGAAATGGTAAAATGTTAGAAAATTTCCATGATCTCTTAAACTAATTATCTAAATGACGATCGGCACAAAGCTTTCATAGCAAAAGTTATCTTATTGTATATTCACATAGTCTATTAGCGAACAGCACATTACCATTTGCCTACATATATAATTAGCTGAGTTTTGTCAGCTAAATAAATTAGTAGTAAAGCTGAACGCGTTGGTTTGGTCGTGGCTTTAGTGTATTCTTAGGTAAGAAAAGTTGGAGATAACGTCATCGTATCCTCGCTACCTGATATCTACTTAAGCCACGACCAAACCAACGCGTTCAGCTCGCGTCCGCGGTGGCGTGCACGGTGGCGATCAGATGTTGTGTACGAACACGTGTTCACATCTACGCGTCCTCTGATTGGACGCGGCGTCCGGTGCAGCGTCTGCACGCGGCGGTGGCGACCAGATCGCGTTTGTTACGTAGGGACGCTGCACGCAGCTATTATTTGTTGAGGAAACTGTGATTTTGTAGATTTTAAGTATGGTGGAAACGGAAGAAATTATAAATGAGGTCCACAAATACCCATTGTTGTATGATACGTCTCATTCTGATAAGGCGTTATCGAATGATGGTAGGTATTTACTTCACTGGCACAGTATATCATGCCCACCTCAAGTTCACTTCTTGTTTCTCTTCGTCTTCAATAACAGCAGACAGAAGTAAAACTTCTTTAATTTCACTATCTGTATCAGGCAGCATTTTAGTGACGCGACTACAGCCTGGTGAACGCCTGAACGAACGCGACAGTGTGCACAACTTTTGCACGCGCAATAATCGCCACCGCGGACGCGAGCTGAACGCGTTGGTATGGTCGAGGCTTTAAGCCAGGATCAAACCAACGCGTTCAGCTCGCGTCCGCGGTGGCGTGCGCGGGGTATGATATACACTGTCAGTGAAGTAAATACCTACCATCATTCGATAACGCCTTATCAGAATGAGACGTATCATACAACAATGGGTATTTGTGGAATTAATTTATAATTTCTTCCGTTTCCACCATACTTAAAATCTACAAAAACACAGTTTTCTCAACAAATAATAGCTGCGTGCAGCGTCCTAACGCAACAAGCGCGATCTGATCGCCACCGCCGCGTGCAGACGCTGCACCGGACGCCGCGTGCAATCCGAGGACGCGTAGATGTGAACACCGCGCTATAAGTTCGTACACAACATCTGATCGCCACCGCGCACGCCACCGCGGACGCAAGCTGAACGCGTTGGTTTGGTCCTGGCTTAAGGGAATACCGCCGGTTTTCAAATATTACTGTGGCATCGAAAACACTAAATTTGACAACTTTGGTAATGTGACCACTTTGCTGTGTGGACTACTAATATAATTCCTTTTCACATATAACTATAAGAAGCATACTCTATCTCTCTCTGACGATATAATGAATATTTATACAAGAAATTCACACAAAATTACCACTAGTGAGATAAAATACTGGCAAACCAAACTGGCTAATTTTAAATTGGGACAAAATGCTAGCCGTTGCTAACAGCTGGCTAACTCTAAATATGGAACACACTGGGCGTGCCATCGCTGTATTAAAAGTTAGAGCTTCAGATTCGCACAGATTGAAAAAAAATACTATTTTGAATGATAAAAAGGGCACTAGAAAAAATAATAGCGCTTCTCAAGGGCTATTGTTTGTACCCAAAGTTGCTATTACGTTTTAAATCGTCCATCGGCATTTGCAACCCGTTACTTTTTTTTGAGTACTCTTCGATATTTCAACACTTATTCAAGGGCCGTCGTGATGGGGGTAGGTACACTTTATCTCGAATATACTAAGATCCCACTGTAGGATTTTTAGGTTTGTATTTTTAATATTATGAGCTTATTTTATTTATTGGTGAAAATCTTGCGGCCATAATTTCCCAAGTGACCTTAAGAGTACTTTTTTTAGTTTATATGATAAGAAGCTATAAAAAACATATTATGGACGTAACATAAATTTAAACTGTAATTATTTAGTTGCAGTTTACATTACGTTCTTTCGCAAGCAAAACAGTTTAAAATAAATGTTAATGAACGCAAAAGTTTTAATGCGGGCAATATTTCAGTCATAGTTTCCATTTAATTCGTTCTAAAGTACTTTGTTCGCCAGCTGTATTGTCTGAGAAATATACATTATGAAAACATATTTCTAATTAACTCAGCATTCGAACATTTGTTCCAGACGGTCTGTATTACGTTCTCCGTTTATGCTCATCAACTTAGACAAATGATTGGTATCGCTTCGCTATACTAGACTCCGCGCTGCCCAAGAAAAATAGCTCCGTAAATGAGGCAACTCATTATGACAGTGTGTGTCGAACAAAAGCAACAAGACGCATGCGTGAAGAATTGTGTTGTCAGCTTCTCAACAGTTACCCGTGTAAATGGGAAAACATTATATCCTGTGGTCTAGCGGATAAGTTCTTGGTCTCAAAATCAGTTAAGAAAATTCTTAAAAATTACAATTCATTAAAAGCATCAATATATTTGTGTATAGGTTAGGCGTACCGCGTACGTTCCTTTATGAGAAAATGGTGGGTATATTATCCAATGATTAGGCCTCATTTTATTATGATGGCTTGTTTTATGTACTAATAGTATTTTGCAAATTATTATTAGAAATAACCATAGAGAAAATAAGGTGTTTTCAAAACAGTCCTTTCTATTTCCATGCTACTAGTCCATATAAATTTAGTTGGACATTATTAATTTAACATGAATAGTCGTAAAAACTACTTTGAATAAAACAATAAGCGTACAAACTTAATTACACATATAATTAGGTAAACCATGTTTCTTGGGAAATATGTTTAGTTTCTAACAACTAACATTTTTCACCTTATTTGTAAAGGTATAAACATAAAATGATATAGAAAAAGGTAAAATATATAATAAATAGGTTAGATAAAAGAAATAGTAAAATATAACGAAATACAATAACTATAGATTCACATAATAAAAATCTCAACTGTGGGGAAGTTGATTCTTGTACTAGCAGCAACACTGAATGGCGTTTTCGGTTTTTTGTAATTTTATGTTGAAATTTCATAATTATTCTTATTTTACAGATAGTATGTGATACCAGAGACCTTCTTATTTTTTGCTGAGTTATTTTTACTCAGGATAAAAGCGCAACTTGGCATTGTACAGCGAATTATTTCCGTAATTAATTTGGTGGTTATATATGCGGCTGTCAGTGTGACAGGCTCAACCATGCCAGCTGGCATGGTTTTTTCTGCCTCACTTTACAAGTATGAGGGCTCCGTCTAGTAGAGCAGAGCGAGACCAATCATTAGTCTATGCTCATCAAGCAATATTCATAAAACAAATACGAAAAGTTGAATATTTCTATGAACTTCATAGGTACCTTCGCTTACTTTGAACATCACTATAATAACTTTCATTTTATTAGCGTGAACTCGACTAAAACTTGAGTTTACTTTTGGGGGGTTTCTGGAAAATCTCTAGTGAATTTATGTTCACTTCGGCCCAACTGTTGAAAACTTTTCCATCCATTTGAAAAATATTATTATGACGGCCGGTGTCATGCCAAGCTGTCATCACTACCGTTGCCAAGGTCTTCTGACGTCTACACGACAAACTCCGGATAGTTTGTCGTGTAGACATCATCAAACACAATAATTTATTAGCAAAGAGGTTTGAAGACTATTTTATTATTTGGAAATGAGTTTTTAGTTCGATGACGTATACACTCTGTCAAGTTAATTCACCAGTCATTGACAACAAGGCGATGGCCGTGCGGATAACACATTCCGGTCACGTTCTGAAGGCGTGGGTTCAAATCCCAGTCATAACTGTTATGTGGATTATGGTTTTTATGAAATTTGGAAAATGTTTATGAAGATTTGGCAAATATTTAAAAAAAGATTATTTAAATATTTCGAATAAAAATTAGAAAATTCTAGAAACTTCAAGAAGGAATGGAAAGGTTAAAAAGAGACAGGAGATGGAAAAACAATTGAATAACGAAAAGACAATCGAAATTAGTAGATCTAGAACATTCTTAGGGGTATATAAGGCGGTGTAGACGCGCTAAGCGCCAGTTTAAGTTGAAAAGTGGTAAAGTGAAGAAGAAAAGGAAGAAGTAAAGGAAGAAAGAAGAAGTAGTAAAAAGTGAAGTGAAAGTATAGTGCAGTAAAGTGCAGTGAAGTGCAGTGAAAAGTGCAGTGCAAAAGACGCTAGTGTTGGTGCTGTCTGCGTCGGAATTAAACGGCGTGTCGTGTGTCAAGTCGAATAAAGTGTCATCAGTGCTACTCGGTGTTTCCTTCCAATCCGTTACCCCGTCCGTAACATTATGGTATGAGCTTATACGCTTAATTATTTTAAGTAAAATGTCTTTCGCGCTAAGAATAATACCTCTATCCTATCAGGGTACTAAGAATAATCTTTGTGCTACATATAAATATTTTCTTCCGAGTATGTCTCCTCTGCATCCGTAACTGGTATGTTTGTAGAGCCCCACGTGCAAGCACTGAATACGAAAAAGTAGCGGCCTCCGCGTTCCCGGGCGGTCTTAACAAAACATAATTAATTAATGATAGCTAAATTCTCAATTTATAAATGAGAATTGATCAACATAGCGGCATGCAAAACATAGCTACAAAAGCTCCTCTACAAGCAGCAGAGAGATAAGTGCCAAGCGGATAAGTTTGCCAAAATGTGCATATATTGTCTGGTGAATAACAAACGATACTATTAGCATTTTGCACACAATTTGTGTGATAAGCAATCTATCTAGTTTATGTCTTCAAACCATCGTGCATCTTACATATGACAAGTAACATCTTTATACAGGGTGTCACAAGACCCATCACCAAGCCGAAGTCTACACGTTGTGGACATCATGTCAAGTCATACTAACCTAAAATAATACCTGGGAAACGATTTTTTTTGAGTTTTCACATTTTTTAAACCGCAATTAAAAGCGCGCGTGTGCAATGCTCGAAATACCTACTTATCCACGGGGTTATAGGGCATCTAAAGAACATATCGGCGGGGTAAATGCATCGGTTTTGTACCTAATTAGAAAAATTCCATACTAACTTTGAGCCTCAATATCTCCTGAACCAGTAATTTCCCAGGTATGGTGCCGAAGTAAAAAATGTTCGTACTGATTGGTACAACATGGGCTTTCAGTTTTCGTTAAGGGTCTTGTTACACCCTGTATATATATTTGTAGTGTGCGTGTGTATGTCACTGAACTCTTCCTAAGCGACTGGCCCGATTTTGATGAAATTTTTTGTGTGTTTTCATGGCGACTTGAGAATGGTTTAGATTCACAATTTAGTCCACTGGAAAATGTTTATTAGTTAATTTTTTATTTGTAAGTAGTTGTTGATTTTGGCATGTTTCACATTGGAACCGACCGACTGCGCCACCATCGCAGTGTCAAATCTATTTTACATAATATATTTATTATAATCCTTACCTGAATAATAAAACATAAAAAATAAAGATTCCGAGTCGACAACATATATCCGCAAAATTCGGATTATCGAGTATTTTGTTAAATTGTAATGGTTCTGACAGACAAATCGTAGCCGCCACTCTAGCGAAACGTCACTGATACCGGATAACATTTTGAGTACTACTAGGTAAGTCTTAGTACTAAGTAGTTTGTATGTGTAAATACTTTGTGTAGTTATAATTATTAAACAGTTAAAACGACAATATTATAGAAGTATCCGCCCAATAAAATAGATTAGTGTTACCCCAAAAAAAGAGGATATACTATAACTAGAGAACCCCGAATTTTCGCGAGCGAAGCCGCGGGCAAAAGCTAGCATTATTATAAATATTAATTGATGTGGTGTTGGAATCTTTATGTTTGGCTCTGTAGTTCTGGCGTTGTAATCTGTGTCTGATGCACCGTAATTGCCGTCCCCCCCACCCCTTCTTCTTCTTCTGCCTGGCGATTATTAATCCCGGTCTATACCAGGGTCCGCCTTCCTACTCAAATCTCTCCATTTTGCCCGGTCTTTTACATCCATCCCTTAATATATATACTTTTTTATTTTTAGTATTTGTTGTTATAGCGGCAACAGAAATACATAATTTGTGAAAATTTCAGCTTTCTAGTTATCACGGTTTATTATTTGAAAGGGGAAGAAGAGAGAGGCTTAAACATAATGAAGAGTTCAAGGCCAAAAACCTGGCAAGATATTATAAAAGAAAAGCTGAAGGAAAAAAGCTTTGCATTTACGACTTGAACCGCCGCAAACAAAAACCTTGACCAGAGAAAACTCAAATAAGTTCCCAGAAATATAACTTGGAGAAAAAAAATCAAGCTAAGTGTTGTCTTCATGAAAAACTTACACAAGTACCGAAAATTTAAAATAAATAATGTTGACTGATTCAACTATAAATAAAAGCTTTAAAAAAGCTATTTCTGTGTTAGTTACTTACTTATTCTTTTACCTGATAACTTAATAAATGATTTGAAAAAGTTAAATTAAAAAAAAACATTTTCGTGGGGTGTTTTGTGATTTGCGTGGCCTCCAACACTATGCATGGACTGGCAACTTGATGTTTAGGAGATGTTAAACTTAATTGTTTAGCTATTCAGCGGTGAGGCGCATCTAGTTTACACATCTCTACATGTCATCTACTAAGGCAGTGCACTCACTGCGAGCGACGAAGTGACTATCTACCGAATATTCCGAGTAAACAGCATTATCTTTTTCTTCAGATACGGAAATATGGACAAAATAAATATGACATGTTTCTGAGAGAATACATTACAAGCGAAGTTTGGGGAAGCAAAACACCTGAGCCGTGTCCATTAGGGAGTGACAACAAAATAAAAATAAATCATAAATGCAATCATGAAAGAACAATGCCCATTTCTGGCCCAGTTTGGAACTCATGAACAGCACAATAGAGTTTCAATTTGCTGTTGAATAATCCTTTTTATTTATTATTTAATTTATAAGCATTACTAAAAGTGTGCCAAGAAACTTATTCAATAAATATGTTTAAAGAGATGTGTTATCGTCTAAATAGCCAAAACGTAACAGATCAGAAGTTGCCAGTAAATAAATCTTAATATTAAATCGATTATCACTTCTTCTTAATCGATTTCCCGTTTTCAGTAATTAAGTGACTAGCAAATCTTTATTTCGTCCTTAAACATTTTTTATGTGTGTATTTTTAAGGTATATGCGCGATTAACTACAAATAAGTTTGATTTTGAACCAAATCTATAGATTGATAAGTTGATGTGTCTATGTCCAAAAATCTATATCGATTAAACAATATCATTTAAAATCTGCAAAATGGCAACACTTTTTTGACTCTTAGTAAATGTCAATAATGTCAGATTCAATTTATTTTGTTTGTTATTTACCCGTGCGCTTTACGAATGCTTTTTTATGTTTTTGGATCTCTTTTACGACTTTTGGCATTTTCTTTTGTGTTTCTTCCCTTACCAAACGATTAACACATTCCTTTCTACTCAAAACTACGAAATATTTTAACTATCCTAATAAAAGTATTTACATACCTAATGTTTTTTGAGCATATAAAAGTACTTTTTTTAAATATAATTATGGTTGTGGTGGACTTCTAATCAATCTCAAAGTGCTAGTTTAACACTCTTTTATCTAATGCAATAACAACTACCATAATTTTTGACTGTTTACATCTGGGCCGGCGTCTCTAAGAATAATGGGCATTGTTCTTTTAGCTAGTACAACACCAAACGAAACGCTCTCCGCTTCGTGGATTCAGTACATTCGCAAACGTATTCACATCCGAATACATTCATAGTGATAGAGGCAATTGCCTTTTGAATATTCTACTTAGAGTACGGCTCACGTACATTCGACTACCGTAGTGCCAAACTAGTCGCGAATATGCCTCTATGGAATATTTAGTAAGGACCTTGTGTAATTCTAGAGCTTCAGTCGTTTACCTTAAGTGCACTTTCAGATATGTAATATTATCTGAGAGATATGATTTCATGTATGTTAAAGTCTTCATATTCCTTTGAAACGGTAAGTGTTTGAAAGGGCGTATATTAGATTTAAATTAAGTTATGTCTGTTCACTATTTTTATAGGTGCTAAAGAGTAGATAATTATTCATTTAATGTTTTGTCTAACAAATTCGAGATGTGTAAAATTATCGTATTATAAATATTATTGGAAAGACTGATAGCTAAATCTTGGCTTATTATGCCACCGCTTATATAAATTGCGTAATAAAATATTTTGTTGAGCATTTGGTTAATGTGTTAAATAAAAATACACAAAAAGCGAGTTGGACGAGCCATTATAAAATAATATTTCGGGCTCTCTGAGGCGTCGGCCCCATTTATTGTACCTTTGTAAAAAAATGCTGCCCGTCTTTCACAATTGAAATACATATTTATATAATATATATGAAATTCTCAACTAACTAAGCTTTATTGCCGGATCTCGTGAGACCAAACAGATTTTCATTAGCCTTGTTACACATACAATGCTTTTGAAAGTTCCACACCTAAAAGGTAAAAACAGGACCCTATTAGTAAGCCTCCGCGGCGCTGCCGTGCCAATCCAAGAGACTGTAAGTCGACTTACAGTGTTTTTGCTTAACAGGGCCCAATCAATTCCCTTAAGTCTGTGTAGTACCCGTGGTCAATCATTGTTTCATTTCAATGGTTATTTTGTATTACGTTTAAAATGAGGTGTAAAGACGTAAAAAAACTGTATTGAAGAATACAGTATTTTGCCTAAACAAACTACGTGCGTATGCGCGTTGCAAGATGAATACAGTGTTTTGAACTACGCAACTAGCGTAAGCCGAGTCGAACACAGTATTGCTATCTCTCTCTTTCCTGCGCCATTATTAATTATGTTCCTTGTTTATTACGTTGAAGACAGTTCGGTTTATTGTAGTCGTGTGCTGCGCGAAATATAAATGGGACCACAGAAACCCACCAGTGTTGGGAACAGGGAGCTAGCCACCGGTGGTTAGGGCCTCAGAGAGAGGAACTTCTACACGATGCGCGCCATGTCGAGAAGAACCGCCTTCTGAATCAAAGACTTGATCCAGCTGCAAAGTGCGAGCCTCTTTAGATGTTGGTCGAGGCTGTTGGCGATTTATAATTCATTTACCGATACAACTATCGGCACAATAATCGCCGAATTCACATCCCACATGTTAACAATCTCGTGAGCTAAGCCTAAATATTTGATCTCGTTTTCTATTCTGCTCTCACCAGATTGTCGTCATGCGGTATGGTGATATGGACTATCATTGCGAGTCACTCTGCTCGGTGAATCACTACAATATCAGGCTTATTGGCTACAATAGTCCTGTCTGTAATGATAGGCCGATCCCAGTACAACAATGCACGACTATGGTCGGACACCTATCTGTAGTACGGTACCTCTGAACCAACGAGATTATATTTAAGGACTAGTTGCTGATGGATTATCCTGGCCACTTGGTTGTCTGTGCAAATAGGTGCTGATCATTGGTAAGACTCGAACAACCGGACACTTTATGGCTGAGGGATTCCCCGGGTTGGTGACATGCCCGACACATTTCAATCGTCCCATCCCTCAGAATATACTTCCGGTAGTTGTTTGTCATGACAACTTCGTCCATAATTGCAAAGACAAAACCTTCGGTTTCTCCAAAGAGTTCACCAAATCGTAGCCAGCTTTAAAATTTACATCTTCTCCATATACGGCTCTGTAAAATCGTCCATGCAGCTCCTTGCCCCTCCATACTTCCCGTCGGTCCTCAGTACTAAGTACTGCAGATTAGTGCCAGTTCTCTTTAGCCAGAGTGCGGGGGTAGTTAGCGGGGTAAGTCCGGTATCAACTGCGACTACATCGCGATTCATATCCACACTCATCTGCCAAAAAATATCCTCTGAGGTTACACAGCTCGCGGTTATGGAGGTTCTTTGCACATAAAGGGCCTCGACCCCCATATTTCCGCGGGATGTACAGCCTCATCACCGACGAGCGTGGATGATGATACAAGATGCAGTCAGCATTGAACGGACTTTTCTATCCAGGGCATT